>CM075967.1:31729321-31749033 GCA_038048745.1 Coluber constrictor foxii
GCTTTCGTTTTCTTGCACAAACTAATTTGGCGAGCCGAGTATGGCTGTGCAAAGGGGCAATGTTAAACTTGGTTAGTTTCAACTCCAATGAGGGAGTAACCAGGTTATACAGATTTATTTATTTATTGGTTTGATTTATATGCCGCCCTTCTCCGGAAACTCAGGGCAGCTTACAATGCGTTAAGCAATAGCCTTCATACCTTTGTATATACCTGCTTAGTAGGGCTTTCGCCCCCCACCCCCAAGCAGTGTTCTTTTTTATACAAAGTCAGCTTATTGCCCCCACAATCCGGGTCCTCATTTTACCTACCTCGGAAGGATGAAAGGCTGAGTCAACCTTGAGCCTGGTGAGATTCGAACTTGCAGTAATTGCAGGCAGCTGGTGTCACTTAACACCTCTTTAATCTGCTGCGCCACCAAGGCGTGTGAACAGAGAGGGGAATGTGAAGAGATGGAGGAAATTGGTAACACAAAAGGATTTTTCTCCTGCCTCCCCCTGCATACAAGCCAAGTTCCTGGCTGTGAAATTAATTTTGGTTCAGCAATATTTGTGACTTCCTTGACTAGGCTGGTCTTTCTTGGAACAAAGAAGCAGATGAGTGACGATGCTTAACAAGGCTTCTGAAATCATTATTTTTTTCAGGACATCCTACACACCTGGTGATCCTCTCTTTTGCATAATGCACTTCGGTTTCTGGCTGGCAAAGCTGGTTGACGGAGGAGGGCCTCGGTAGCGCCAACGGAGGCGGTAGCAACACGGGGAAATAGATTTTAAAAGCGCTTATTGTACAGCTGGGACGAAACTGCAATCTTCGTCCAATCTCCACCAGGAGTCACTGCTTTCCAGATGCCGTTTTGCAAAAAACAAACAAAACAAAACAAAACACTGGGAAATAAAATATGTTATACCTCCCTCCCCTCCCGCCGCCCCCATCTTCCCAAAATGTGTCAAAATAGATGCTCAGAAATGCATGTCAGAAGCTTGCTTTGTCTTTTAATGCTTTGTCTTCCAATATTTGAGGGGCTGCCACAGAGAGGAGGAAGGGGGTCAAGCTATTCTCCAAAGCACCCGAAGGCCAGACAAGGAATAATGGATGGAAACTGATCAAGGAGAGATTCAAGCTGGAAATAAGGAGGAATTTCCTGACAGTGAAACAATCAACCCATGGAATAGAAGTTGCCTTCAGAAGTTGTGGGAGCTTCATCACTGGAGGCTTTTAAGAAGAGATTGGACTGCCATCGGTCAGAAATGGTCTAGGGTTCCTGTTGGGTGCGGGGTTGGACTGGATGACCTATATGGTCCCTTCCAACTCTGTTAATCTGCTCATGCAGCAGAAGGAATAAAAGTGATAAAAGTGAAGCAGCTATTGTTCTATATCAGGGGTCAGCAACCCGCGACTCTGGAGCCGCATGTGGCTCTGTCACCCCTCTGCTGTGGCTCCGTCACTCAAAATATGCGTCACAACCTCCAATGTGTGACACCCACCGGCATGCAATTTATTGAGTTTTTTAACCCCCGGTAGGCCAACCAAAGATAAATCCAAGAAAAGAAAAGTTTCAGAAGAAAACAGAACGTTTAATTCAACGACAGATGCTAGTTTTGTGGCCGTTCAAGAAATAGTCAGGCACGGGAAGAATTTTGTGGCTCCCGGTGTTTTCTTTTCTGTGGGAAACGGATCCAAATGGCTCTTTGAGTGTTTAAAGTTGCAGACCCCTGTTCTATATAATTTCACCTTGCACTGTCACAAAATCACCACAGCCCCGATCCTTCAACACGACTGTGAGGATTTGATTTCCAGTTCTTTTTTAAAAAAATTAGTATTATTTATTTCCAAGTGCCCTTTTAGAGTTCTTCTTTTAAAAAAAATACTTTTATTGAAAGTTTTCAGAGCACTAGTGAAGTTTATTCGTAGTGAATCGTAAAGTTACAAACGGAACTCGGAAAAAGGAAAAGTCACAAAAAAAGAGAAAACGGGTCAAATAAAACACACACACCCCTTTCCCCGCAACCCTCCCCCCTCCCCCGCTGACCGCTTGACCTTCATCTAATGGAATCTTAAAACATTACACATTGATTGGATGGGAGAAGAAACATCAGCTTGCCGTTTAAAAGTTTCTTTGCTTCCTTAAGGAAACACGACAGGAAAAAAAAACAAAACCTAAGATGAATTCAACTTAGATCCGTGATGGCGAACCTATGGCACGCGTGTCCGAAGTGGCATGTGGAGCCATGTTGCCTGGCACATGCGGTATTGCTCATTCATCTTCCAGGTTTCTGGCGTGCATGCGTGCACGATGATCAGCTGCCTGTGGCAGTGCTGGAAACTATCTGGTCTTCTGTTTTCCTGCGTGAGCATGCATGCCGGCCAGCTAATTGTCGCGCGCGCATAAGCGCCAAAAACCTGGAAAAGTAGCTGGGTCAAACCAGAAGTTTGGTAGCTGAAACCGGAAGTTCATTTTCATGGGCGCGCAAGCACCCTGGGCAACTCCTCTTCTGGGTTTCGGCCCAGATGTGCACATGCTATCACTGATTTAGATGCTTATCAGTTCGCTGAAAATATATACATACGTATTTGATCAGAATGCAAGAATATGCGTTATGAGAGTGATCAAGTGAATTTATCGAGCACGTTGCTGGTCGAGGTATGCAAGCTTCCAGATCTCACAGAAGTCTTCAATGGGGAGGTCATGAAATTTTCAGGGCTGGCAAATTTTAAACGTGCAAATAGACCGCCGGTGAATTTTCTTTCGATGGGTAAATGTTAAGCCACTGTTGCTTCACACTCCGAAATTTTGTGGTGGTTCTTTCTAGAGGATCAAATCACCTTAATTGATTTACTAATTGTTTTTTTTTTTAAATTTTAGAAGTGCATTCTTAGCCATTGGATGTGTGATGTGTTGATGGCATGGGAAATGCTAGAATGGACAAAATTGTTGAATTAGATAGTACCGGAACACCAGGGCTGGACTACAGAGCATGCAAATTATATAAAAATAAAATGCACTTTGCAAAGGCACCCAAATAGATTGGAGAAATCCACTTCTCCTGGGTGCAGAATGTGGATTATTTCATGATGGAGGGAGACAGGTTGCTTTAGCCCAAATCATGCTTGAGAAGGATTTCCTCTTTTTCTACTCAACCCTTTGATCAATTCCGGAAAACTCTAAAGCAGGGGTCTCCAACCTTGGCAACTTTAAGACTCGTGGACTTCAACTCCCAGAATTCCTCAGCCAGCTATCCAAGCTTGGCAACTTTAAGACTTGTGGACTTCAACTCCCAGAATTCCTCCCAGAATTCCAGCAAAGCTGGCTGAGGAATTCTGGGAGTTGAAGTCCACAAGTCTTAAAGTTGCCAAGGTTGGAGACCCCTGCTCTAAAGGAGGGATAGAGCAGGGGTCTCCAAATCTTCAACCTTTAGCAGCTTGAAGATTTGTGGACTTCAGCTCCCATGGCTGGCTGGGGAATTCTGGGCGTTGGAGTCCAGAAGTCTTCAAAAGTTGCCGAGGTTGAACACCCTTGCCCTAAAGCTTGCATCCTGCCCATTCCGTGTTGGTTGACCTGAGAAAGGTGTCATTTGGAGCGCTTGGCAAACCCAAAATGGGGAGGTCACCTGAGTCCATAAAACTTCTGCATTCACAAGAGCGGACGGCCAGGTTAACTGTAGCATAAATCCCAACTCCTATCCTTCCAGAAGTCGTCTGCCACCGAGACCGACGGGGCATAGTCTTTGCAATCCAGGGTGGCGTAGGGAAAGTATTCGGGGGCTCGAAATGTGTCCAAGTGCTGGGAACCACACGGGGTGCAATAGCATGTCGGTAGGCCGGAGGTGTGTGAGATATGGTTGTGTGGCTGGCAGGTACGTTCCTCCGGAGATGGATACATGCAACTCCTGCCATCCAGAGCTGGGCAGCTGTAGCCGAGTGGGGCGAAAGGAGGCATCTGAGATGTGGGATAGTTGTAATCGAAGGAGCTGGAGGGATCAGGAGCCTCCGGGGATACAGAACCCTAAAACAAGAAAACAAGGATGAAATGCCCACTCTTCCATGTACAAATTTCATTCTGAATTCACAGAATGATCAAGGGATGTTAGCTGAGAAGTTAGCTGGGTCCAATAGGGCTTACTCTCCAGGAAGAATGCACCAGGTAGTGCCAATCAGCTAAAGTAGGGGTGCCCAACCTTGGCAACTTATGGACTTCAACTCCCAGAATTCCCAAGCCAGCATGGGTGGCTGGGGAATTCTGGGAATTGAAGTCCACTGGCCTTCAATTGGCCAAGGTTGTGCGCACCCCTGAGCTAAAGCAAAGAGAGCTGAGACAAGAGAGCACAATCTGAGTCCCAAGATTGAACACTGTCCTCGAGGAAAATGGACAGGTTTGCAAAAATAAAACAGAGACATTCTTAAATAAATCTCTATTGGCCAAGGAATTGCCTGCTGATTCTCTGAATTGCATTAATCCCCCCACCTTGTTTTATACCAGGGGTCTGCACCCTTAATTACTCAAAGAGCTATTTGGACCTGTTTCCCACAGAAAAGAAAACACCGGGAGCCACAAAACCTGGGTGGGCGTGGCTAACTCGATGTCACTCACTTCCACCAGTCACATGACCTCCTAGCCACGCCTATCCATTAGCTGGTCATGAGGGCAGAGAACCGGTTGTTAAAAAACACTGGGAACCACAAAATCCTTTTGACATATCTCTCTCTCCCCTCCCTCCCTCCCTCCCTCTGTATCTCTCTATGTCTCTCTCTCTACCTCTCTCTCTGTATCTCTCTGTCTTTGCCCTGGCCACTTCTCCATCCCCTGCCATCACCCTTTCCTTCTCAGGCCAGGTGAGGAATGACTAGGAGGGGAGAGCCAGCCAGTGGTAGGATCACAGCAGACGGTCCAAAGAGCCGCATGTGGCTTCAGAGCCATAGGTTGCTGACCCATTTTATACCCTTAGTCACCTGCTGTTCATTCATCTCTCTCTCTCTCTCTCTCTCTCTCTCTCTCTCTCTCTCTCTCTCTCTCTCTCTCTCTCTCTTTTATATTGCCACCTATTCACCCATGGCGACCCTTGCACTCAAGCAGGTCATTTCTCCTAGACACCGGGCGATATAGATCTGGGAACATCCCCCTCCAAATCTGAAGATACAGAAACTCACATACCAGGCAGGTGAGGGCTGGCTGAAAGCTCTCAGGTGAGCAGGGCAGGTTCTGCTGTGCCAGGCTCAAGGGCACCTCCAGAGGTGGCTCAGCTTGAAGGCACGAATCCACCAGCTGTTCCAAATAATTGGGAATTTCCTCGCAGGAGGTCCCGTCCTGGAACTGCCAAGGTTGCAAACAGCTGGATAAGGACGATTCAGGTGCCGTATCGATGTAAGGAACTAAGAAAACAAAGCAAGGCGGGAGAACTCAGCTCTGCTGCGAAATAGATGTCGGCAGAGACGTTAGCCTGGCAAATAACAAATATCTAGGAAGACATTGGCCTAGCAAAAATGTGCATTAAAAATGCAGGTTGCCCTTGACTTACGACCACATTTGAGCCTTAGTAATTTCTGTTACTAAGCGAGACATTGGTTAAAGGAGTTTTGCCCCATTTCTTGCCACGGTTGTTATGCGAATCATTGCAGTTGTTAAGTGAGTAACTGGGTCATTAAGTGGATCTGGCTTCTCTATTGACTTGGCTTGTGAGAAGGCCGCAAAAGGGGATTGTGTGACTTTGGGACATGGCAACTGTCATAAATATGAGTCAGTCGCCAAGAATCTGAATTCTGATCTCGTGGCTATGGGGATGCCGTAACGATGATAAGTGGGAAAATGGTCATAAATCACGTTTTTCAGTACCGGTCACTAAGCAAACTATTGCAAGTTGAAGAGAAGCTACCTGTATGCCTGGCAAAATATTTTTCAGGATGCCAAAGTCACAGAAGCAGGATTTGAAAATCCCAAAATCCAACGAGCCCATAGGATTTCCTGCCCCAAATGTTATTCAAACTACATTTTTTAAAATTTCTATCTTGCCGAATTCCTCTAAACATTTGCTCAAAATTTGCTCTTTAGATTTGCTGCTTCTTAACTCAACTGCCCAGTTTCAATTTCTCAAGGTTTCTTGGTCCTTTGCTAGCTTAAGTATTGGGAGAAAAATGCCTGCATTTCTGTTGCTAAAACCCTACCCTGTTTTCCCCAAAATAAGACATCCCCTGATAATAAGCCCTATCGGGCTTTTGAGTGCATGGCAATAAGGCCAAACGCTTATTTCTGGATTCAAAAAAATATAAGATAGGGTCTTATTTTCAGGGAAACACGGTATTATACCCTGGAGCATTTTATTGGCCCAGAAGGAACTGTTAGGTAAAGGTAAAGGTTCCCCTCGCACATATGTGCTAGTCGTTCCCGACTCTAGGGAGTGGTGGTCATCTCCATTTCAAAGCCAAAGAGCCAGCGCTGTCCGAAGACATCTCCGTGGTCCTGTGGCCGGCATGACTCAATGCCAAAGGCGCATAGAACTCTGTTCCCTTCCCACCAAAGGAGGTCCCTATTTTTTCTACTGGCATTTTTTAAGTGCTTTCGAACTGCTAGGTTGGCAGAAGCTGGGACAAGGAACGGGAGCTCACCCCGTTACGCGGCAGCACTAGGGATTCGAACCGCTGAACTGCCGACCTTTCGATCGACAAACTCAGCATCTCATCCCTATTATACACATTTATATATATTTTATATATAAGGAACTGATACGAGATATAAAAAGACGAATTGCTTTTGGGAGTTCTGGAGGAAAGACAGAGAAGAACAGCTGCCAGGAGGGAAATAAAAGCACGCATTGTTGTAAACAAACCCACCCCAAAATAAGTTAGTTTAGCAAGAAGAGGAAAAGGGAATCAATACAGCGGGTGCCTTTAAATCCACTCCAGAAAGAACCACACCACAAACTCAGCTGGAATCTCTCTCCCTCCCTCCCTCCCTCCCCCCCTCTCTCTGTCTTCATTTCTTTCCTTTTTTCTTTCTTTCTCTTTCTCCTTTTTCTCTCTTTCTTTCTCTTTTTCTTTCCTTTTCTTTCTGTCTTTCTCTTTCTTTCTTTCTTTCTTTCTTTCTTTCTTTCTTTCTTTCTTTCTTTCTTTCTTTCTTTCTCTCTCTCCCTTTCTCTCTCTCTTTATTTCTCTTCTTCTTTCTTTCTCCTTTTCTTTTTTCTTTCTTTCTCTTTTCTCTTTCTTTTTCTCTCTTTCTTTCTCTTTTTCTTTCCTTTTCTTTCTGTCTTTTTCTTTCTTTCTTTCTCTCTCTCTCCCTTTCTCTCTCTCTCTCTCTCTTTATTTCTCTTCTTCTTTCTTTCTCCTTTTCTTTTTTCTTTCTTTCTCTTTTCTCTTTCTTTTTCTTTCTTTCTTTCTCCCCCCTCTCCCTCCCTCTCGCTTTCTCTTTTTTCTTTCTTTCTCTTTCTTTCTCTTTTTCTTTCTTTCTCTTTCTCTCTCTCTCCCTCTCCCTCCCTCCCTCTCTTTCTTTCTTTTCTTTTCTTTTCTTTTTTTCTTTTCTTTTCTTTTCTTTTCTTTTCTTTTCTTTTCTTTTCTTTTCTTTTCTTTTCTTTCTTTCTTTCTTTCTTTCTTTCTTTCTCTCTTTTTCTTTCTTTCTTTCTTTCTTTTCTTTCTTTCTCTTTCTCTCTCTCTTTCTCTCTCTGCCCCTCCCTCCCTCCCTCTCTCTCTTTTAAAGCTCGTGAGCTCCCACCAACCTTCTCCACCCAGCCTGGATGCTCATCTGCATTTAGCAAGCTCCTGCCCAACGCGGATTGGCCATTTTCGCAATTAAATGTCCGTGCCCAGCGGTAGGTGCGGATTCAAGGAGGAAACTGATAGGAATGGGGGGGGGGGGGTCTGTTTTGTACCAACCTGTGCAGGGAGGCGAAAAAACCTCACCAGCCTGGAGGTTTCCGCTGCATTCTCCGAAAACCTGAGAATAAAAAGGATTCAGGAACAAAGGAAAACAAATTGGGGTGGGGGGTGTTTCTCTCCAATAATAAAACAGAGAAGGACTTGCTGTTCCCACCCCCTTCCTTCACCCCCTTCCATGGCAGAGGTAAGTCCAGAATTTCTCTCCAAAATAGAGAAATTGTTGAGATGCTGCAAGGCAATTAAAGAGAGTTGTTCCTTCCTTGGGTGTATTTAATCTCAGGTCTTCCTCCATGTTATTCCTCGGCTAGATATAATTTAGGGAAGCCTGATCTCCCAAGGGCTCTGCAACC
This sequence comes from Coluber constrictor foxii, assembly GCA_038048745.1. Lineage (NCBI taxonomy): Eukaryota > Metazoa > Chordata > Lepidosauria > Squamata > Colubridae > Coluber > Coluber constrictor. Next base: position 31,737,534 of record CM075967.1, read on the forward strand.
TTTAAATGTAACAGGTCTTTCACTGTCTAAAAAACCCTGAATCCTCAGAAGGCAGTTTTGTGAAAGACAGGAAGGAAGGAAAGAAAAGAAGGAAGGAAAGAAAGAAATAAGGAAGGAAGGAGAAAAGGAAATAGAGAAGAAGGGAAGAAAGGGAAGGGAAGGAAATGGAGAAGGAAAGGAAAGTCGGAGGGAGGAAAGGAAAGGAAAGGAAAGGAAAGGAAAGGAAAGGAAAGGAAAGGAAAGGAAAGGAAAGGAAAGGAAAGGGAGGAGGAAAGGAAAGTAAGGAAAGAGGAAGGAAAGGAAAGGGGAAAGGAAAGGAAAGAAAAGAGAAAGGAAAGGAAAGGAAAGGAAAGGAAAGGAAAGGAAAGGAAAGGAAAGGAAAACGTTGATGTATAAGTGAATCATGTCCGGGCAAGATTTCTTATTTGCAGATGGAGTCTTTAGAACTGACTACTCTCCTCTGCTTGCTCGCTTTGTTAGTAACTTCTTTTCCGTGAGATGCAACAACTGAGGTTTCAAACTCCAGAAATATTTGAATCAAACGCAAGAGCCTTGTCCTCAGGAAACCCAAGAGGTGATTTTCAAAAACCGGAGTAAAAATGTTTCCGCACCCATAGACATTTCTCCTGAAACATTTGCAGTGCAACCTCACCAGAATGTTCTGCTTTTGCTTTTCATCTTTTCCTGTCCTTCCTGTCTCAAAGGAGACCTACAGAAGGAAACACCTTCCAAGATAGTGAGCAGATGAGGAACATACTGGAGGAGTTAGAATAGAAGTTGCACTAGATCAGAGGTTTTTCAAACGTGGCCCCTTTAAGATGTGTGGACTTCAACTCCCAGAATTCCCCAGCCAGCCATTCTGGGAATTCTGGGAATTGAAGTCCACACATCTTAACGTTGCCAGGACTGAGAATACTTCTTTACTCCTCTCTGAGGTGCTTTTCGTGGGAGAACAGGAACACATTTTTCCTGGAACAAGGAACAAAGTGGTTTGTTACGATGAAGGCTTTGGTCCCCAAAGGATTTTGATGCCCTGGTAACTTTTCCCTGGATCTGTGATGGCGATCTATGGCACGTGTGCCACAGGTGGCACATGTAGCCATATCAGTGGGCACATGAGCTCAGCTCCGGCACGCATGCGCGCACTGGCCAGCTGATTTTTGGGCCTTCTGGGCCCACCAGAAGTAGGGAAACAGGCTGTTTCCTGCCTCTGGAGGATCTTGTGGGGGGTGGGGGTGGGAAAGGTCCATTTTTCTCTCTCCCCAGCCTCCAGAGCCTTTCTAGGAGTCTGGGGAGGGCAAAAATGGTCTTCCTCGCACATACATGGAGGCCTTCCGGAAGCCAGAAAGGGCCCGTTTGGCAACTTCTGGTGGGACCGGAAGTTGGCAAATTGACCATTTTCAGCCTCCAGGGGGCCTCCATTGGGAAGGCTGTTTTCGCCCTCCCCAGACTCCTAGAAAGGCTCTGGAGGCTGAGGAGAGCAAAAAACAGGACTACTGTGCCATAACGTGCCAGGAATGGGGGGAGAAGGGGGGCAGGAGTGCATGTGTGAGAGCAGGGCACATAGAACTATGGGTGTGGGCATGCACGCGAAACCCCCCCACCCCCCCACTCCTGGCACGCGATGGCAAAAAGGTTAGCCATCACTGCCCTAGATTATTATTCTCCTCCAGGTTTGCCCTGCCTTTCACACCGGTGGATTTTTCCTACGACAGCCCAAAGTTGTACATTGTACTCAGGCGTGAGTCCTTGGAGGTTGAGTTTACCAAATGGGCTGGGATCTGTGTGGTACGCTGAGTCACAAAGGGCCGGGAGATGGAACCACAACTGAAGCCCTGCCAAAGTGTGAATTCCATCCCCACCTTCCTGAGGCAACCCAGCCAACCGTTGTGACCAATCCAGAGGAAGGATAAAGAGGGGAGGTCCACACCCACACGCTGGATTCAAAAGAATTGAAAACAACTCTTGGTTTTTCAAAGGACCTTTTGAAATTCTCCTCCAGAGGAGAAGACAAACAAAGAAAAGAATTGTAACCGGAGTTCTCTGGCAGGAGAACAGTTGTGACCAAGGGCTGGACTACTTTCCCCCTTGGTGATGAGAGGAGCAATGAGGAACAACAGGCAGGTTCTCCTGAGATCATCCTTGGGGGTTGAACAGATCCACTGGAAACTGTGGGAAGGTTGCAGGAGAAACTGCAGCTTCCTCTTGGTCAGATCCACTCAGGAGAACTTCTCTAACAGTCTGGTCTCTCTTTTTAAGGGAGGCTCAGAAGCATATTATTGTTCATCAAGTTGTGTGAGAATGGGAAGAAAGCCAAGGAAAGAACACTGAGGTGCCTAGGAGGTGTTAAGAGGGGGGCTTTTGGTGAAGCCTCGAGGCTCTTGGATTCTACTGGCTGGAAGCTGAAGAAATGATGGAGGAAAATGGCACTTTTTTTGAGAGCCACCAAAGAATTTATTTGATGCGTAGTAGCAGATAAGTAATGTGTTGATAAAAGAGAATCCCTGTAGCTCAGGGTTGAACTGTGGGGTCCTGGGGGCTCGCTGAGCTTGGTGGTTTTCAGGACCCAACTATATAATACCATCAGTGCTAGAAAGGAGGGGGGGATTGCAGAGTGGAGGAGAAGGAGAAGAAGAGGAGGAGGAGGAGAAGGAAAAAGGGAAGAGGAGGAGAAGGAGAAGTGGAGGAGGAGAAGGAGAAGTGGAGGAGGAGAAGGAGAAGGAGAGGGGGAGAAGGAAAAGAGGTGGTGGAGGAGGAGAAGGAGAAGGAGAAGAGGAGAAGGAAAAGAGGTGGTGGAGGAGGAGGAGGAGGAGAGGAGGAGAAGGAGGAGAAGGAGAAGTGGAGGAGGAGAAGGAGAAGAGGTGGAGGAGAAGGAGAAGAGGTGGAGGAGAAGAGGTGGAGGAGGAGAAGGAGGAGGTGGTGGAGGAGGAGAAGGAGAGGGGGAGAAGGAAAAGAGGTGGTGGAGGAGGAGGAGAAGGAAGAGGAGGAGAAGGAGGAGAGGAGGAGAAGGAGAAGGAGAGAAGGAAAAGAGGTGGTGAAGGAGGAGAAGGAAGAGGAGGAGAGGAGGAGGAGAAGGAGGAGAAGGAGGAGAAGGAGAAGGAGAGGAGGAGAAGGAAAAGAGGTGGTGGAGGAGGAGGAGGAGGAAGAGGAGGAGAAAGAGAAGAGGAGGAGAAGGAGGAGGAGAAGGAGGAGAAGAGGAGAAGGAGGAGGAGAATTGAAGGAGGAGAAGGAGAAGGAGAGGAGGAGAAGGAGAAGAGGTGGCAGAGGAGGAGGAGAAGGAAGAGGAGGAAAAAGAGAAGGAGGAGGAGGAGGAGGAGGAGAACTGTGGACTTCTTAATGCTGTCTGAGCTTGGTTATTTTCTTACAGGTATTTCAAGAACCAGCTAGAAAGCCCTACTAAGGGCTTACTATATACAAAAGTAAGCCGCCCAGAGTCTCCGGAGAAGGGCGGCATATAAACCAAACAAACAATAAATAAATAAATAAATAAATAAATAAATAAATAAATAAATAAATAAATAAATAAATAAATAAATAAATAAATAAAAACTCGGTAACATCATCTGTGCTCATGTTGATGATAGCACTGAAAATGCCGCCAGGACCCCATAGCTGACCTACTGAGAACGGCTCGTTCAATACCTCAACCTGAGAAGAGTTTAAGAGGAGATGCTTACAGCTTCAGCCACGGTGGCCTGCTTGGCTCTTCTCTGCTGCAGAAGTTCTTTCACTGTCATCTTCACTCGGACGCCTTGGTAGATCTTCACCTTCCCTGAAAGGAGAGCATGAGAAACGCCTTTGGGCAGAGAGAAGACGCCCGGAAGGGCCCTGGCCAGGCTGAGGTTTCAGAAACAGCTGGAACCCTCGAAGAGCAACACACAAAGCCAGTTGTGGCTTCTTTAAAGCCAAGTCTGGTTAGAAGTGACAGCTTAGCACGCTGTGTGATGACAACAGCTCTGACATCTTCTGACTTTGACCCACAGTTTAATAAACCACAGTTTATTAAATAAACCATACTTGGCAAGATTTACCCATTGTATTAAACCAGTCTTTTTCAAACTTGTCAACTTTAAAGATGTGTTTCTTCAACTGACAGAATTCTCCAGCCAATGGAATTCCTTTCCTTTCCTTTCCTTTCCTTTCCTTTCCTTTCCTTTCCTTTCCTTTCCTTTCCTTTCTCTTTTCTTCCTTTCCTTTCCCCTTTCCTTTCCTTCCCTTCCCTTCCCTTCCTTTCCTTTCCTTTTTCTTTCCCTTTCCCTTTCCCTTTCCCTTTCCCTTTCCCTTCCCTTCCTTTCCCTTCCCTTCCTTTTTCCCTTCCCTTCCCTTCCCTTCCTTTCCTTCCCTTCCCTTCCCTTCCCTTCCCTTCCCTTCCCTTCCCTTCCCTTCCTTTTTCTTTTTCCTTTCCCTTCCTTCCCTTCCCTTCCTTTTTCCTTCCCTTCCCTTCCTTTCCTTTCCTCCCCTTCCCTCCCTTTCCTTCCCTCCCTTCCTCCTTCCCTCCCTCCCTTCTTCTGGCATTCTGTCTTTCCTGTATGAGCTCACAGCCTGGGACCTTCTTGGCCCCAAATCTCGCAGGACATGTCTAAAGCGAAATCTGAATTTGAACCTGGATCTCCAAGCACAGGGAAACTCCAGACACCCAACTGCTTCAAATGTCAGTGGCAGGATTTAGACCAAGACCAACTGAATTCTTTAAAAGTTGCCAAGTTTTGTTTTTTGTTTGTTTTTTTGTTAATGAGGTTTTGTAAGGCGATTAAGATGAGCTCAGCAGGATTACTTACTAGATCCCCAGTTCAGCCTTGTGTTTTTACAGAGATCCCCAGCACGCTTTTGAAAAGAAGTCCCGAGAGGAACATTTTAAGAATACATTTAACTTGCCCTCTTTAAATCTCTGCTTTTGTCTCAACCTTTTGGGCAGCTCCCAAAAAGAAGAAAAGAGCCCCACTCAACAACAGCTAATAAGAAGGGGAGTGAATTGTGTTTCCAGCTGATCAATAGCCAAATGCTTCCTCTGAATCTAATGACTTCCAAGACAGATCAATACATTTGCTGAATCTCTTTCTTAAAATCTCTACTTCTTACACCAGGAAGTGCTGGAGTTTAATCACCCTTTTATTCACCAGCCTCCCCTTCCCCAAATAATTTAGGTGCTCCATTCACCACTTTAAATAAAGATGTGTAATCTGTTGGGATCCTATCCTTTTCCGAAGGATTCCAAACACAGGATGGGCCTTTTCATTTTATTCAACTTTCACTACCTTGGGTGGGGAGGGGGAGATTAATTCTCTTAACCTCAGCCCCCACCCATGGCCTCACTTTAGACCTGCGTGGCTGTGTGTTGAGTCTCTTGCACATATGCACAAAGAAACATTTCTTGTCTGGATCCCTCAGCAACTTGGGATGGGTGGCAAGTTTATTATTTACTGTTCATCTCTAACTCAGAATCGGTTAAGAACAATTTCAATAGCATCCATTGTAATGTAGACTCACAAGCAGTTTTTAGCAGTCAGTTTTTTTTAAAGACCAGATTTGCCCTTTCGGATGTAACTTATCCAGCACCCATTCAATCAAAACCCTTAAGCATGTCCTTCTTCGCCATTTATTGGGGTTTAGAATTGGCCTAGCGCTTAGATAAGCTGTGGCTCTCAACCCACTTTCCTGAAACCTCTTGAGATCGCCGCCCAAGGTGGGGAATTTATAGTGGGCCCCCTTGGGCTCTGCGGTGGGGAGTGGGACGGGGCTGCAGGTTGTAGAAGCAGGCTCTCCTTGGGGGTCTGGACCACCTGGGTTTCTCCCCCTCCCCAAGGCATCCTGGGAAGTGTAGTTTTAGCCTCCTCTGTGCTTTCAGCCCCACGTCCCGCGATTTGACGCCGGAGCGAGGAGGGCCCTCACCGCCTCCGGGTGGTGCAACAGCGCCCAGGTCTTTGTGAGTGAATTGCACGCTCGTTTTGTGTGTGTGTGTGTGTGTGTGTGTGTGTGTGTGAGTGTGTGCGTGTGTGTGTGTGAAGGGGGGCGAGGAGAGGCGGGCGGCCGGTGGTTCGGCATTTGGGATCGGAGGAGGAGGAGGAGGAGAGGAAGAGGAGGAAGGAAGGCTGGAGGGGGAGAGAAAGGGTGGGCGTTTGGGAGGAGTGGGGGCTCTCTGCATCCCCTCCAGGAATCGGAATATCCGGAGGGGGCACGGAGGACTGGGTTGCAAGCGGAGCGAAACCCCGGCGGTGCGCCAAACGCGTCCCGGAGGCTGCGGCGGGGGCAGAATTGGCAGCAGCATCGGCCGGAGTCGGTGCCAGGGGTGGGAGGGGCGGAGGATTGGGCCCCGTTCCTGCTGCGCTCCGAGCGGGGCAGCCGGAGGGGGCCACGGTGCCTTCCCGAGTGGGCTGGGGCAGAACGGACGGGCGAGTCCCGGCGCCGTCGGGAATCCACAAGCCAGCACCAAAGCCGTTGGAGAGCGCCCCGGAGCTGCGCGCGGAGAAAGTGGCGCGCACCTGGATGCCCCTCTCCGGCGGGTCCTGGTCCGGGGGTCGCGAATGGGACATCACCCCGACCCCTGCCTCGCTTTCCCCGGGCAGGACAATAGGGAGAGGCGGTGGAGGAGACGTCGCCCAGCGGAGCAAAGTTTCCTCCTGCAAACCGTCTCCCCACTGCGCTTCTTCCCCTCCGCCAGTTGCACCCCCAAACACGCCTCGCACGTCCCCGTCCCCCCCTCGCCTGCCTTTCGCACGCCTCTCCTGGCTCCCCTAAAGCCGCCTCCTAAAAGCGAAGCGGCCGCCGACGCCGCAAATCGCGTCCCGGAGGTCGTAAGAGCGAGCCAGCTGCGCGCAACCACTTTGCGCGCAAGAGGTCTTGGGCAGGAGGGCAGCGCCGCGGCTGGCCGTCGGAAGCATCGCGCGCACGGGAGGGGTGGGGGGAGCCTGGGGAGCCAAGTCGGTTGGCGGAGAAGGGGGGGGGTCTCCCTTGAGCAGCCTCGCACCCCCCAAAAGGGAGGGGCGCCTTCCTTTTCTCTCTCTCTCTCTCTCTCTCTCTCTCTCTCTCTCTCTCTCTCTTTTTGCGCCCGATTTAACCCTTCTTTCCTTTCCAAAGCGAGAGTGTTGGGGGCGTCAGATGGAAGCGCTCATCCCTTCTTTTATCAAAATTGCAATTCAGTTGGGTTAGGGTTTGGGGGTACACACGCACGCGCGCGCACACACATGTTTTTTTTAAAAAAAAAATACTTTGCAACCCCGCTTTTTTCCCCAGCCTGAAATGCCAAAAATTCACTCCACGGTTTTGGAAAAAAATAATAATGCACGTTTTAACCAGTTTAAGAATTAGCCACATAACTTCACAGTGGGTTTTTCTTCTTCTTCTTCTTCTTCTTCTTCTATTTTTTCCCCCTCTCCCCCCAAAAATGGGTTCAACAACCATCTTTGTAGTAGCCACATTCCAGAGCATTCACAGCTGGGAACGGCAGTGTGTTCCCCCGTGCAGCTCTGGTGCAGCGGCCCTGGGTGTGTGTGTGAGAGAGAGAGAGTGTGTGTGTGTTTGTGGATTTTATGTATATGAGTTTACACCGGATTTGGTTTAACATGCATGCCCTTAAAATCATTCTACTTCATTGCTCTGCAAATTTGGAAATCTCTCACTCTTGTTTTCCCTTTCTCTCCCTTCTTTTTCCCCTTTAAAATAAAAAATAAAAAAAAATCCTTGGAAGGCAAGCTAACCCCAAAAGGTATGGGAGAGATGGGCTCTGACCCCACACCCCACAAAAACCCACCCAAGATTCAGTTTTGACTTACCTGACATTCTTCAGGAACAGAAAATGGAACAATTTGCCTGTCCACCCCCAACGGTGACCAGATCAAGGACACTCAGCTGGGCTCCCTAAAGCAGAAGGAAAACATGCAAGAAAACAGGAATTTTGGGATTAAAAAAGAATTCTAAAGCCTTGGTGCAGCTCTTGACTGGGAGACAAACAATATTAATCTTTTATACCTACGGATATAAGTTTGAATTTTTCTCCCCACAAGCCAAGTATTTAAAACCTCCAGAATCCATTGATTTGACAATCAAGGATTGCGCGATACTTTCAATTTGAATATTCAAAGGCTTCAGAAAATGGACTCTCTTGGAGGAAAACTTAGCCTAGCCCCATCTAGGACAGGGTCTGGGGGAACAAGATCCACCGGGCCCATCTTCCTGGACCCCACCCTTGGGGGTCCTGTCCAGCTTTTTAGCTCCCCGGCCCCAAACGAGGCAGGCACCCCCAAAGAGGACCCAGAGTTTCACAGATGCCCAATATTAGGCCCTCCCTGGCACTTCCGTGCCCCCCGGCACCTGATGACGCTTCCCTGCAAAAGTTTGGGGAGACCTGGGGACCGGGGTGCATGGGGGGAGGGGCTTCCTGGTGCATTTGTGGACAAAGAGGGCCTTGGACAGGGAAGTGGAGTGGGCAGGAAAATAGCATTGAGTCCTGCAAGCGACAACTGTGGGTGAACGGGGGACCTCATTCTGCAAACTTTGGGGGTCTTTGATGTGCCCCCCAGTTTCTGCCTAACTCCCCCATTCTTTTCCCCAACATGGGTGTGATTTTTAAGCGTCTCCTTTGTGACAGCTCCTCCGATTTGCATTGTGGGAGCCTCCTGTTTTTAGAAAGCTGGCTATTTCCACCCACCCCCCTGTTCTGGCCTTGCAATCACAGGCAAGGCGGCCCTGAGATTGAGTTCAACTCCAGAGGAAATTTCTAAATTTTAAATCTGGAGTCTTTCACGCCTTTTCCTCCCATCCTTCCTTAGAAGGAACCCGGGACAGCTGAGTCAACGGAAAACCCAGCCTGCATTTGTTAATGATCTACTACGAATATAATTTGGCCATTGTTCCCCCCCATTCCATTTTTTGTGTTGTTTTGTTTTGTTGGAAAATAAGGCTTTGACAAATATTCCTGATTGGAGATAAAAACCCATAGCTGAATTCACGACGTGATTCCCTTTTTGGGCGGGGTTTATTCTCCCAGAGCATCTTTTGCAAGTGGAAATGCTGTTTCTCCTTCTATTTTTTTTTTTAAATAAAACTGCATAATCTGAAAAGGGTTATGTGACACTGGAGAAGTGTGAGAAAGTAATTGGGAAGGATTTTATCGGCAGAGAGGGTGGTTTGGGGGCTCGGCCACCCCTTAAAATTCAGAGATTGTTAGCTAGATATTTGAAACTCTGAGTGGGGAAGGGAGGTGCTAAGACATGGCCTAAGGCAGGGATCTCCAACCTTGGCCACTTTAAGGCTGGAGAACTTCAGCTCCCAGAATCTAGGCTTAAAATGGCCAAGGTTGGAGACTTTAAGAGTTTATAAATTGTTGGGGATGCTTGCTCAAGGATCTACCCCAACTATCCTTTCTAGATGAGAAAGAACTTTCTCATCTAGAACAATATAGAATGTAAAATCTAAAATGATTTTTAAAACAAGGACTGACTCGTAACATGGATTCCTGACCTGTAATAATTGGCTGTGAAAGTTTATAGAAGGCCTGCAAATTTTAACCCCGGAATTCTGGTAGTGATCTGAGAAAGATTTATTGATCGATCGATCAATCAATCAAATTTATATATTAGCCCATTCCATCAAAGGTGGAACTCCGGAAGACTAAGAACTCCGCAAGAATAAGTAAGAACAATAAATAAAAACCAAAATTGTACAGTAGGAAAAAAAAAACCCTTATTAATAATATCCTCCTAGCAAAAATGGATGCGCTCTGTGTATATGTATATGAGGGATGCGGTGGCTCCGTGGATAAAACCACGCTGAACTTGTCAATCGAAAGGTCGGCAGTTCAGCGGCTCGAATCCCTAGTGCTGCGTAACGGGCTGAGCTCCCGTGACTTGTCCCAGCTTCTGCCAACCTAGCAGTTCGAAAGCGTATTTTAAAAAAATGCAAATAGAAAAATAGGGACCATCTTTGGTGGGAAGGGAACAGTATTCCGTGCGCCTTTGGCGTTGAGTCATGCTGGCCACATGACCACAGAGACATCTTTGGAGAGCGCTGGCTCTCTGTCTTTGAAACAGAGATGAGCACTGCCCCCTAGAGTCGGGAACATTCTGCAAGTTTGTTTCCAGAGGATGAGGTCTATCTTGGTCTTCCCTTTTCCGAAAAAGCAACGGTGGTTGAAAATGGGAGTATTTATTTTGCCTTTTTAAACAGTATATTTGGAGCTCTTGGATCTCAAAATGCATGAAGTTATCTAAAAGGGAGATCTGCTTATCTAGAATCTAGATTGATGGATGTCCAAAATATGAAAATATTTCTTCATTGTTATTTTGTGGCTGGCAGTAGACAATTTTAATCCAAGCAGAAGAGGTCAATTTTTATTTGAAGAGCAAGCAGAGAAGACAAAGACTGTTGGAATTAAATGCTATTTTTCACTTATGGAGAAAGTTAACCTAACCAGTTTAGAACTTCAGCTGGCAAGTGCTATTTTGTTTTGGTTTCCAGTTTCAGAGATGAGGTGGAAACTCTTGGGAGATTATGCAAAAATCTCTCCTCTTCCCAGATCTATTGGGCTACAGTTTCATAACTCCAAACAATAACGCTAGCTGGGGATAATGGGAATTGTAGTCTAACAAATCTGAGTGGGAAGAGAATGGACATTTATTGTTGCCCTGATAATTTTGACAGGGCATCCAATCTTGGCAATTTGAAGACCTGTGGACTTCAACTCCCAGAATTCCCCAGCCAGGTCTTAGCCGAGTTTGGAGACCCCTGGTTTAGAATCCCAATGGTGTCTTCTAATCTCGAGTCATTCTCAAGTTCTAAAAATGGTTGAATGTGAATTGACTTTTTCCAAAACTCAACCAGGGAATCCTAATTCCTGGAGCATCAAAGTGGCCAAATTTGGAAATAACCTTCTCTAAATTTCGGGAAAAATTCAGCATGAGTATGCCTAGGACTGGAGTTCACAGTAATAAATGATAGCCTTTGATCTGCATCCATCTTCCTTTTCCTTTCTCCTATTTGCCTTGTTATCTTTGCTCTTTAACATTGGTTAAAAGTTGACTTAGTGATATATCTGGAGGCGACAAAAGTAGGTGATGGAATAGCTGGTTTCCGGGATAGCAATTCTTAACCTTGGCAACTTTAAGATGGGTGGACTTCAACTCCCAGAATTCCCCAAACAGCCTCTGCCTTAGGCCATTTGTCTCTTTCCCAAGGACTACTGCTAATTTACCTTACCACATTCTCTGCTGTCCAGTCATTGTGGGCTTATCAAAGAAAGCACTTCAAAAATGCAGACCTAATCTGCAGCACTGGAAATTCTGACTGGGGAATTCTGGAATTGAAGTCCATACATTTGGAAATTCCCACCATTGAGAAATCGGACTCTAAAGAAACAAGAGAGCCTTGCCAAAATCTACCTTGACTATATAGGTACAGCATGATGGAGATCTGTGTCCCCTGGGCTTCCCTTCCTGGAGCTGAATGGCCAAATTTAAACCAGCTGTGTCTCCTTTACCAGAAGAGTTTTCAAGGAAGCATGGCTGGC
>CM075967.1:31749233-32106733 GCA_038048745.1 Coluber constrictor foxii
ATTGTTGAGGGCCATAGGCTGACTCTGTAAACCACTCACAGAGGGCTGCGAAGCACTGTGAAGCAGTATATAAGTCTAGGTGCTATTGCTATAGAATAATAGAGTTGAAGGGATCTCAGAGGTCCTCTAGTCTAACCCCCTGCTTAGGCAGGAAACCCTATGCCATTTCAAACAAATAGTTATCAAATCTCTTCTTAAAAACCTCCAGTGTTGTATCACCCACAACTTCTGGACGTTCCACTGATTAATTGTTCTCACTGTAATGAAATTTCTCCTTAGTTCTAGGTTGCTCCTCTCCTTGAAGAGTTTCCATCCGTTGCTTCTCGTCTTGTCATGTGTCAATAAACGGGGTTAAGATTTGGGTTGGGAACCTCATTGCATAAATCCAGAATTGCCCGAGAGCCAGACTAGGGATCCATGAGTTCATTTTGAGTGCCAAGAGGAAACGATTCATGTTTTGCCAGGGCTTGGCTCTAAAAGGCGGGTGATGTTAGTGCATTGCTGAGTGCAAATTGCGTGTGGGATGTTTGTATGCGCAGCTCCATCTTGTGGCCACACCACGCTTTCTGTCGGTATCTGTTTCTCTGCCGATTGTGTTTTGAAGATGTCCTTCATGCCAGGGGTGAAATGCTCTCGGTTCGGACCAGATCACCCGATCCGGTAGCGATGGAGGCAGGTGGTTCAGAGAACCGTTAGCAAAAATTCCTGCCCACCCCCCCATGCCCAGCTGAGCTGTGCAATCATCAGAGGCTTTTAAAAAAAATTTAAAAGCATTTTTTCTACAACCTCTTCGGCCGAAAAAATGCTTTTAAAAGTAAATAAAAAAGCCTCTGACGATCGCGCGGCTCAGCTGGGATCATCAGAGGGTTTTTAAAAGCATTTTTTCTACAATCTCTTTGGCTGAAAAAAATGCTTTTAAAAATAAATAAAAAAGCCTCTGATGATCGCGCGGCTCAGCTGGGATCATCAGAGGCTTTTAAAAGCATTTTTTCTACAACCTCTTCGGCCAAAAAAAATGCTTTTAAAAGTAAATAAAAAAGCCTCTGATGATCGTGCGGCTCAGCTGGGATCATCAGAGGCTTTTAAAAGCAATTTTTCTACAACCTCTTTGGCCGAAAAAAATGCTTTTAAAAGTAAATAAAAAAGCCTCTGATGATCACGCGGCTCAGTTGGGATCATCAGAGGCTTTCAAAAGCATTTTTTAAAAATGCTTTTAAAAGGAAAAAAAAAAGCCTTTGCTGATCAGGCAAGTCAGCTGAGACCGTCAGAAGAGGTTGTAGAAAAAATGGTTTTAAAAGTTTAAAAAAAAAAAAAGTTGGCCATGCCCACTCAGTCATCTTACCCCGCCCCCACCAAGCCACGCCCACAGAACTGGTAGTAACGAATTTTACATTTCACTACTAATTCATGCCCTATTTTGGAAAATGGGTGCTGCAGGCTGCCCAAGCATCCATGAAAAGATAGCAATGGGACTCTTTATAGGGAGTTTTATAGTGTACAGGTAATCCTCGACTTAGAGACATGGTGGGCCAGTGGCTAAGATGCTGAGCTTGTCAATCAGAAGGTCGGCAGTTCAGCGGTTCGAATCCCTAGCGCCGCGTAACGGGGTGAGCTCCCGTGACTTGTCCCAGCTTCTGCCAACCTAGCAGTTCGAAAGCAGGTAAAAAATGCAAGTAGAAAAATAGGGACCATCTTTGATGGGAAGGTCACAGCGTTCTGTGCGCCTTTGACGTTGAGTCATGCCGGCCACATGACCACGGAGACGTCTTCGGACAGCGCTGGCTCTTCAGCTTTGAAACGGAAATGAGCACTGCCCCCTAGAGTCAGGAAGGACTAGCACGCATGCGCGAACGGGAACCTTTACCTTTAATCCTCGACTTACAATTCATTTAGTGTTGAAAGTTACAACAGCACTGAACAAAATGACTTATGACCTTTTTTTCACACTTATGCCTCTTGCAAGCATCCCCAAAATTCAGATGCTTGACAACTGGCTCGTATTCATGACTGTGGCAGCATCCCGGACTCACATGATCAGCTTTTACCATCTCCTGTCAATGGGGAAGCTAGATTCAAGCCAGATTTAAAGGAGACTCGCTTGCTTTCTCGGTGGAGCTCTATCTTTAAGGATTGCTTCAGAGATGCTAAATTCAAAATTCTCCCCTTTGATCGAATTTAAAAAATGGGCTCAAAGAAATCCCCCTCCGTGGTTGGTTCTGTTCTGTACTTGTTGGAGAAAAGGAAGTTTGTTCTGATCCTATAGAGCAGGACTCTCCAAACTTGGCAACTTTAAGATTTGTGGACTTCAACTCCCAGAATTCCCCAGACAGCGCAGCGTGATGCAGCATAGCATAACAACTGGAAGAGACCTTGGAGGTCTTCTCATCCAAGCCCTGCTTAAGCAGGAGAACCTATACCCGTGATGGCGAACCTATGGCACGGGTGCCACAGGTGGCACGCGGAGCCATATCGGTGGGCACGCGAGCTCAGCTCCGACACGCATGCGTGCGTCAGCCAGCTGATTTTCGGGCCTTCTGGTCAGAAATCAGAAAACACACTGTTCCGGCCTCTGGAGGGCCTCTAGGGGGACGGGGAAGGCTGTTTTTGCCCTCCCCAGGCTCCTAGAAAGGCTCTGGGGAGAGCAAAAAATGGGCCTACCAGGCCCACCAGGCCATCACGTGCCAAAAGCGGGAGGGGGGGACACAGGGGGGGGGCACACAGAATTATGGATGTGGGTACACGTGCGTGTGACCCCACCACGCTCCCCCCACTTTTGGCACGCGACAGCAAAAAAGTTAGCCATCACTGACCTGTACTATTTCAGAAGGGGAAGGGAAGAGGGAAGGAAGGGAAGGGAAGGGAAGGGAAGGGAAGGGAAGGGAAGGGAAGGGAAGGGAAGGGAATAGCATAGCACAGCACAGCACAGCACAGCACAGCACAGCACAGCATAGCATAGCATAGCATAGCATAGCATGCTGAAGAATTCTGAGAGTTGAAGTCCGCAAGTCTTAAAGCTGCCAAGTTTGAGACCCCGATACAAAGAATGGCAGATGATATAGTGAATGATCAGAGAATGGCACGTCTGTGAACTATATTTACAAACTACAGTAGGTAAGTTTCTCAACGTGCTTCAGCAAACTCCAGAGTAGCTAAGCAGAACACCCAACCCCAACTTTTTGGCTGTTCACCCTGTGCTGCCTAGGCTAACTGGCCCCAGCTCCTTCCTGAGGCCTCCCACTTGATCCATTGACATCTTCTGCAAGCTAAGAACGTGGTTTCTATGAGCCAGGGTTGCCCCTACACAACTCAACATTGCCATGACTGACTTTTGATTGTTAGTGTTGGGGCGATAGGGGTATGATTGCAAAGGAAGTCTCAGCTACGTGGGATCTGGCTTTGAACCAGTGTAGAGGTCAACCACCTTCAACATCTGCGACGGTGGCTTAAACAAAACCTAAACGAAGTCTTGGCTGGCTCTTCTTTCTGCTCAGTAAGTCCTTCGTTCCTCATAGGTCCCCCAGAGAGGACCTGGGTCTTCCTTGGGCCAGAAAGAACTGCTATCTTGGAGAGTGGCTGTATCTGAAGACTCCTCTGAAGATCCTGGAAGCATCTTGAGCCCAGGGAGGTCACTGGCTGCGGCGGCCATGAAAGAGGAGAAGGGCGAGTTGGAAGAGGCAGAGAAAACAGCTGGGTAGTGGACATCTTCGAGAGGGTGGAAGGAATAAGACTGGATTCCAGAGAGGGATAAATTCCAGTTGGGGTTTCTGCAGTGGGAAGCTGTCCCCGGCTCGTGAGCTGAAAGGCAGCTGGAGACTGGAGCTACTTGGAGAGGTTCTGGATATGCTTCCAACTGGCCAAGGTTATCCGGCACAGACTGTTCCCAGGTGTCTCTCTGCTGGAGGAAGAAAGAGAGGTGCATTTAATGACTCCACTGTTTATCAAGCCTTGCGGACTGTAAAGGGAAGTAATTTACAACCGTATGAATTAAAGAGGTTTGCCGGGACTCAGTTTGTGCTGTTTAATTTCCAAGGAAGCCTAGGTCAGAACAGTAACAGACAGCTGAGTTTGTGAACTGCCTGCGCTCTGGGATTTAACGGTGTACAATTTGCACAACAGTGGGCCTTTCTTCCTTGCTCCTAACCACAGTTCAGATGTGCCCAAAAAACATCTTTCCCCCCTGCTGCTTTCTGATAAGAATCCCCCAACACAGTGGATTCTCATCTCCAACCTAGAAGTGAGGCAACCTTGAGTCCTTGTTATGTGGACTGGTGTTAAACTGGTCCTTTCCCCCTCCCCTGACACCATCAAGGTGTGTAAAATTGGGCCATCTTTGTTAACCATCATCTTGGTTAAGTGATACAACAACGTGAAATGGGCAACAATGGCAGGACAGGAATCAGTGATGAAGAGCAAAATGACAAGCTATGATTTTCTTCGGCCAGCCATAGAATTGAATGGGGAGCTTCAGCTCAGCAACAGGGAGAGACCCATGGGCTGAGCTGAGAAGATGATTAGGCTGGTTGGTTCATTAAATTCAAAGGAATATGAAAGCACGGTGTGATTTAGTACAATTTGAGAATCCAGTCGAAATGTCATTTAGTAGCGCTGTACAAAATTCAGCTCAACCCAACAACTTCAGGGCATTCTGTCATGTGACTATTGGATCTCCAGAAGCACCTCTGGGACCAGCTCAGAGAAACAAAAATTACTTACACCCCTAAGGAAGATGTGGGGAATTTTTTTAAAGTCCAACTATGGCTGTTCTCCCAGGGTTCATAGGAGTTGTCCATCTGCCCCAACCCTCCCCATCGATGGTCAAAGATAATGGGTATTGTAGAGTGTCAATTTTTGGAGAACCATCAAGTTCTCACTCTAACATGGATTTTTTTTTAAATTATATTTGAGCTCCAGTGTTGGTAGGAACAGAAAGATGGACTACTACACAGTGGACTCGAAAAACAAAAATTAACTGAGGTCCTTCTCCATTTAACCCCGTTGTCCTCTACTTACACTGAAATAATGAGCTGAATCACTTGGAAAGGATGATGTTGAGTTGCCAAGGACAGCAGAGGATCCAGAGGGGATGGACCCAGCCCGTTGGTCCACGTACTGATCGATTAAGTGGGCATCCAGAGACAAAGAATATCCCTGAGTAGCTGGGGATTCATAAGCCAATGACTTGGGTAGCAAAGAGGAACTGTAGACTTCGCTGGAAATATCTTTGCTGTTGTGTAAGTCCATATCTGTCACCAAGGATCTTCGAACGCCATAATAACCGGATGCTGTGGGAGAACCTTTGAGCCAGGGAGAAATGGATGGTCAGGGTGTGGTAGAGATGGGAAGGGGAAACAGGAATATATATGTAGAAAGTTAGCACCCACCCATCTCCTGGAAGAATGAAATATTCTAGGAAATACCAGAAAGGCAGAATATTTCCCCTAAAAGAGAAACAAAAATCTCAAAGGAAACAGAAACTCAGCCTCAGCTCCCTGCCCCCAGCAGATACTTTGGTGCCAGCCTATCTACAAGAAAAAAGACCTTCACCCTCAGGACATAATAGGATTAGCCTCTACCCATCTAACAGCAGAGCTCACCACATGGCAACTGGGGATATCTATCTATCTGTCCGTCCGTCTGTCCATCCATCCATCTATCCATCTAGTTATCTCTCTCTCTCTCTCTCTCTCTCTCTCTCTCTCTCTCTCTTTCTCTCTCTCTCTCTCTCTCTATCTCCTCCATGTGCTTGGTAATTCTGCTTCACCATTAAACCATCTTTCCAATCAGCCTCCCATGTTTCCAGGGTCTTTCTCCCCACTTGGAACTGAACCCAGATGGACGTTTCTTCCAACATATAGAAACTATTAAGAGTGCCATAACTTTGGAGCTTTTGGTGGTTGGTCAAGGACATCTAGTCAATTAATTTATGAATGTGATATGTAGAATATTCTTGGGACAATAAGGTTTTGAATGATGGGTGCATGTTTTCGTAAGAGGAATAATTCCAGCGAGGCACGTTTCAGCTCGCGTGTGAAAACGAAGAGGGAATTTCTTGCTTAATGTGAGTTGGATCAGGAGTTCCACGTTAACAGATTAATTTTTTTTAATAGGCGGACTTGGGATAGAGATGTAGTTATAAAAGTAAAATACTTACTGGGCAGAGGAACAAAAGAGGGTGGAGAGCTCACAACGCTTCCCTGAAAGGAAAACACAACAGCTTGAAAAGGAATTTGGGCTAAGTGTGCCCAGCAGCTAAGCCACAAAAAGTGCTTTGCAAGCCAGAATAGCTGGAGCCACGTGACACGTTAAGCCATCCATGAACAAAAGATATTGTAGCCTAGCATGCTACCTGAACTCGGGTGTCGTAAGGCGCCATCTTAGATCAAACAAACCCAAAAGTGCGGAATCCTTTCCAAGTATGGACCGAACTTGAGGTTTCTGATTTGCAAATTCACGCTTCAAGCCAGAGCTGTGGCCAGAAATATCTCTGGGGGAGACCAGGTCAAAGATGGCAGGTCTATGTGGGAACTGTCCCACATAGACAGTTGAGCCCAACTCAGTTTTCACGTCCATCGCAACTACACGTTTTTATTTTGGGCGATGCTGCTGCGGGAGAGAAATTTGGCCAAGGGGATGCCAATAGGTTACTCACAGTACTTTCGGATTCAGCCCATAAAATATTTGCTCATGCTTTATACTTTTTCACGTGAAACACAGGAAAGTGGCTGAGGAATAATCCTTATTAGCAGCGTGATGCAAGTAATTGAACTGAATTGAAATTAAATCCTGTTTATTGGGCTTTCTCGGTTCCACCCACTGGGGCGTTCTAGCCAAACCTGCCTTGGGAATCCCAGATTGTCACGGAAAAAAAAAATCAAGGTATGTTACACCGAGGCAGTGGTGAAATCCAATTTTTTTTACTACCGGTTCTGTGGGTGTGATTTGGTGGGCGTGGTGTGGCTTGGTGGGCGTGTCTTGGTGGTCATGGCAGGGGAAGGATACTGCAAAATCTCCATTCTCACCCCCTCCTGGGGGAAGGATATTGCAAAATCTCCATTCCCACCCCACTCCAGGGGAAGGTTACTGCAAAATCCCCATTTCCTCCCAATCAGCTGGGACTTGGGAGGTAGAGAATAGATGGGGGCGGGGCCAGTCAGAATTTTTACTACCGGTTCTCCGAATGACTCAAAAATTTCCACTACCAGTTCTCCAGAACTGGTCAGAACCTGCTGAAACCCACCTCTGATCCCGATCCAATGTTCAACCCTCTATATATTCCAAGAGAAAGAAGCTAAGCCAAGCTAGCTTTTGGCCTAGATCTTCAGAAAGAATGATAAAAAAAGATGGCACCAATCTCCTTTCAGAACTAATTCAAGGACATTCTTTATTTTAGTTTTTCCAGTTCATCAATTAAATACAACCCAATCGCCCTGAATAGCAAATGCTACCATTAGTTTCCAGTCAGGCAACGCAAAATGCAATCTTCTTCAGTTTGCATACTGTAAACAGGAGTTTCCTGCCCTAGCAAGCAACCAAATTTAGAGGTCTGGATTTGAATTAAAATTTGCCAGTGTCAAGATTACCTTTTGGTGACCAACACCCAGCTTCCACCTGGACACCAGCTAGTCCATGGAAATTAGCTCATGAGAGCTCATGGCTGTTACCAGCGAGAGGTTAGAAACAGAAAACAAACCTACAGATCCGAGGGTGGGGAACAGGTGGAGAACTTCAGATGCCACCACCACCACCACCACCTTGGTAGAACTGGGACAGATGGATTGCAAGCCATTTGTGCAAAGTTTGTTTCTTTAGGAGTGTTTCTCCACCTCAGGAACTTTAAGATGGGTGGACTTCAATTCCCAGAATTTCCTCAGCCAGCATGCTAGGAGAATCTTTTCTTAAAAACCTTCAGTGATGAAGTGCCTACATCTTCTGGGTGACAAGCTCTCCACTGGTTAATTGTCCTCACTGTTAGGAATTTTCTCCTTAATTCCAGGTTGCTTCTCTCCTTGATTAGTTTCCATCCATTGTTTTTTGTCCTGCCTTCAGGCACTTTGGAGAATAGCTTGACTCCCTCTTCTTTGGGGCAGCCCCTGAGATATTGGAACACTGCTATCATGTCCCCCCTAGTCCTTCTTTTCTCTAGACTAGCCAAACCCAAATCCTGCAATCATTCTTCATATGTTTTTGTCTCCAGGCCCTTAATCGTCTTAGTTGCTCTTTGCATTTTTTCCCAAAGTCTCAACTTCAGCAATTTTGAGATCCATGAACTTCAACTCCTGATCCCAGCCAGCATGCTGAGAATCATGGACGCTGAAGTCTGCATATTTAAAAGTGGCTGAAGTTGACAAACGTTAATGTAGGACATCAACACTCAGGATTCTCTGCATGCTGGCTGGGATTTAGGAGCTGAAGTCCATGCATCTCAAAATTGTTGAGGTTAAGATATTCTTCTGGTGGACCAAGCTTTCTTTTGGGAGTTGGGTAGCATAAGACCATCTGTGAAATGATCCTAGGTCGTATGTCTTCATTTTAATCTTGGACTCTTAACTTGGTTTACTTGCCTGATCTGTGGCTTTATCTTCATTATACTTATATTTCTCTAACTCAGTCTTTTTCAAACGTCGGAACTGTAAGACTTGTGGATTTCAATACCCATACAGCCATGTCATCCTTATTATGTAGTAATAAGAAAGAATGTGAAGATTAACATAAACTCTTGCAAAACCAAGCAACCAGCACTGTGGTTTCTTTCACTGGTCATTTCCCCAGGCCAGGGGTCAGCAACCTGTGGCTCTGAAGCCGCATGTGGCTCTTTCACCCCTCTGCTGCAGCTCCGTCACTCAAAATATGTGCCATAACCGCCAATGTGTGACACCTGCCAGCACGCGATTTATTGAGCTTTTCAACCCCTGGTAGGCCAACCATGGATAAATCAAAGAAAAGTTTCAGAAGGAAACAGAACGTTTAATTCAACTACATATGCTAATTTTGTGGTTGCTCAAAAAATAGTCAGGCATGGGAAGGGTTTTGTGGCTCCCGGTGTTCTCTTTTCTGTGGGAAATGGGTCCAAATAGGTTGTAGACCTCTACCCCAAGCAAACACAAATGGATTTTCAGGATCCAATCTGAGTCGATCACTGGGAACAGAGGTTTTGTCTTCCGAGCTTTCAGATTTACGTTGGAGCCCATCTTCAGAGAACTTCTCTCTATCTAGCAGAGCAGTTCCCTGAAGATAGCCTCAAGCATGAGTCCAAAAGCTGGAAGACAAAACTTATGGTCCTAGTGACCAACCCAGATTGGATCCTGACACATTATCCTGGGGCACATATATTCGTTTTTATTCGTGATCAATGGACTTCACCATGATCATTGATCATCAGAAAGATCTTCCTGCTGGGTATGCTACCAGAGAAAATGAGTAAAGAAAAGGTATATTTGATTATTCATATAATAACTGCAGCGAGGATAGTATTCGTGCAAAGATGGAGAGTAGAGAAAATCCCATTGGAAGGGGAAGTAATTAAGAAAAATTTAGACTGTGCAGAAATGAATAGATTAACCTTGATGATTAAAGAGAGAGAAGATACGGAATATTTTAAGATATGGGGGGAAATTTATGATTGGATAGAAAAGAGAAATAGATAAAGATTTCCATAACGAAATAGGAGAATATTATATTAAATGTATTGTATTGTATGGGGGGAGGAATATTGTAATAGAGAAATGGAAATTATAAGGGAAGAAATGAAGAGAGGAGGAGTAATCAAAAAGAAGAAGAGATTACTGAAGAAACACCGAGATGACACACGGAATGATTGATCTATTATGTGTTCGTTTGTGTAAAAAAAAATAATTAAAAATTAAAAAAAGAAAGAAAGGTCTCACAGAATTCTGCCATCTGGTATGTATGGAAATCAAACTTAGGGATAGCAAATGGCAGGATTATTCGGAAGATAAAAGGGCCAGTATTTGACAAGCCCAAATAGTGTTGCATTTGCTAACAACTAACAGGTACACACCCTAATATATTTCCAATCCAGCCCTGAACGCACCTGTTGCAAGGGGGATTTTGCTATTCTTCTCCAGAGATAAGTTCAGAGGGACGAGCCATTTCCTTCCTCCTCATCTCAGCTGTGCTCGTGCACCTGCTGTTTGCTCTCCGTTTATTGTGTCTCTTGTCCAACAACTCTATTGATGCCTGCATGGATAGAGCACCCAACTTGGGTGGAAGACTCTCTGGGCAAATAAGGAAGCAGCTCCCTTATTTCAGGGTTGGGGGTGGGGAGGTCCAGCCAACCAGAGTGCAAAGTGATCACAAAGATGGCACATCAATGATCATCCCCGGGGAGTCCTCAAATTGCAACAGGTTGTTTAGTGGCCGGTCAGAGTTCCGATGGGCCTACCTGAGAGCTATGCACAACCTAGAATTGAAGTTCCGATGGTTGACAAACACCCCTCGTGGCAACTTGGGTGCATTGATGGATGTTTGCAACATCCTGTGGTCCCATGGCGACGTTTTACGACGTTAAAACCGGACGTCTGGTTTTCAGCAAAACTGCACCACAAACCATTGGTTCATTTAATGACCGTCATGTTTAACGACTGCCATATTGAATATTATAAAATCAGATATTGTAATATAGTATAAAATATTATAAATTGTAGTGAATAGAAGGACCAGGGGAGACATGATAGCAGGGTTTCAAATATTTGAGGGGCTGCCACAGAGAGGAGGAAGGAGGTCAAGTTATTTTCCAGAGCACCTGAAGGCCAGACAAGGAATAATGGATGGGAACTGATCAAGGAGAGATTCAACCTGGAAACAAGGAGGAATTTCCTGACCGTGAGAACATGGAACAGAAGTTGTCTTTGGAAATTGTGGGAGCTTCATCCCAGGAGGCTTTCAAGAAAAGATTGGACTGTCATTTGTCAGAAGTAATGTAGGATCTTCTGCTTGAGTGGGGGGCTGGACTAAATCACCTATAAGGTCTCTTCCAACTCTGTCAATCACTTAAATCAGGTTGGTTACGTGACCGGCCCATTTTATGACCATTGTGGCATATGACCATGATGGGGAGGCTCCATTATGGTTGTAAGTCAAGGACTACCTCTATAATGTTGCATATTGTTCAGCCAACATAGCCCCTACTAAATGCATTCGTCCATGGTATCCCTTGCAATATGATTTTTCCCCCTCAAAAGTTGGCCTAGATATTAAATGTAAAATACATGGCAAATATTGAGTCTTCCTGCCTAAGCAACCTCTGTTTTTAGCCATGGTTAAAGGTTGCTGAGGGACGCGGTGGCTCAGTGGCTAAGACGCTGAGCTTGTTGATCAAAAGGGTTCAGCAGTTCAGCGGTTTGAATCCCTAGTGCTGCTGTGTAACGGGGTGAGCTCCCATGACATGTCCCAGCTTCTGCCAACCTAGCAGTTTGAAAGCAGGTGAAAAATGCAAGTAGAAAAATAGGGACCCCCTTTGGTGGGAAGGGAACAGCATTCCGTGCGCCTTTGGCGTTGAGTCATGCCAGCCACATGACTACGGAGATGTCTTCCGACAGCGCTGACTCTTCGGCTTTGAAATGGAGATGAGCACCGCCCCCTAGAGTCGGGAAGGACTAGCACATATGTGCGAGGGGAACCTTTACCTTAAAGGTTGCTGGGTCAGAACCAGGTTTTGGAGAAGGAAGGTAAGAGACGGTGACTTACATTTCGCCGTAAGCTGCTTGTTTGCCTTGAACGCTTTTCAGCCAACAGGTCCTTCACCGTGTGTTTGACACGCACGCCTTGATAAACACGCTTGCCGTAGTCTGCGGGGACTAAAGAAGACAAGATATGTGAGAAGGAAAGGAAGGAATCTCATAAGGGATGCTGATTCAACAGCAGGGGTGTCCAACCCTGGCAATTTGAAGACCTGTGGACTTGAATTCTTCCTGCTGGCTGGGTAATTCTGGGAGCTCATTTCCACAAGTCTTCAGATTGCCATCCTTGAATCTACACGATGCAAGGATGGATCTCTGCTCCAGGAGCTAATTCAACCTTGTATGTTGGTTGTGAGAATAAAAAGAAGTAGAGTAAGGCTACTTGGTTTGTTTTTTCATTCATGGATCGAAGGTGCCATGAAATCCAGGGTCAACAGGCCAAGCTCGGATGGATGTCTTGTGCTCCAAGGGGATTGATTGATTGATTGATTGAGATATATCCATTCAGAGGCCATAGAAACCTTCCAATCTCCATCTTGAAATAACTGGGGTTATAAATACAGTGGAGGGACTGATGTTCAACCAGGGTTAAGCCATCTTATAATTGATTTGCTCTTGGTTTAGTAAATGAAACCTAGCTAACAGGAAGCAGCTATATGACATAGACTATTGTGCAGATTCAATTTTTGTTTAACGTGAATCAAAAATCTCTTCATTCAACCAGGGTGGAGAGCATTTTGCTATTTTTTCAAGAGTTTGGGTATTGGCTAAATTTAACCTGGCTGGATTTTTTTTTCCTCCTGGCTCCTGGGACAATGTAAATCAATCATGTAGTTGTTCAATTAATCCGGTTTCCCCCATTAATTTTGCTTGTCGGAAGCCGGCTAGGAAGTTCACAGAGGGGGATCCCATGATCCTGCAGCCATGGTGAATACATGCCAATTGCCAAGTGTCCAAATTTTGATCATGTGACTGCAACTGTGATGGTCCTAAACTGATTAAAGATCACATTTTTCAGTGCCGTTGTAACTTCAAAAAGTCACTAAATGAAGGGCTACTTGTATTTTTCCAACTATCATTCCAAAGTGGAAACAATATATTTTTTCCCCACTCACAGAAGCGCTTCCTGAATCATTGGGAGCCAGGGCTTTCACCAGATGCTTCTCTGTATATTTTGCTGCTATGGGGGGACCGTTCTAATCTCATTCAACTTGAAATAATGAAGCAGCTACTTTTATTCTGCCTTTGGAACCGTTCACAATCATCATCTTCATTTAATGACCCCATAACCCCTTGCGGGGTGGAGTCTGGGCAACTGAATGGAGCTAGCAGAGTGTTTTAATGGCCGGATGCCCTTCCTGTCGCCAATGCGGAGTTTCGTTCAGCAGATACATTTTCATCGTGCCCAGAGAGAAAATATCTGTCTCTGCCTAGGATCGAACTCACAGCCTCCTGAGTGGGAGGTGGAAGCTTTTGGAACTGTGCACATTAACATTAACATTTAATGTGCACAATGCACATAAAAAAAACAAACAAAATAAAACAGTTGAAACCTTGATTTCTGGATTTATACCCTGAAGACTCCCCCAGGCTCACAGAATCTACCCTGCGGAAGTGAGAAACTGCCTAAGGGGAACTTTCAGCCAGATGTTATTTGAAAATCCATTTAATCCTTTAGGAAACAATGCAACCACAAAACCAGACTATTTTCCAAGCTCAAAGAAGGTTTCCTACGGGGAAAATTCTTTGATCTTTTGTGCATATTGACCTTCCGTTCCAAACATAGATTTTTTTGTACATGAATGTTTTGTGCTTTTGTTCTCTATCTATCTATTGATTTATCTAGCATATGGCATTCATTTAGCATTTTGTTCTTCTTGGAAAATGGGGACAGATTAGTTCTGCAAATTGGGAGTGGTAATCCATGGAAAGCCTTTTCAAGATCTACTACAATGCAAAGGCTAGCCACTGAATGTTTAGATCTCTTCCCAATTTTGGCTACAAGTGATCTAGAAAAGGCAGCATAACCCCCCCTTACCCCCCCTTAAATAAAAAGTTTGCAGGAATCAATTATGATCAGAAATAACTATGCACCCAGTCAATACAGAGAATAAAAAGAAAATCCAAGCAATCAATTTCCTGATTTGTCTGGAGCTTAAATCAGAGAGCATAGCTGGTTAAAGATTCCGTCTTAGGATAAAACTGCTCCTTGTTTTTGTTTAAATAAAACTAGTTGGAAATCTCTTTGTCTTTTCTTCAGTCCTGAAGGAAAAGGGTTATTCTTTCCTCCATTTCTCCCTTTGGTCAGCTAAGTTGCACTCATCCAAATACAATAATTAACAGTATTTTAGGAAACTTCACCGCCACAAATTGTCTGAACCGTTTCAATTGGCAAGATTTGAAATCAAGACTTTTCCTGTGTTTTTGCATCTGTGAAATTAACCTTCTGATACTGATAGTTAATTTCCTGACCTGGAGAACGTTGTATTTCTGATGCATACTTTTGAAGGAGTCAATGTACAGGCAGTTCTTGACTTAATCTCAATTGGGGGAAGAATTTCCATTGCTAAACAAGGCCTGATTTTACAAACTTCTATGCCACTATGCCACTGCTAAGCAAATTAATATACATGTCAGGTGGATTAAGTCAATACTTACCAGTTTCCATGCTCAGGAGGGATTACTTCGGTGTAAATTCAACAGAATATTTGAGGAAATCAGCCTTCATGAACTTGGATACTGCCGCAGAAGACTCAGTTTCTCACTCACGCTCCCTTTGAGCTAACCAGAAATGGCTTTTTCCGCAATTTTAGAAGACATCTCAGAAATGAGTTCTGTAGGATTTGTATAAATGCAAATCTTTTGATGTCTGTTTAGATGCAATTTGCATAGTCAGCGAGGAGCAGGGTGAAAAGGCGCATTCACTGAGCCAAAATGCATAATTTTAGGAGCGAGGGGACAAGAGAGGGTGGATGGATGGATAGATGGATGGATGGACGGACAGATGTTCATTTTTACAAATAAACTCTTGCTACAGGAAAATGTTACATCAAGAGAAGAGAAGAGAAGAGAAGAGAAGAGAAGAGAAGAGAAGAGAAGAGAAGAGAAGAGAAGAGAAGAGAAGAGAAGAGAAGAGAAGAGAAGAGAACAGAACAGAACAGAACAGAACAGAACAGAACAGAACAGAATAAAATAAAATAGAATAACAAGAGTTGGAAGGGACCTTGGAGGTCTTCTAGTCTAACTCCGTTTAGGCAGGAAACCCTACACCACTTCAGACAAATGGTTATCCAACCTCTTCTTAAAAACTTCCAGTATTGGAGCATTCACAACTTCTGGAGGCAAGTCGTTCCACTGATTAATTGTTCTCACTGTCAGGAAATTTCTCCTTAGTTCTAAGTTGCTTCTCTCTTTGATTAGTTTCCACCCATTGCTTCTTGTCCTGCCCTCAGGGGCTTTGGAGAATAGCTTGACTCCCTCTTCTTTGTGGCAGCCCCTGAGATATTGGAACACTGCTATCCTGTCTCCCCTAGTCCTTTTTTTCATCAAACTAGACATACCCAGTTCCTGCAGCCATTCTTCATATGTTTTAGTCTCCAGTCCCCTAATCCTCTTGGTTGCTCTTCTCTGCACTGTTTCTAGCATCTCAACATCTTTTTACATCTTGGTCTGGATAGTTTACAGTGTAAACCAAACTCCTGTGGATACAACCCAGAGAGTTTTTTCTGCATTTCCCATTATCCTTTAGTTAGAAAGCTGTTCCTTAACTTTATTTCAATCTATTTTATAATCATAACAACTCTTAGTAAACTGTAAATAACAAAAGGGGAAAAAAATCCTCAACCATATATTTATAGTAAAAGAATTTATAGCAACCCTAATTGTGATACAAAGTAATATTTTCAAACAAATACACTTAAACATATTAACATAAGACACATACTTTACAAACTATTTTTTTTAAAAAAAATTGAAATTCCTCCTGAAAGGAATTAAAGATACAGATAGGTTACAGTAAAGACAAACTCAAAATGAAATTTTATCTGCACTCAGAGCTGATTCGGGATGCACCTTTTCATTTTAGCATCATTTTGGAAATCAAATACATCTTTAAAGATTTTTGGAAAAGGTTTTATTTTGTTTGGATATTTCATATCACTATCAATCGTTATGAAAAATATTGGTTGGATCTCACTTTGGTCCATCTTTAGAGTAGACTAATTGATATCAGCCATGGTGGTGCAATAGTTAGAATGCAGTGTTGCAAGCTAACTCACTGTTCACTGCCAGGAATTCAATTCTGACCGGCTCAAGGTTGACTCAGCCTTCCATCCTTCCAAGGTCAATAAAACGAGGACCCAGATTGTTGGGGGCAAGAGGTTGACTCTGTAAAACTGCTTAGAGAGGGCTTCTGTGAAGCGGGATATAAGTCTAAGTGCTATTGCTATTTTCATGCTCTAATGGAGAAATGGAGTTGGCAGGAGTTGGGATGTTTTATGAGATGATACAGAGATTGGGTTATTCATGCAAATCTGGGTGTCATTTATTCACTTTTTCTGACAGAACAATCCAGAATAGCTAGGTACGCAACCTGCATTTGCAAAAGGCCACAATTTTATTACATCTTGCTCAATTTTTCAATGCAACACAATGCAACTCAAGGTTGACTTAGCCTTCCATCCTTTCTAAGATAGGTAAATTGAGGACCCAGTTTGTGGGGGCAATAAGCTGGCTTTGTATAAATATATAAAAGTATGAAGGCTATTGCTTAATGCATTGTAAGCTGCCCTGAGTCTCTGGAGAAGGGCAGCATATAAATCTAATTTTAAAAAAAACATGATTTCAGTAGGATCTGAAATCCCCTGGCTCAGCCAGTACCCCACAATATGCAATCTAAGTTTGAGTTTGGTACAAGTGAGGTCAAGCCTCTCTCATTCCTCCTAGGCAAAATGGGCAGCATCATATAATTTGAATAATAAAAATTATAATAATAATAAAAAAAACTTTCTACTCTAGCCATGCAACTTCCATTGGTCTTTTATTCAAGTACTAAAAACCCTAGTCCTGATCCAGAATTTCTTGAACGTTCTCCAGGGATGTTTGGAAGGTGATCTAATATACCTAATAAAAGTATTGTTTTATTTATCATTTCTGCATTGGCTTGATTCCACCCATCCACCTTTTGTAGGAACAGTATGGGGCAAGGGAAGAAGTGGGAAGAGCCTTGTAGCTTGCACCAAAGTCTACAACAATTCTGGACGACAAAACACTTTTCTCCATCTTTTTATTATCTCTTAATCTTTGGTTTCTGGGTCTCCAAACTAAAGGGATGCTCAGGTTTCCCATTCAACCCGGAACCATTGCTCAAGAACCTTCGGTTCTCTGTCGGACCTAACACCGCGATGCTCTCTTTATGTTTTGACAGGCAGGCTAAGTCCCGCCCTCCCCTCGCCACGCCATTGGCTACTTCGGACGTCTCCGGCGCCTTCATTGGCTGGCGAAATTCATGCGGGCGCGCAGGAGGTTGTTGCGAGGGGGGGCGGGGGGAAGAGTCGTCGCATCGGACATCGCCCGGCCGGCAGGGAAACACTCGGTAACTATGGAAACGCGGCCTAGTGGGTGCCCCGGGGCCTTGGCTCCCCGAACCGGAGGGCGTTTTTTGTTCCTTCAGACCCCGTTTTTTCGGCTAGGGAAGTCTCGAGCGGGGAACCCTTCTTCGGTCCCGCCTGGTGGGTGTGTGGAGGCCGCACGAAAGAGCGAGGCGCCGGGGAGGGAGCGACTCAGCCTTTCAAGCTACGCGGAGCCCCGGCCTTGGCCGAGCTGGTGGGGATTAAGGGAACCCAAGTCCAGCTAAATTCTGGAGGACTCCGGGTCGGGGAAGGCGCTTTGTTTTTCTCAGGAGGGGCACCAAAAAAGAAAAAACCGGCACCAGCAATGGGTAGAAACGCGAAGGGAGATCATCATTCTATGTTGTTTTATATAATATTGACAGCTTTGTACATGTAAAATATAGTCCATTATGTTATGTTGTATAGCATGTATATTTGCGTGTTTATAGTAACATGGTACTTTATAATTTGATTTGTATTTGATTTGGTATGGCTGCCTGCTCCAGAAGACGTTGGGCAGCCTACAAAAGCCACAAAAATGGTAAAGTGGTGAAAATAAATGTACATATTCTCCCTTCTTTTATCTCCCTCTGTATGTATGTATGCGTCTGTCTGTCTGTCTCTATATCTCTATCTTTCTTTCTATCTATCTATCTGTCTATCTCATCTATCATCCATATATCGTCTATCTATCATCCATCTCTATCAATCTCTATCTCTTTCATCTATCTATCATCTATCATCTATATCAATCTATATCTATCTCTTATCATCTATCATCTATATCATCTATCATCTACATCTATCTATCTATCTAGCTAGCTCTATCATCTCTATCTATCTATCCATCCATCCATCTCTCATCTTTATCTATCTCTATCATCTACCTACCAATCAATCATCCATCTATCTATCTATCTATCTATCTATCTATCTATCTATCTATCTATCTATCTATCTATCTATCTATCTATCTATCTATCTATCTATCATCTTCTCTATCTATCCATCCATCCATCCATCCAACCAACCATAGCATTGTGTTGTCTATACTATACATGGCAATATTGTCTATACTATACACGGCAGGTCTATACAATGTATAAGAGGTAGTATATATGTAGCACCATATAGGATAAGATGCAATATATTATAATATATGTATATGCATTTATATATACTTTTTTTTTCTTTACTGCCTGCCCTGCCCTTTGGGCCGAAGGAAGTTCGTTGTGACTTCGCTGGAAATTCATTGCAGGCGGCTTGCTCTGAAGCTCTTTCTCACAGCAAATCCTTGGGATTGCGGAATTCGATGAGGATGCTTTTCTAAAGACTGCAAAATCCACAGGATAATTGGAGTCAGGAGGTGTGTTGGGCAGATATTCCAGCTCTTCTCATCAACTCCTTTCCGAGGCTGGAGGGAAGGCAACAGAAGACCTCCTTCGGGATGTGAGAGAGACATCCCCCCCCCCCACTTCTCTGATTGCCCTGCAGGGTTGTGGCCATGCCTCCTGGGAAGATGGGGGAGAAGGAGACTTTGGTCCTGCAGTGTGAATGGGAAATCTGCAGCTTTGTGGCCTCGAAGATGGAAGACTTTTGCGAACACGTCTCACAGCACCTGCAGCAGCATCTCCAGAGCAAGGAGGAGGACAATGAAATGGATTCTCTTGGTAAGGGCCACGCAGGGCAGGTTAGAATAGAATAGAATTAGAATTCTTTATTGGCCAAGTGTGACTGGACACACAAGGAATTTGTCTTTGGTGCACACGCTCTCAGTGTACATAAAAGAAAAGATACGTTCATCAAGAATCATAAGGTACAACACTTAATGATAGTCATAGGAACACAGTCAATATAAATCTTAAAGATACCAGCAACAAGGTTACAGTCATACAGTCGTAAGTGGGAGGAGATGGGTGCTAAGAACAATGAGAAGATTAATAGTACTGCAGACTTAGTAAATAGTTTGACAGTGTTGAGGGAATTATTTGTTTAGCAGAGTGATGGCATTCGGGGAAAAAGCTGTCCTTGTGTCTAGTTGTTGTGGTGTGCAGTGCCCTATAGCGTTATTTTGAGGGTAGGAGTTGAAACAGTTTATGTCCAGGATGTGAGGGGTCTGTAAATATTTTCACAGCCCTCTTTTGGACTGGTGCAGCATACAGGTCCTCCATGGAAGGCAGGTTGGTAGCCATTGTTTTTTCTGCAGGTTTGATTCTAGGTGCAGCAGAGTCCTCTAGGAGGGGTTGCAGGATGTCAAGCTGTGATGCAGATAAAAAGGGTTGGGGCTATCGCCCTGACTTTTTTTGACCTCCTTGGACATCGCTGTGACTCTTTATTTGCTTTGAATATGAGCTGCGTGGCGTTCCTCTCTGAAAATTGGCACGCTGC
Source organism: Coluber constrictor foxii (assembly GCA_038048745.1). Lineage (NCBI taxonomy): Eukaryota > Metazoa > Chordata > Lepidosauria > Squamata > Colubridae > Coluber > Coluber constrictor. The sequence continues at coordinate 31,768,930 of CM075967.1, forward strand.
TTCTCTGTATTCCCTTCCTCCTCCTCGTTAAAAGAATGGAGTGGTTTCATTAGAAAACCTCTACTCCTCTAAATTACCTTTCTGGTTCAGTGCCAGGCAGCCAGCCTATTGGTCTTTCTTATTGCAGAGAGTCCTGTAAGCCGCCGGGGCTTGCTCAAAGCTCCCACTGGAATTGCAAGGGAGAAGTTGCAGCCCTTTCACGGCCCTAGTTAACTTACGTCAGTGTAAAATTGGAGCAGGCGAAGGATGAGAATTGCTGTAGGCAAGGGACGCGTGGAGAAGGCAGGCTTAAGCTAAACTGGGTTTGAAAAGTTAGTGGGAGCATGAATCGGCTAAAGAAAGAGGCGGTTAGTTGAGAAAAGTCCGAGAAAGTTACTTTTCCTGCCTTCTTTTTTTTAATTAAAAGCTCTAGTGTTAAATCAGAAGAGCTTCTCTTTTATAAAATCTCATCCATAAATGGGAGGGTGACCAAGGCCAATTACTAAGTGGAAATTCGTAATGTAAGGCTGTCCCTTGCAGTTAAGCTTCGTGTTTGGCTCTATGAACTTTTTGTTTTTCCCTCCCCAGAAGAATACGCTTGCCTCTGGCAGGAATGTGGCTTTTGTTCCCCCGAGAGTTCTGCGGAGCTGGTCCGCCATGTTTACTTCCACTGTTACCACACCAAGCTGAAGCAGTGGGGCCTGCACGTCTTACAGAGCCAGTCTGACTTGACTCCCTGCCAGCTGGATTTCCAGAGCCGGAACATTATCCCTGAGATCCAAGAGAACTTCCTCTGTCTTTGGGAATACTGTGAGGTGAGAGATGGGATGGGAAGATGGGCGGTTTTTCCCAGTGAGGTTATCACACCTGCCCTGGCTTGGATCCTTAGGAAAGAAAGACTCTGGACTCCGTTTGTGTGAGAGGCATATTTTTACTAAAGACCCAAGTGGTTACAGTACAGCGAAGCCAGAACTAATGTTTGCGTGCGAAGGTTTCCTAGTTAACCTTCCCTTTCACCATTCCTCCCCCTTGCTATCTGTCTAATTACATTTCAAGGATTTGTTTCAGGAACTGTAGGCTAGATAATTAGCTGTGGTATTTCTCCTCCCAGGCCCCTGGCCTTGGCACCACGAGCTGATGTCTCACAATGGCACAATGAGTAGTTTTGGTTTTCCCCTTTTCCCTGGGATCCCAGCAATTCCTTCCCTCCCTTAGTTTATGGCAGGCTGGCATCTAGCAAAGCGAGATGGAAGCCGAAGCTCAAAATGTCAGTTCTGTTAGACTTACTGTGTTGAGTGTGTCCATTGCACAGTGCAAGGATACACAACCAGCTTCTGAGGTTCAGACAGATTCTTGGCGCGCTGCGATGACTGTGGGATGGACCTAAGTACATTGCTTTATCAGACCAAAACGAATTGTATAAATTATTGAAGAGATTATGCAAACATGTTCACTTCTCCCTCTCAATTATCCTGAAAACAATGCTCCCAGTTTAAATTTGAACTTACAGAAGCATCGTTCTGAAATACGTACAAAATGGTGTGCCTGTGTGGAAAATGCTTGGAATATTTTTTTTTTTTGCTATTTAATAAACATAACGGTATTATTATTATTATTATTATTATTATTATTATTATTATTATTAATTAAATTTATATACCGCCCTTCTTCTTACGGACTCAGGGCGGTGAACAGCCGAAATAAAAATTCAATACATAAAAGTTAAAAATTAAAACACATATACGTTAGGCTGAGAATTAAAAACCAATAAATATTAAAATGCAGCAACGCTACAAACATTAAAAATTTTAAAAAATTCTAAAAATTCAGCAGGGATCAGGCTAAGCCGGCAAGTTGAAAAAGATGCGTTTTCAGGGCCCGACGAAACGTCCGGAGGTCGGAGATAATTCTCAATTCTGGAGGAAGATCATTCCAGAGGGTAGGGGCTGCCACAGAGAAGGCTCTCCCCCTGGGGGTCGCCAGCCGGCATTGTCTGGCTGACGGCACCCTGAGGAGGCCCACTCTGTGGGAGCGAACCGGCCGGTTCTCTAGGACTAAACTCTTTAAGGAAAACATGTATATGTATGATTAATTATGTATAAGAAAATGTACATTTTATATTATGTGTACAAGAAATAAAACTGAAAAAAACTTTTCGAAAAAAAAGAAAAGAATTTGTGGCAGGTCTGAAGGCTCAGATGGGTTCCAGGTCTGACACTTGAGTCTGGTGATGTTTGAACTGCCAAATTGCAGGCAGCCGGCAGTCAGCAGAAGTAGCCTGCAGTACTGCACTCCGACCACTGCGCCACCGTGGCTCATGACCCAAGGTTGGAGACCCCTGCTTTAAGGGGTCTATTTCTTGGCTGATAAACTGGGTGTGTGCTCAGAATACATCCTTCCTTTACTTCTCTCCCCACCAGCGAGCCTTTGATAACCCTGAATGGTACTACCGGCACGTGGAAGACCACAGTTTCTGCGCAGAGTACAAGGCGATTGGAAAAGAGATCCAAATGGTCTTCTGTGGGTGGAAAGGTAAGAATGGATCGTGCATTATAGAACCTTTGCTGGGTTGAGTTCTTTTATTATTATTTTTTAACTGCTCAAACTTTTCCTGTAGTTTTGAGGCAAAATTAAACAAGAAAAGCATTGGAATGCAATGGAATGCAATGGAGTAGAGTAGAGTAGAGTAGAGTAGAGTAGAGTAGAGTAGAGTAGAGTAGAGTAGAGTAGAGTAGAGTAGAGTAGGAGGGGAATGGGAATGGGAATGGGAATGGGAATGGAATGGAATGGAATTTTTTATTGGCCAAGTGTGATTAGACACACAAGGAATTTGTCTTCGGTGCATACGCTCTCAGTGTGCATAAAAGAAAAGATACGTTCATCAAGAATCATAAGGTACAACACTTAATGATAGTCATAGGGAACAAATAAGCAATCAGGAAATGATCAAGGCAATATAAATCGTAAGGATACAAGCAACAAAGTTACAGTCATGCAGTCATAAGTGGGAGGAGATGGGTGGTGGTTAAGAGATGAGAAGATTAATAGTAATGCAGACTTAGTAAATAGTTTGACAGTGTTGAGGGAATTATTTGTTTAGCAGAGTGATGGCATTTGGGAAAATACTGTCCCTGTGTCTAATTGTTCTGGTGTGCAGTGCTCCATAGCATCGTTTTGAGAGTAGAAGTTGAAACAGTTTATGTCCAGGATGCGAGAGGTCTGTAGACACTTTCGCAGCCCTCTTTTTGATTCGTGCAGTATACAGGTCCTCCATGGAAGGCAGATTGGTAGCCATTGTTTTTTCTGCACAATTATTTAATGTCCATTTGAAGTTACAACAGCATTGAAAAATTACTTACAACTGGGCCTCATACTTACAGCCATTGTACCATCCTCACAGTAACATGATCAACCTTTCTTAGCCCTGGAAATCCTGTTCCCAATAGCGGCCATAAATTGAGGACTGCCTGTATACCTATACAACATTGCATTAAAAAAAGTACCGGGTGTGCATTTTTTTTAAAAGCACAATCTATAAATACTACTTCCATGATTCACACCTTTTATCATCCGTTTGTTTTCCCCAGTAAAATGTTACTTACCTCTGTGCAAATAAATAAAAGATACACAAACATTTCATCCTGTGACTGCTAGGCAATTTATGAGGGGAGAGTCCTCCTCCTCCTCCTTTTCATGCAGATAAAAAAAACGAAGCAGTTCCTGAAAATCCATTTAAAAAAAAAAAAAGCGCTAATGTAGAATGCCAGAGTTTCTAAGGGGATCCTCCATGCCAAACTCAAAAGCCATAAGCCAAAACATTGCCAGACAAGTTTTTGGCTTGCATCGGCTTGAAACACTCAAAGCATTGTCTTCCTTGTTCCAGAGTGTGACTGCACCTTCAAAGGCCGATGTAAATTGCGGGAACATCTGCGCAGCCACACCCAGGAGAAGGTGGTGGCATGCCCCACATGTGGTGGCATGTTCTCCAACAACACCAAATTCTTTGACCACATCCGCCGACAGACGGCTTTAGAACGTGAGTACCTGACCTCCATCATCGCGTCGAGCCTGGAACCGTACAAGTGGTCAGGCTTGCTAACCAACATGAGTTTGAGTCTGGTTAAGGTTTGACTTACAAACCCTAGAAAGGAAGTGGACATCTGGAAGAGAGGAAACTGGGGCTCCTTGGTGCTCCCAGAGCTTGGCTGTTTTCCTTGCAGATGTTTCATTATCTGACTAAATTACATCATCGTTGCTAAAGGGAGGAGGTTTTGCTCTCTATTTATTTATCCGTGCCCAGTTGGTGTTGGCAGGAGTGTTGTTTTCTTCTTGGAAATTCCTTGATTGGCCTGTTGTTTCCTGCTTGATTGTTGGCATGGTATTAATCTTAATCTTAATAGGAGCCTGTGTAGTGTAGGGGGCTAATGCCTCCTACTAAAGGCAACAATTAACACCAGCTCCCTGTAATTTCTGTGAGTTCAATTCTCCCCAGGCTCAAGGTTGACTCAGCCTTCCATCCTTTCTAAGGTGGGTAAATTGAGGACCCAGTTTGTGGGGGCAATAAGCTGACTTTGTATAAATATACAAAAGTATGAAGGCTGTTGCTTAACGCATTGTAAGCCGCCCTGAGTCTCCGGAGAAGGGTGGCATATAAATCAAATTAAAATAATAATAATAATCTCTGCTCATTTGGGTGGTAATTGCTGGCGAGGAGGTGATTAGGTCTGCTTTGTTTCCTTTTTAGATGTTTTTGTTGTCTCTTTTAAATGGTATGTGGATCAGGGGTGGAATCTAAATTTTTTTGCTACTGATTCAGTGGGCACGGCTTAATTAGTGGGCGGAGGTTGGTGGTAAGGTGACTGGGTGGGCGTGGCCAAGTCAGTGTCACTTCTTTGCCCTTTTTTAACCTACACAACACAACTGGCTCACCCACAATGAAAAAGCAGTTGTGCTAGACCCAAAATGGCCCCTGAAACAAGCAGGAACCTCACAGCCACAAAAAACCCAACTTTCACACTTTACGCACACAAAATTCCACATACAGCTTTTGTGAGATTTTGTGTGTTTGTGTCGTTAGAGTGAAACACTACAGAAACACACCAAATCTCAGAAAGCTGCACGAATATTATTTTATTTTTATTTACTTTTAGTTTTATATAAAAGCAGCTAAATTTAAAACTTCCTAAACCTTAAATGGCTAGGTCTAAAAAAAGAACAACTAAAAAAAAACCCCAATTAACTATTTTTTTAAAGCTCCTAAAGGAGGAAAAAACTTACCCAATAGACCAGGGGTCTCCAACTTTGGCAACTTTAAGACTTGTGGACTTCAACTCCCGGAATTCCTCAGCCAGCTTTGCTGGGAGTTGAAGTCCACAAGTCTTAAAGTTGCCAAGGTTGGAGACCCCTGCAATAGAACGTGGAAGGCACGGGTCCAAATGGCTCTTTGCTGTTTATCTCAGTGTGCCTGTCGATGGCTAATTTGTCTAAATGCCCGGCTTCCAGGACATCGAGTTGGCCATGCCCACTCAGGTTTTCTGGCTCCCGGTGTTTTGTTTTCTGTGGGAAATGGGTCCAAGTGGCTCTTTGAGTATTTAAGGTTGCAGACCCCTGGGATAGGATGCTGTTTCCTAGTTAAAACTGGGATGAACTTAAGGAGAAATTGTCCTAAGCAGTTGCTGATAAAGATTCTCTCCAAATGAGATGTGTCCTTTAGTTTCTGCCTCTGCTTCACAGAACAGCGATTCCAATGTTCTCACTGCTCCAAAAGGTTTGCCACAGAGAGATTGTTGAGGGATCATATGAGAAATCACGGTAAGAAGCCACGAGGAAGCTTCCCCACCCACCCCCTCTCCTTTTCTCTCCTCTTGGTGAACTTTCCCTTCGGGAATGACCTTTTTTTACATGTGTGTGTGTGTGTGTTTCTGTTTTCCTGAGCAGTCAACCACTACAAGTGCCCCCTCTGTGACATGACCTGTCCTCTACCCTCTTCACTACGCAACCACATCCGCTTCAGGCACAGCGAGGAGCGGCCTTACAAGTGCAACTATTGTGACCACAGGTAAGCCCAGAGGCCAGGTGGGAGATGGTGCTGGGCCGGGTCTTGGGAAGGAGAGCATTCCCCATAACCCAGGGATCTGCAACATTAAACATTCAAAGAGCCATTTGGAGCCCTTTCCCACAGAAAAGAAATAGCCAGAATGTTATGGCAAAGAACATGAAAAGGGGAGTGTGCATTTTATGACTTCTAATTGCTGCCATCTTACTTGTCCTGTTTGTGGCAGGATTTAAAATGCTCTCTTTGCATGATCCGTCCACAGCTGTAAGAATCTGATCGATCTACGGAAGCACTTGGACACCCACAGCAAAGAGCCAGCCTACCGCTGTGAGTTTGAAGCCTGCGACTTCAGCGCCCGGTCCCTCTGCTCCATCAAACTGCACTACAAAAAGGTTCATGAGGTGAGAAGGAAGCGGACGGGGGTGGTGGGGGTGGGTGGGTGGGTGGGTGTGTCCCAGAGCCCTGGGGGGGCGGTGTCGGGTTTGAAGGAGAAAAAAGCAGAAGCTTTGCAGAAGGACTCTTGAGACACGGCTTGGGCTAGTAGATTAGAAGCCAAAGCAGCAACCGTTTCATTTCCCAAGGGAAAAGCAAAGTGACATCTGCTCATTTGTCTGCATTGCCTCCGTACAAATATTCTAAAATTTTGCTGCTTCTGGGAATTCTGAGTTCCTCCAGCGCTCAACATTTCTTCTCCTTCTCCTTCTCCTTCTCCTTCTCCTTCTCCTTCTCCTTCTCCTTCTCCTTCTCCTTCTCCTTCTCCTTCTCCTTCTCCTCCTCCTCCTTCTCCTTCTCCTTCTCCTTCTTCTTCTTCTTCTTCTTCTCCCCTTCCCCCTCTTGCTGCTGCTTCTCCTCCTCCTCCTGCTCTTGCCATTTGCACAGTCAACTAGATGTTTAGACTTGATTTGGCACTTGTCTACTCACTCGGACCTTCTCAAGAACCTGGGATAGGCCAGGGTTGCCATTTCATAACACTCAATGTGTCGTGTTCCTATTATAATTTTCCTACTTTTAGAAATCCGATTTATTGTTTACAGACTCTAACAGAGTTGCATTGCAAACAGAAGAGGAAAAACTGGATTCCTTCAAGTCGCGGAGTTTTCACCCGTACATAGAGAAAATGCCCATCTAACCATTCCTTTCTCTCCTTGTCCATCCTCCCTCAGGGCGATTCAGAGCCCAGGTATAAGTGCCACGTCTGTGACAAATGCTTCACGCGCGGGAACAACCTGACGGTCCACCTCAGGAAGAAGCACCAGTTCAAGTGGCCATCAGGTCATCCTCGTTTCAGGTACACCAGGGTAGAGCGGGGCTCTAACGACTGGCCACCCCTCTGGTTTAGTCCCCTGCTAACCTCAGCCTCTGCCCCCCCACCTAGGTACAAAGAACATGAGGATGGCTACATGCGCCTTCAGCTGGTGCGATATGAAAGCGTGGAACTGACCGAGCAGCTGCTGAAGGACCGGGAGAAGCAGGGAGAATCTCTGGATGACCCAGCCCAGTGCGTGGTGCTGGCCGGCTCGGAAGGCGGCTTACAGGGCATCATCCTGGACTCTCCAACAGAGGAGCCGGCGGAGGCAGACTTGCCAGCTGCCCTGCCAACCGACAGCTCTGCTCCACCCTGCGCCGGCGAGTCTCCGGATTGTGATCCGAGCGCCCCTCACAGCCCGATCATCCGGGTGGTCAACAGGACCAACGAGCACGGAGAGAATGAAACGGTTTACTACGTGATGGCTAACGCCCCCTCTGAGAGCCGGGCCGTTGTGCCTAGCGGGCTTGTTCCAGAGCCAGAGGAGAACGTGATGGACAGGTTGCAGAAGACCGCCGAGGAACTGGGCATTCAGATTGTCTGAGGCTGCTCCTCCTCCTCCTCCTCTTCCTCCTGCGCAACACCCCGGGGTCTTTACACACACACACACGCACACACACACACACACACACACCTTGGTTGGACCTTCCGAATTCGCCAGTGCAAATTGGACTCCTTGCCAAAATGGACTTTGTCTTGAATGGAGGTGAGAGCAAGTCGAAAGGCTTCCTTCCAGAGATAAATACACAAACACACACACACACACCCCTCAAAAGCCCTTTGTTGGCTCCTTTCAACCTGGGATCTGCTTCTACACCTCTCGGAAAGGGGTAATCTGGTAAGGGAAGCCAGCTTTAAGGCAGCTCCTCGGGAAAGGGACCGACTTGAGATGAAAACGGAGGTTGGGTCAGACCTCCGCTTCGGAGCCTCCTGATCACACGACATCTACCTGGCCGTATTTGAAGAGCCGGTCCTTCCAAGAAGCTAACTTCCCACCTTGGAATTCTTTTGATCTCACTCCTGGTCCGCCCAATGTGGTGCTGTGCAGGACTCTTTAAAATATCAATCTCCATCTGTTGGGTTGGTTTGCCCATCCCCCTGTTCTTCGTAGCCCCACTCAAAACCCTCCTCAGTCAGGAGGTTCTGCCCCAGAGCATTTCCCCAGGGTGACTCGGGGGCCCTTCTCCGTCACCGACCCCTATTCCCGGAGTTGGGGAGAAGGCGTTGATGAGCCCATAGTCCTCACTGTTGCTCCATAATCCACGGCTGCTTTGCCTTCTTGACAAAAAATCCTTTTGTTGTCTTCGGGGCAGGGAAGTTTCCTTCCCAGAATCATCACAGAGATTGTGTTGTAATCCCTCCTGCGTCACGAAGGAAGGAAAGAACAAAGAAGGGAGCTAAATTCTTGCCAGGGGGCCTCTCCCATATTGGGGTTCCAGCTCCCGGCTCACAAAAGTTTACATTGTATTGACATTCAGAAATAAAGCCACACCGACAAAACCCAAAGTTTTGTGTCCTACAACCTTCCTTGTGCGGGCAGTCCTCGACTCAACAAAAGTTCATTGAGTGGCCATTTGACGTCGCAACAGCACTGTAAAAAAAAGGGACTTGGGAATTTGTTTTTCACACGACCATCGCAGCCTCCCCCGTGGTCACGTCAAAATTCAGACGCTCGGCCCCTGACATGCTTATGACATCATAAACATGTTTATGACGGTTGCAGAAGTCTACGATTCTCTTTTGTGACCTCGGCAAATTCGGCAAAGCTCACTTAACAAACGGCAAAGAGGTCATTTAGCCTGGCCAGTCAGAAATGGATGGAAAAACACCATTGGTGATCTGAGCTCTGTTGAACTTCACTTTATTATGCAGGGACAGTGAGCTCTCCTCTCCTTCCTGGGTCTGGCATTTCGTAATTCCTGAGCCTTCCAGCCAGTGCAGGGGAGATAAGATCCCAGCCTCCTTAATGGCCTTAAAAACCACCCCCCTTCCTGGCAGCTACACTGATACACCCCCCATCTTTCTTGCTTGAGGGGTCCTTGGTGCTCCCTGACCTTGGTTGTTTTTTTCCCAGATGTTTCATGATCCAAACTAGGTAACCTCAGATATCAATGCCAGATGTCTCGGAGTCTGGATTCTGGATTCCCACTCCCGAGATTGTCAAACTCCTTATCCCTTTCTGGGACTCGAGTACAGTACCAAAACGTATGAAGAACGGTGGCAGGAACTGGGTATGTCTAGTTTAATGAAAAGAAGGACTAGGGGTGACATGAGAGCAGTCTTTGTTTGTTTATTTATTTATTTATTTGTTTATTTATTATCAGATTTATATGCCGCCCCTTCTCCGCGAGGACTCAGGGCGGCTCACAACAATAAAACACCAGTCCAGATTAAAATTCAGACATTAAAAACTAAAATTCCCATTAAAACCCCATTCAGTCTTCCGATATCTCAGGGACTGCCCCAAAGAAGAGGGAGTCAAGCTATTCTCCAAAGCACCTGAGGGCAGGACAAGAAGCAACGGGTGGAAACTCATCAAGGAGAGAAGCAACCTGGAACTAAGGAAGAATTAATAAGTGGAACGACTTGCCTCCAGAGGTTGTGAATGCTCCAACAGTGGAAATTTTTAAGAAGATGTTGGATAACCATTTGTCTGAAGTGGTGTAGGGTTTCCTGCCTGGGCAGGGGGTTGGACTAGAAGACCTCCAAGGTCCCTTCTAACTCTGTTATTCTATTCTATTCCATCCACCTGTTGTCTGAAAAATGTGGGTCATATTGGCCAAAGCACGTTTAGATTTGCACCGACTCCATTTTGAAGCTGCCTACTGAACTGCCTTTGGCTGTGGAGATCTATAATTTATCTATCAGGATGCTTTGGTTTATATTTCCCCACCTCTTACTTGACATTCTTTTAAAGGGAATAAACAATTTTATGGTTGCTGAAAAATCAGGATTAGCTTTATGGAGGCAATACGGTAAAACCAGTAATTCTAAACCTAATCTTCACTATGGACCCCCTTTAATGATGCTACCTTTTGTGGCCAAAGCTCAAGATTTAAATCACAACATTTCTTCAAACCTAGCGTTAGTCGTTTGAGGATGGTAAGGTTTTCAGAAATGCCTCTTGATCATTGCCAGGCCTTGGAGTAATATCTCAAAAGCCGTCCCTTCCTTCTTAGGTAAAGGTAAAGGTTCCCCTCGCACATATGTGCTAGTCGTTCCCGACTCTAGGAGGCGGTGCTCATCTCCGTTTCAAAGCCGAAGAGCCAGTGCTGTCCGAAGAGGTCTCTGTGGTCATGTGGCCGGCATGACTCAATGCCAAAGGCGCATGGAACGCTGTTCCCTTCCCACCAAAGGTGGTCCCTATTTTTCTACTTGCATTTTTTACGTGCTTTCGAATTGCTAGATTGTGCAGAAGCTGGGACAAGTCACGGGAGCTCACCCCATTATGCAGCACTAGGGATTCGAACCGCTGAACAGCTGATCTTTCGATCGAAAGCCTAGCGTCTTATCCACTGAGCCTTACTGCCCGCTTTTTAAGGACAGTCAAGGCAGGTTGGGCTGTCCTGTGTCTCTCAAACCTTCTCCTTTCCCAAGGCCAAGTGGCTGGTTGCCCCTTCCCTATCTTTACCCAGACCTGAACTACAGCTCTTTGCACCAGCTTCGTTCCACAGACCTCCCAACAGCTTAATCCGGTTAGTTCAGAAATCAGCAACCTGTGGCTCTGGAGCCGCATGTGGCTCTTTCATCCCTCTGCTGCGGCTCCCTGTCGCCGCCACAATCTTGAAAGGAGCTTCCAGTTATGGGGAGGAAAAGCACGGCGGACCAGGAAGAGACTCTATGGCAAGGGGCAGGTTTTTTTGGTCAGCTCCACAATGGATAGGGCTTTCAGTCAGGACAGGTAGAGGAAAAAAGATGCCGCGCTAGGAGGAGACTCTATGGTGGGGGAACCGGACTTCCGGTCAGCTCCAGAATTGAACGGGGGACTTCCTGTTAGGACCTTTGTGGCTCTTTGAGTGTTTTTTTAAAAAAATTGATTTATATGCCGCCCTTCTCCAGAGACTCAGGGCGGCTTACAATGTGCCAAGCAGTAGCCTTCATACTTTTGTATATTTATACAAAGTCAGCTTCTTGCCCCCACAAACTGGGTCCTCAATTTACCCACCTTAGAAAGGATGGAAGGCTGAGTCGACCTTGAGCCTGGCTAGGATTGAACTCGCAGAAATTGCAGGCAGCTGGATGTTAATTGCTGCCTTTAGTAGGAGGCATTAGCCCCCTACGCTACTCAGGCTCTGAGTGTTTAAGGTTGCCGACCCCTGGGTTAGCTTAATTGAGGCTGTGTGATGAAGGACCATTTGCGAATGCAGGATGCTGCCCTCCGTTCAAAATTTTCCTCTGGGTTTCAGCTCAGCCCGTTTAAAAAGTGTGTAAAAACGTCTCGGGACTGACTGGGATGGGGCTTGGAGTGCGATCCAAGGCAATATGGGTTTTGTAATGCATGGTTTACTGCAGTGGGTTCTCAATCTGTGGTCCCCGGACCCTCGGGGGGGCAGGGGGGCATGATGTCATCACAGGGGGTCCGCGAAGGCTTAAAGAAATGTTACGCTTTAAATCTCGAGTTAAGCCTTGGGGGTCCGTAGTGAAGAATCCTGTTTTTTTTACTGTATTGCCCCCGTTAACCTAATCCTGGTTTTTCCAACAACCATAAATTATTTGGTTTACTCCCTTTCAAAGAATGGGGATAAACAGAAAGGGGAAAAAAAATAAATTATACAAAACTCAGAGATTATGAGAGAAACGCATATGTTGTCAAAGAAAAGGAAAAAAAAGGAGGGGGGGGGAGAACCATTTAGAAAGTTCTTTTAAAAAAATACAAGTGCACAAAATTTAATTTCATTTAATTTCGACCAGAGTAGATCATCCAGTCTTTGCTAAGCCCTTGTCGTTGCTGGTTGAAAGGACCAGATCGGCATCTGGAGTTCCTTGAAAGAGCATTAAAAAAAAAATAAAAAGGGATCATGCTAAATCCATCCCTTTTGGCCAATAAGGACTATTCTGGTCTAGGAAATCCCACCCGCGGCCACCAGGGGACACAGAAAGCCGGTTTAAATGGCCGGAGCTTCCTGGCATCTGTTCCTCCTGTTTCCCTCCACCTCCCTTTCTCTTTTCTTCCTCTCTTTCCCTTTCTTTCTTTCCTCTCTCTCTCTCTCTCCCTTTCTCTCTCTCTCTCTCTCTCTCTCTCTCTCTCTCTCCACTCTTTCTCTCCCCCCTCTTTCTTTCTCTCTCTCTCCCTTTCTCTCTCCCCTTCTCTCTCTCTCTCCTCTCCCTTTCTCTCTCTCTCCCTTTCTCTCTCCTGTATCTCTCTCCTGTATCTCTCTCCCCCTTTCTCTCTCTCTCTCTCTCTCCACTCTCTCTCTCCCCCTCTTTCTTTCTCTCTCTCTCCCTTTCTCTCTCTCTCTCCTCTCCCTTTCTCTCTCCTGTATCTCTCTCCCCCTTTCTCTCTCTCTCTCTCTCCTCTCCCACTCTCCCTCCCTCCCTCCCTCCCTCCCTCTCTCTCTCTCTCTCTCTCCCCCACCCCCTTCTTGCTTGATAGCTTCCTTTTTCCTCCCACGCCTTCCACGGGCTGCAGGCAGCCTGTCTTTTCAGCACTGGTCCCCGTCCATCAGAATCCGTATTTAAGGCTCAAATAAGTCCCAATAACAAAGCGGAGGGAACCGCTTCCATTTCCCCCGCCCCCACCCCCACCCACTCACATAGAATCAGGGCTGCCAATCCCAGTTCGACACAGGTGCCCACAGGTGTGGTCAAAATGGGGGCTGCAACAGCCCCGTGGAAACTCCGCTTGACTCCTGGGTCTCCCAACAGCTCCAGTTGGGCTGTTCAGTCAGGGCCTTGATTCTCCAATTTCACCCTCACCTTTTCAAGTTCACCTCCCGCCCCCCTCCGATTGGGAAACACCTGGATTAAAGCAGCGGCGGGACCCAGAGCCCGTTTCCTGCTGGTCCTGTCTTGCTTGTCTGGGGCAAATCGGCTCTTGTCCTTCTGCCCCAGTCCCGGGGAACGGCGGCCCAGATTCAAACCCGAACATAATTACAGGGTGCCAAGATAAGGCTGGAGATCAACTTTTGCATGCGGAACGGGGCCTAATAAGATCACCAGACTTGTCAAGCCCACGACTGCATGATACAGCCGGGAGAAGGTAGGCATGCTTCTCTTCCGTTCCCTCCACCCCCAGGGTGGCGGTGGGCTTTGGAAATTCACGACCCCTCCCCGACCCCCCCCCCCAAGCGCCCCTTGAGTTTGGACACCCAAGTATCCCTCTCCAAGCTCTGTAAGCAGAGGGGGAACCAAGGCACCGCGGACCCCCTTCGGGACTAGGAACTTGCTGGGTTGTCTCGGTGGGTTTCCTGCAGCCGTAGCCCCCTTCCTCCGGCAGAGGGGAGAGGAGGGTCTTTTTCCTGGCAGGCGACTAGAGCCCCCGCCCTCCAGCGCAGCCGCCGCGCACCCTTTAACTGCAAGCGCCGCGGATCTCGGAGCTGGAAGCGCAGCTGGCCCAACCCTTTCGCGCTGCTTTGCCAGCGGAGCAGTCGGAGGAAGGAGCCGGCTTGGGGCGGCCGCTAGCGGGCCTGGGCAGGGCTGTGCATAGGGCGGCTCTTCGCCCCCTCCCCACCTGTTCCAGCCCCGGCAACCTCGGGGATGGGGAAGGAGGAGGAAAAGGAGGCGGCCGGCTGCAGGCGCTGAATCCTCCTCTTGCGCCCGGCTCGGGGGGTCCCCGCAGGAGGAGAGCTGCTGCTTAGCCTCGCCCGCTCTCAGCACCCCCCCCCCCCGCCCCGTGCGGATGCCGATGCCTGCGGAGAGGAGCTAGAGGTCGGCTGCAGGGAGAGCGGCGGCGAGGCGCCCACCTGCCCAGGCCGGGGGCCGAGCAGCGGAGGAAGCGCGGACGGCCAAGGTGAGCTCGCCCCGCAGCAGAGAGACCCGGCCATCCTAAGGGGAAGAGTGGGCCGCCCTGCGAAGCCCCCTCCCCTTCTCCCGGGAATGGAGTGATGGAAGGTAGGGAGGGAGGGAGGACGCCTCGCGAAGAGGGGGGTCCACAAACTTTTGGGCATCCTTCCCCTCTCAGGTGGGCCTAGGGGGGAGCGGCTGCGCAATTCGCGGGCAGGGCATTCCCCGCGGAACAGGGTCTCGCCTGGCCGAGCCACGGGGGAAGGGTCTCTGCACATGGGGGAGGGGGGGGGGGCGGGAGGTGGGGTGTGTGCAAAGAAAGGGGCAGGAGGTCTTGGGGGGGCGGGAAATGCCAAGTTGCTCCAGATGGCGTGGTGCCCCCGTTTCCTAGAGGTCCAGGCGTGGCAGGATTTTAGTTTAATTGGGGGCAGGTTTGATACCTTCAGGAATTCCTCTGCTTTGTTTTCAAGGAAGCCATCTTTTAAATCTATCTATCTATCTATCTATCTATATCTATCTATCTATCTATCTATCTATCTATCTATCTATCTATCTATCTATCTATCTATCTATCTATCTATCTATCATCTGTCTATCTGTCTGTCTGTCTATCTATCTATTTATCTATCTTGTCTGTCTGTCTATCCATTATCTGTCTGTCTGTCTGTCTGCCTATCCATTGTCTGTCTGTCTGTCTGTCTGTCTGTCTGTCTATCTATCTATCTATCTATCTATCTATCTATCTATCTATCTATCTATCATCTATCTATCTATCTATCTATCTATCTATCTATCTATCTATCTATCATCTATCTATCTATCTATCTATCATCTATCTATCCTAGTCTTGCCCTTCTGGTACCTTTGAGGCAGGTGGGGGGTTTCAGATTGCTCAGCCTTAAGAGTTCCAGGGGTCTCTTGTCAAGTTTGGCTATGCTTAAACCCCTCCCCTCCCCTCCCCTCGCCACCCCACCCCCACCCCTTGGCATAGCTGGGTTCTTATCCTTGATATACCACAGAAGAATCAGGCTGCAAATGTCCTAAGGGGGAGGGGGGCTGGGTTGGGGAGGGGGAATAGAAGACAGCTGTTCCCGGAGGGGCAGTGTTTTCGGCTCCAGCTTGAGAGAGGGAGAGTGGGAGGGAGGGAGAGAGAAAGAAAGAAAGAGAAAGAGAGGAAGAAGATTAGTAAATAACACCAAGATCCGGATCCTGGAGAAATTGGCCTCCGATTGCAACTGAGCCGTGTATTTTACAGCGGCCTTTATTGGCTAGCTGGGAGTGAAAGCATTTCTGAAGGGCGATCACGTGTGCTTTGGAAAAGCGGTGGGGAGGGGGCTTCCAGAGGTGCCTTCCATCCAGGGGACCTCTGTTCTCTGCTAAGGAACGGCTGGGCTGAGAGAAAGGGTCTCCTGGGCTGCGATTGGGGGAGGGGGGGAGAAAGAAAGCCTCTCTCTGAAAGGCAAATCCCGGGGTGATGGAGGGAGATCCGGTGATGAGATCAATCGGCCTGGCTTTGGCATTTCAGCTAAAGGAAGGCAACGATCTGCTAAGATCCCCCCCCCCCCCCAGACACACACGACAGAGAAGCCCTTGGCTCGGAGCAGCCCCCGAAGCTGCAGTTAGTCAAGCTTTGCAAAGGGGACGGGATGGGTGGGTGGGGAGAAGAGCAGAGCCTGCGCAGAACGGCATTTCTTGCGCTTTCCTCCCCCCCACCCCCACTGGACAGGCTTTGGGTCAGAGATCCATCAGCCAGCCTCTCTCCTTCCCTCCCTCCCTCCCTCTTTCCTTCCTTCCTTCCCCTTGTCCTTCCTTCCCTCCCTCCCTTCCTCACCTACCTACCTACCTCTTCTCCTCCCTCCCTTTGTCCCTCCCTCTTTTCCTTCCTTCCTTCTTCTTTCCTTCCTTTCTTCCTTCCTTCCTCTTGTTCTTGCTTTCCTCCTCCCTCCCTCCCTCCCTTCCTCTTGTGCTTCCTTCCTTCCATCCTCCCTCACTCCCTCCCTCACCTCCCTCCCTCCCTCTTTTCCTCCCTTCCCTTCCCTTCCCTTCCCTTCCCTTCCCTCCCACCTACCTACCTACCTCTTGTCCTTCCTTCCCTCCCTCCTTCCTTCTGCTAGCCCTTTGAAGCGGGGACCCTTGGACTAACACCATCGTTCACCCCCAACCCAGAGATCCTGGTTTCATGGCCATTGTAATCCAACATCAGCTTCAAGGTTGACAGAAGGTGTCTTGATGATGGACTCGCTTGGAGAGAGAGAGTATCTCCACTCTCTCCATGGGGAGGGAGTCAGATGGGTGGGGGAGAATGAGCAGCGAGGGGGTGTCTACCTACACACCTTTGGCTGATGTCCTGCAGCTTAAAACAGGGCAGGATGGAAGCTGATTTCGCTCTGAGCTGTATGAAAGGTCTTTATTTTACCCCTCCCACTCCTGAAAATCTCAGTGGCACCCCCTCCCCCATCTCACCCCCTCCCCAGTCTATCTAATCAGACTCTAATCCCTTTGCAGGAGATTGTCCCTCCAGTCCCCTTCCCTCCCTCCCTCCCTCCCTCCCTCATCTTGCATATGAATGCAGCCATTAGTTTTTGCCTTGGGTCTAATGCTCCATCCAGATTTGGTTAGCATCCCTGTTTAAGCATTTGCTTGGAACCATTTTCCTTGTCTCTGTTTTTTAAAAATATATCCTAATATTAAGGTAAAGGTAAAGGTTCCCCTTGCACATATGTGCTATTGTCGTTCCCGACTCTAGGGGGCGGTGCTCATCTCCGTTTCAAAGCCGAAGGGCCAGCGCTGTCCGAAGATGTCTCCGTGGTCATGTGGCTGGCATGACTCAACGCCTAAGGCGCACGGAACTCTGTTCCCTTCCCACCAAAGGTGGTCCCTATTTTTCTACTTGCATTTTTTACCTACTTTCGAACTGCTAGGTTGGCAGAAGCTGGGACAAGTCACGGGAGCTCACCCCGTTACGTGGCACTAGGGATTCGAACTGCTGAACTGCCGATCTTTCGATCGACAAGCTCAACATCTTAGCCACTGAACCACCGCGTTTCTTATCCTAATATTAGAAAAAGGCAAAAGACTGGATAGAGAAAAGGACATGCACCTCTTCCTTCTTGGTGGTTAGGTTCTTTTACAATGAGGACACCCCCAAACTGGATTGTAAGCAAAGACAGTGTGGGGATCATCCAATCGGCTTCCTGGTTCGGCTACCCACACAACTTTTAATGCCAAGTGGGCATACCTGAGAGCTGGTGACAATTTTGTCCAGTCCCTCTCGGATGAAAAGGGGAAGGTCCTTCTGATATCCCCTCTCTAAAGCATTGCATCTCATCGTGTTAGCTTGGAATTGATGAGAGCATTGGCAATTAGGGCAGGGGTCAGCAACCTGCGGCTCCGGAGCCGCATGTGGCTCTTCGGGCCCTCTGCGGTGGCCCCCTGTCAGGTGATCCCACCACTGGCTAGCCCCACCCCTCGCCCTCCCCTCCCAGTCACTCCTCTGAGAAGGTAAGGGTGATGACGGGGGATGGAGACGTGGTCAGGGCAGAGACACAGAGAGATACAGAGAGAGGGAGGGGAGGGAAGGAGGGGAGAGAGAGAGATATCAAAAGGATTTTGTGATTCCCGGTATTTTTTAACAACTGGTTCTCTGCCCTAATGACCAGCTGGTTAGGCATGGCTAGGGGGCAGTCATGTGACTGGTGGAAGTGAGTGACATTGAGTTGGCCACGCCCGCCCAGGTTTTGTGGCTCCCGGTGTTTTCTTTTCTGTGGGAAACGGGTCCAAATGTCTCTTTGAGTATTTAAGGTTGTCGACCCCAGGATTAGGACAATGAGAGCAATCCACCAATGGAACAGACAACTTCAGAAGTTGTGGAGGCTTTTCAAAAAGAGACTGCACCGCCATTTGTCAGTAATGGTGTAGGGTCTTGTTGGAAGAAATGTCCATCTGGGTTCAGTTCCAAGCGGGAAGAAAGACACTGGACACATGGAGGCTGATTGGAAAGATGGTTTAATGGTGGAGAGGACCACATTGTTTTGAGGCCCTGGCCAATCGAGCATATGGATGAGAGAGAGAGAGATTTATACCCTCTCTTGGGCTTTGAACATGCTTCCTGTTCCTGTGTAAGAAATGTATTCTGATTGGTTGTCAGACTCCCATGGGGCCATGCAGGGGTAACTTGGTAGGTTGTCTTGAGTCCCAGGCTTGGTTGAATCTTGCTGGGTGATGTAATGAAGGGGGCTTTGGGCGATTCTTATTATGGCTTAATGGCTTTGTCCTTTGGATCTTGAGTGTGGGCTAATCCTATCACCCTGGAGCTGAAGGTTTTTTGTCTTGTAGATAAGATGGCCCAGTCTTTTGTCTTGTAGGTAAGATGGCCCAGTCTTTTGTCTTGTACTTAATGGCCCAGTCTTTTGTCTTGTAGATAAGATGGCCCGGTCTTTCTGGGGCTATTAACAAAGGTAGGTGCTGCGGCTTCCGCTGGCGCCATAGGCAACGGGCTTCTGCCGGTGCCACAGGCATCGCAGACGGTCTTCTTTTAGACCACCAGCTCCGCAATCCCGTGAAGCCGTCCTGACAACTGTCAGATGGCTTCGAAGCCTCCTCTTTGGGAGAAGAAGGGGAGCAGAGTAGTTTGCTGAGGGTAGAGCCACCAAAAAAGCCCCTGGGATTAATTCCAGGGACTGGAAAGGTGGGCTCCCCAGTCTGCTAAATGGAACTCCAGATTCGGAGCACTTCTGCAAGCACAGAAATAGATGTCGCGACCATCTCTGCAAGCAAATTGAAAGTTTAAAAGATCTCAAAGGCAGAAGGAGTGAAAGCAGGAGGACTGGCAAGAAGGTATCAAAGCTTAACTCCAGATTATACTGTTGTATACTAATGAAGTCAATTGAGAGAGGAAGTGCTGTGACTGTGAGAAGTGAAAGTGAGTACTGAAAGAACTTGCTGAGACTTTTTGGGTTTTAACCTTGAAGTAAGCTGCTGGAAAAAGAGAACTTGGGGAGAAGGATTATTTTTGTTTTAAAAGCAGCAATTTAAACCCGTTGAGAGCTGCTTTTGGTGACTTTGGGGACTTGGTGTTTGCAAAGGGGGGTGAAGAGGAAAAAAGATCTCTTTTAAACAAAGGAATTAAGATGGCTTCTAAGCAGACTAAGCCAGCAGTTCCAAAAATAGGAGGGGGTTCTCCTACAGTTTCTATTGTGACACGAAAGGCTCAACTTCTGGTTGAATCACAAAATAAGGACGATTCCATGAAAGATCTTAAAGACTTCATAAAACAAGCTATGAGTAACCAAACAATGATGATAGAGGAAAAATTAGGGAAATTTGAGGAGGCAATAAAAGAAATCAAGGATGTTGTTGCAAAAAAGCATGATGATATAAGAGATGACATTTTGCTGGCGGTTTCAGGCTTGTCTAAACATCTCGTTCAGCTTGATGAGAGAGTGGAAGAAATTAACGGGGCTAATTTAAATCTGGAGACTAAAATGGGTGAAATTACAATTAAATCTGAGAGGTTGGAAAATGAAGTGACTACGGTGCAATATAGATCTATGGAGTTTGCTCTGAGAATGAGAGGATTGAAAGAGAACGGTCAGGAAAACTTAAGAGACAGATGTGCAGAAGTTACTGCATCAGTGATTGGATTAAAAAAAGGAGGATATAATTAATCAAATTGACAAAATTTACAGAGTTAATTCATGGATTGCAAAAAATAAGAATCTGCCAAGAGATGTGGTGATTTATTTTCTGGACAGAAGAATTAGAAATGATGTTTTACAAGCCTCTTATAGCAACAAGGTACAGGTGTCTGGACAAGCTATTAAGATATTGAAAGAGATCCCTCCTAAAATGCTGAGAGATAGAAAGGACTTTGGTTTCCTAGTGGATGAATTGAGAAGACAACAATTAATGTATAGGTGGGATGCACCAATAGGCATAATAGTGACTTATGGTGGGGAAAGATATCACTTGAACACTGTTTGGAAAGCAAGAGATTTTTATTTTAATGTACTAAAGGCTGGACATCCACCCCCATCTGAGGGGAGTAAAAAGAAAAAAGAAAAAGAAGGACAACAGATACAAACTTATGCAGAGGTGATGGCTGGAGAACCTAAGATGCAAGATGACCTCTCTCAATTTGAGCCAGCCTCACTTCCCTTTCCTTTAGGGAAGTTAGAGGGAGCAGGGTTTGATTTATCCAAGACGGAGGAACCGAGAGAACAACGAGAACAATGCCTGACAAGATCAACTTATAAACAACAACAGCAACAACAACATTACTTGAAAATGCAACAAACTCAAGACTTGACTCAAAAAATAGAAGCGGGGGGGGGGGGGGGGGGGCAAGGCCGAAGACTAAGGTGAAGGAAGATCTTCAGCAAATGCTCTTAAAGCTTCAAGGTGCTAAAAATGGCAACTAAATTCTTATCCTGGAATGTTAACGGTTTAAACTCACCACAAAAGAGAAAGAAACTATATCACTATTTGAAACAATTTAAGAATGATATTATTTGTTCACAAGAGACACATATTAGATCAACTGACCATAAATACTTAATAAATTCAAGGTTAGGGACCCACTTCGCGGCATCATCTCCAGAGAAAAGGAATGGAATAGTTATTTATGTAAAGAAGGGACTATCAGCAAACTTAATTGAGGCAGATGATCAAGGATTCTTGTTTCAAATGATACCAGTGCTTAAGAAAGATGAAAATTTGAGGGAATGGCAGAAAGGAGTTAACACTTTTATATGGACAGGGAAAAAACCTAGAGTTAAATTAAAAATTATACAGGATATTCGGGAGAGAGGTGGTTTGAAAATGCCTAATCTAAGATTGTATTATGAAGCATCTGTGCTAGTACAAATCAGTGATTGGTTTAATCTGACTGAAGAAAGAATATTGAATGTAGAAGGTTATGATTTATTATATGGATGGCATGCCATATATATGAAAAAAAAGTAGATAAAGTTTTCAAAAGTCATATACTTAGGAATGCTTTGTTAAGAGTTTGGAAGAAGTATCAATATAAATTAAACTATAAGATACCTATATGGGCAAATCCTAGACATGCAATAGAAAATATAAGTATAGAACACAAGGTGGAAGTGATTACTTATAAAGAACTTCTCTTTAATGAAAGGGGTAAACCACAACTGAAGTCGTTAGAGGCACTGAAGGAGGAAGGGATAATCTATACTTGGTTTCAATATGGTCAACTTCAAGCTAGATGGAGGGAGGACCCAAAAATTGGTTTTATGCAAAATGAAGAAAATTTGTTAAAACAGATTAGGGACCAGAGTTCTATGCATATTAAAAAGTTGTATAATGCATTATTAGAAATAGATTCAGAAACAGAATTGGTCAAAGATTGTATGATTAAATGGGCAAGAAACTGCCAGGAACCAATAATGATGGAAACATGGGAAAAGATTTGGGTTAGAAATGTTAAATTTACACAAGCACAAAACCTAAGAGAAAATTTTTATAAGATGTTTTATAGGTGGCACTTAGACCCAAAGAAATTGTCATGTATGTGTCCTAATGTACAAGCCAAATGCTGGAGATGTGATTGTGAAGATGCAACCTATTATCATATATGGTGGACTTGTAATAAGATCAAAGTATTTTGGATAAAAATTTGGTGGGTAACGCAGAATGTTTTGAAAAAGAGGTTGAAATTTACTCCACAATTGTTTCTATTGGGTATAACAAATGATTGTACAGGATTAGAGATGAAATTCTTTTAAACTTAATAACAGCAGCCAGACTGCTGGTTGCACAATATTGGAAGAAAGACTCTTTGCCTACTGTAGAAGAATGAACTTTAAAAGTAATAAATTTAGCTGAAATGCCAAAAATCTCAGCATACTTAAAAGATCGTATGCAGGAAAAATATATTTTGGAGTGGAGAAAATGGATTAACTATATTCAGAATAAGTATCAAACGAGAAGACACCAAATTGCGTATGAATGAAACAAAAGTAAAGAAATGTTGTGTTAATTATATTGGAGTTAAGATTCTAAGGGGGTGGGTTTGTTAACTTGAGGACAGATAGATAAATTTAGTTGATCTTTGTTTTTCTTTTTCTTTTTAATACCCTGTATTTTGCTCTGGGAAGTCGGGGAAGAGAGGGGGGGGGGGGAAGAAAGGGGTGGGGGATGTTGGGAAATGTTTTTACTTTGTATTTTTATAAAACTTTTCAATAAAACAAAAAATAACAAAGGGGGGGGTACTGCTTTCCAAGAGCACGTTTCTCCTTTTCTCATCCAGGGACGTATCATATTCTGCATTTTTAATATTTCTTAGAATATTTCATTCTTCTGAGAGAGGAGTGCGTGCTAACTTCCTACAGTCTCCTGCTTGGGCACGGGGTTGGACTAGATGACCTACAGGGTCCCTTCCAATTCTGTTATTCTATTCTGTTCTAGGACTTCCCTGAATATAAACCAGTGGATTTTTTTTATTTATTTTTTTGCAAAGGGCATCGAAAGAAATCGCCATCCTTCTGTTGGCTGTTTCCTTTCCCGCCAACCAATCAGGAGCCTCTCCTCCAGCCATGCTGACTGTGGACTTCAATTCCCAGAATCCCCCAGCCAACGCAGCCATTCCACAACTGGCTGGGGGAATCCTGGGAGTTGAAGTCCACGAGTCTTAAAACTTGCCAAAGTTGGAGACCCCTGGCTGAAACAAGAGTGCTTCCCTTTCCGTCTTTGAAATGAGCAAGGGGAAGGAAGACGGTGAAGATAATTTCCACGGCACCCCTTTGCTGTTATATATCAGTTCTGATTCTTGTCATGGCATCCCTTTTTAAAATAGAAGCAATTGGGCCACTTCATTGGTGACTGATGAGGGTATGAATCACTTCTTAGAACAAAATGTGATGTAGCGCAGTAAACTGGAGCATATGCAATTATGGAATCAAGAAGTAGCGGATTGTTTTATGTAGTTTCCCCTTTCCATACTCTTTGGCGGAGGTCTTCAAACTTGGCAGCTTTAAGACTTGTGGACTTCAACTTCCAGAGTTGAAGTCCACAAGTCTTAAAGACTTCAAGTCCACAAGTCTTGAAGCTGCCAAGTTTGAAGACCCCTGCTCTTTGGGATCTAGATTAAAGCGATTTAAACAATTAAAGCTATTCCCCATGCAAAAAAATTGCAATCTATAGTCAAGGAAAGTGTTTGTTAGTGTAGCTAGTATCCAGTAAGCAGGTCTCTAAAATCGAAATGCCTTTTCCTTGTTAAGAAATGAGATGTTATTTGCAATTTATTTATCTATTAAAACTTGGATGTGCCTCATTCACCTATCAACCAGGGTTTAAACCAACTATGGTTTCAAAGTCCATACTTGCATGACTAACATACATATAAATTATCTTTTTACAGCCTTGTAGTCCCTGTTCAGAGTATAGTCAGGGTGAATGGATGGAGCTGAGCATTTACTGGCTGGATGCCCTTCCTGACGCCTTAGGGCGTTCACAGTAGTTTTTTTTTCTTTGTGTAGTAGGAGACAAACATCTGCCGCTAGCTAGGATTGAACTCTCTAACCTTCTGAATGGGAGGCGAGCGTCTTCGCCACTAGGCCACCCCACTATCCATGACCATACATACATAATCTCTCCCAAATTGAGAAATCTCTTGCTCAGGGGGCCCCCACCTGCTGTGGTGGATGGAGTTGGCCATCCGTGACCTTGGAGAGCACCTGAAGAGCAGAATTTTCACCTCTGTTTCCTTTGCCTTCTCAACAGAGGAGCAACTATGGCGGAGAAGACCCTCGATCCCACCTGTGTCTCCATTGCCCTGGAGGACTCTGTCTGCAACGCTAGCTCGCAGGATGGTTCCTTCATGACCACCCACCTGAAGAAGGTGGAGAACCACATCACGGAGGCCCAGAGGTTCTCCCATTTGCCCAAGCGGTCAGCTGTGGACATCGAGTTCATCGACCTGTCGTATTCGGTCCGGGAAGGCTCCTGCTGGCGGAAAAGAGGTAGGATGGCAGTCCCTTGGTGGAGGATGTTAACCCTGGCAGGTGCCAATCTAGGTTGAAGGAGATTTCTCCCATGGGCTTTGTTGTCTGTAGGCATCTCTGCATGTCATACAGAAAGCAAAGAAGTAGTTCTCAACTCATGACCATAATTGAACCCATAATTTCAGCTGTAAGTTGTGACAAACATAAAGTGGTTCATCATGGAACCGCACCTGATTTTGCAACCTTCTTGAGGTGGCCATTAAGTGAATCCAATGTTCACTATGGGATGGTTTTTGCCAGAAGTATACACCAATTTCCAGCAATCGTGAATCCTGTTCACAGGACCTGTCACCGAAAACGGCCACAAATTCAGACTGGTCCCCAAGCACCCAAAAGGGTAGTCATATAGCCGTAGAGTAGGGAGGAGGCAGCAGGACATTGGAAGTTTGAAACTGGGTCGTAAGTCCCCTTTTTGGGATCCATTGCAACTTCAAATGGTCATTAAGGGACCAGTCCTAAATTGAAGACTAGCTATATGCCTGCTCTGCCTCTTAGAAGTGGCTGTTTTGCTCCAGCATCCTTGTCAGTTCTGATTTTGGTCCACCTAATTCAGTTAAGGCTGATCATCTCCAATCTGGAAACTTCCACACATCCCAAGACTGCAGCTTCTGATTATCTGAAGGCCACCAGCCTCTCATCCTGGTGGAACCCAGAGAGATGACCCCAGGCCAAGATAGCTGGGATTCCTTCATCTTCCGTTCAATATCAATCAATAGAAATTTATTGCAGTCATAAACCAGAGACCAGAACAAATAAAAACACTCAATAAATATTTAATTAAAAATTCTAGAATAAAATAATAAATAACAGATACAATCTATGATAAAAAATCCAGTCTGTCAATTATGTAAGGTCTAACTATACTAAAACCACAATCCATAAACTCTGTGGCCCCATAGTCGGTTTATTACTAAAAGGGAAAGTAATAAGCAGTGCAAAGAATTTGCCCCATTTTTTTTTATTTATATTTATATGCCGCCCTTCTCCGGAGACTCAGGGCGGCTTACAATGCGTTAAGCAATAGCCTTCATACTTTTGTATATTTATACAAAGTCAGCTTATTGCCCCCACAAACTGGGTCCTCAATTTACCCACCTTAGAAAGGATGGAAGGCTGAGTCGACCTTGAGCCTGCCTGGGATTGAACTCACAGAAATTACAGGCAGCTGGTGTTAATTGCTGCCTTTAGTAGGAGGCATTAGCCCCCTACGCTACACAGGCTCCTTGTTGTACAAAAGAGCTATGGAGGGTTTGACATGTGTTTTCGATGAATCCCCGGTGCTTCCATTCCTTCTGAGGAAGATGGAATTTGCCACTGAAGATGACCAATGAGCCAGCATGTGTGATAGACTCTCTATTGTTTGTCATGGAGCCTGTGAGATGGACTCTGAGCCTGTGAGATGGACTCTCTATTGCTTGTTATGAAGGCCATAGACATCTGAGCCTGACCAGTGACCTAAACCCCCTTCTAAAGCCCTGAGATTAAAGCACCATGTAGGTAAGATGCTTCTGGACCCCTAGATAGGCAGTAACTCATAGAATTCCCATCTTCTCCTTGCAACTTAATGTCCATTCAACATTCCCCACACCAGGGACACTGGAAACAACAGAGTTGTTTCAGACACCCTGAGATTGCTAGTTATCTGAAGGCCAGGGGCTTGGAGAAGGTTTCCATCCATGGAAAGGGTGGTGGAACCCAGGGAGATGACCACAGACCAAGATAGCTGGGATTCCTTCATCTTCCACTCTATCTGAGGAAGATGGAATTTGTCACTGTGGATGACCGATGAGCCAGCATATGTGATGGACTATTGCTTGTCATGGAGCCTGTAAGATGGACTCTGAGCCTGTATGATGGATTTTCTATTGCTTGTCATGGAGGCCATAAACCTCTGAGCCTGACCCATGTCCTAAACCCCCTTCTAAAGCCCTTTAGATTAAACCACCATTCCTTGAGATTAGTCAATGTAGGTAAGATACCTCTGGAACCTTAGATGGCCAGTAACTCATAGAATTCCCACCTTCTCCTTGCAACTCAACGTCCATCCAACAGTCCTCCTACCAGGGATACTGGAAACAACAGAGTTGTCACGGAATGTGTTCACCACGCCTGCTTCTTCTCTGTTGCTGCAATATCTGAATTCATGTAAGATCTCTGCACAGGAAACGCCCATCTCCTTGCCGGTCACATTTTGGTCATGCCTGCCAGATCTGTTCGTGCATCCAAGATCAAATCTTCAAGGGGTCGATCTTGAAGATAGATCATATGTTCAAAATAGTAGCCTAAGGCTAGGATATCCGGAAAGATCGAATCCAGAGCTGTGGGAAAAGGTCCCTGAACTAGAGAATGGAATGGAGTGGAGTGGAGTGGGGTGGGGTGGGGTGGGGTAGGGTAGGGTAGGGTAAGGTAAGGTAAGGTAGGGTAGGGTAGGGTAGAATTAGAATTAGAATTAGAATTAGAATTAGAATTAAAATTAGAATTAGAATTAGAATTAGAATTAGAATTAGAATTAGAATTAGAATTAGAATTAGAATTAGAATTAGAATTATTAGAATTAGAATTAGAATTAGAATTAGAATTAGAATTGCAGAGTTGGAAGGGACCTTGGAGGTCTTCCAGTCCAACCCCCTGCTTAGGCAGGAAACCTACACCACTTCAGACAAATAGTCATCCAACATCTTCTTAAGAACTTCAAGTGTTGCAGCATTCACAACTTCTAAGTACAAGTTCTTCCACTGATTAATTGTTCTAACTGTCAGGAAATTAATCCTTAGTTCTAGGTTGCTTCTCTCCTTGATTAGGTTCCACCCACTGCTTCTTCTCCTGCTTTCAGGTGGTTTGGAGAATAGCTTGACTCCCTCTTCTTTGGGACAGCGCCTGAAAGGGAGAACTTCTGACTGCTTATCGTCCTTGTTATGAGCAGGCCCATCCAAGACCCCTGTCCTATCTCCCCTACTGGACATAGCTGCAATCTCTCTCCCGTTGTCAAAACCCCTGAGGTTGACCTGGCACCATACCTTCTCCCTAACCCTTGAGGAGGTAGCTGCGGGGGCCCATGCTCCACAGCCGGCTTTTCTTGCACTTACCCAACCCAGGATCCACCCATAGCAATAGAAACCAACAAATCCGCCTTGGAAGCCATATTAGAAAGTGACACCTGGATTGTTTTCTCTAGTGCCAGCCCAGACAGGGCTCTCCCTCCAGGACCAAGCCATTCCCACTGTTCTCTAGGGTGTATTCTCCCTAGAGGAAGAATTCGGGGGAATTTCCAAGGGAGATTACATCAATGATGCACCTTTGCTTCCCAAATCAGACACCTCTGTATGAGAAATAGAGAGCAGATCTGATAGTTGATAACAGAGCTATTTGATAGACCGGATTAGGAAATCAACCCACTTAATAACAGAATTTTGTGAGCCTGTGCCTGTGTCCTCTTATATCAGGAATCAGCAACCTGAGACTCTGGAGCCACATGTGGCTCTTTGGGACCTCTGCCGTGGCCCCAAAGAGCCACATGGCTGGCCCGCCCCTCGCCCTCCCCTCCCAATCACTCCTCGCCTGGCCTGAGAAGGTAAGGTCGATGGCGGGGGATGGAGAAGCGGTCAGGGCAGAGACAGAGAGATACAGAAAGAGCAGGAGAGAAAGAGACATAGAGAGATACAGAGAGGGAGAGACGGGGGAGAGAGACATAGAGAGATACAGAGAGAGAGGAGACGGGGGAGAGAGGGAGGGAGGAAGGGAGCGGAGAGAGAGAGATGTCAAAAGGGTTTTGTGATTCCCGATGTTTTTTTAACCCTAATGACCAGCTGGGTAGGCGTTGCTGGGAGAGGGGGTCATGTGACTGGTGGATGTGAGTGACACTGAATTGGCCACGCCCACCCAGGTTTTGTGACTCCCGGTGTTTTCTTTTCTGTGGGAAACGGACCCAAATGGCCCTTCGAGTATTTAAGGTTGCAGACCCCTGCCTTATATCAGTAATGGGTTTCAATTTTGTTTGCTACTGGTTTGCTCGTGGGTGCACTTGCGCAATGCATCTGGGTGTGTCTGGATGGTGGGCGGAGCCTCCTGCCGCCACCGCTACCTGTTTGCCCAATCCGGGGCGAACCAATAGCAACCCACCACTGCCTTATATCCCAGCGAATCGGGATATCAAGTCCTGTCTGGACTACCTTACAAGGTTGACAGATGTTGGTTTTATTTGGGTTAGGATCCGGGGCAGAGGAACAGGAGAAGCCTGTTCCTAGTGTGCTCATGCGCAGAGCTACCAGGAGGCAAGAGCAGCTAAAGCAAAAGGGACAACTCAGGAGTAAGGCCAGGAGATGAAGTATTTATGCGGTGCCTGGTGGTGTCTGGTGTTTAGTTGCTAATTAGGGAGTTGATGGCCACGATTAAGTCATGCAACATTATCCTGGGACCGGTTGTGGAATTCAAATGTTTTACTACCGTTTTCTGTGGGAGTGGCTTGGTGGGCGTGACAGGGGAAGGATATTGCAAAATCTCC
Organism: Coluber constrictor foxii; assembly: GCA_038048745.1. Lineage (NCBI taxonomy): Eukaryota > Metazoa > Chordata > Lepidosauria > Squamata > Colubridae > Coluber > Coluber constrictor. The sequence continues at coordinate 31,797,738 of CM075967.1, forward strand.
ATTCCCTCTGGAGCCAGCCAGAGGTGGTATTTGCCAATTCTCCGAACTACTCAAAATTTCCGCTACCAGTTCTCCAGAACCTGTCAGAACCTGCTGGATTTCACCCCTTCTTGGGACACGTCCAAAGCCAAGGCAGCTTCCCAATGTATGGATCCAAGGGGGATCTTTCCCAGATGTCCCCATTCTTCTGAGCCAAACAAGACATCCCTTCTCTGTCCCTCTCGTCAGGCCCCTATATCTGAATCCAGGAACTGAAATTCTGAGTCGAGAGGCATGGAAAACTCTTCCAAAGTCACGCTTAGCACATGAAAAAGACGTGTCCCTTGCCTCGTTCCCCGGGAAAAACCCAAGGCCAAAACACTTCAGATTCTGAAGAGCAGCAGATGCTGAGAGGAAGATAAATTTAGCTGCCTTCCGCCCCCCTTCCCCACTCTCTGAACTCCCTGGGGATCCTTTCCCTGCGTGGGTGAGTAGCAGAACGGTTCCTCGGATATGAATCGGTGGGCAGAATGCGGGAGAGATGCGGGAAGCGGCTGCTTTAATTAGTCCCTTTCCAAAGGTGCCAGTTGTTAGTGCCCAGAAATAAAAGGAAGAATTGGGACTGCTAGGGACTTAAGGTAGAAAAAAGACTGTTCTGTGAAGAACGGGAAGGTGAGCAAAAGAGATCCGTTCAGAGATGGAGATCAGCCTTTGCTCCGATTAATGAGAGTTACAATGTTCTGGGATCGTGCGATCACATTTTCTGACCTTCCGACAAGCAAACTCAACGACTCCCTCAACAATTGTGTTAGTAACTTACCAACTTAAAAGCCACTTAAACAAATGTCTCACTTAAGAACAGAAAGGTTGGGCTCCCTTGTGTTGTTGTACGTTGAGGACTTACAAACAAAGGAGGAAGGAGTATGGGGTGTTGTGGTTTTGCCACGGGGAAAACCCCATCTCGATAAATTGTTCTAAGTGTGAATCAGTGCTCCCACACCCATTTGAATCATTGGTTGCTTTACGGCACCTCTTTTGCCAAAAGTTGGTTTTGGACTTGCACACATTTTATTACCCAACGAGGGAACATCATCGGAGTATGGTATCTGGGTGTTATAACAGATTATCCAACTAGATAACACAGTTGGATAATGAAACACCTGTAAGGAAACAACACAGCTCAGACAAAACTCCACAATTGGATTATTGATTATGTTGCAAGATGTCAACGCAATCGCCGTATTGAAGAAACATTTCACCGAGATGGAGGGCGTTGGGGAGGCCCATCTTCACCCCAACTATGACACCTTTCCCCTGATTAATGGGCTCCAAGGTTATGCCATCAGGAAAGGCAATTGCCACTCCAATTTTGGAAAATGCACTGCCGGATGTGAGTCATCGCATCTCATAAATCCTCAGAAGGCAGGACGGATTTTTAGGAGATGATGTGATCGATGACCTCCTCTGATCTCACCATCCCGGAACCATGGCATTATTATTTTTTTTTAAATTTGATTTATATGCCGCCCTTCTCCGGAGACTCAGGGCAGCTTACAATGCGTGAAGCAGTAGCCTTCATACTTTTGTATATTTTATACAAAGTCAGCTTATTGCCCCCACAAACTGGCTCCTCATTTGACCTACCTTAGAAAGGATGGAAGGCTGAGTCAACGTTGAGCCTGGTGAGATGCGAACTTACAGTAATTGCAGACAGCTGGTGTTAATCACAATGCTTTAGTCTGCTGAGCCACCAGGCCCTATTTTCTGATGCCCCTCCCCCACGTTCCCTTTTATCTGGGTCAATTCGTCCCTGGGTACATGCATTTTTTAGGGAAACAAACCATGACCCCAGCCAAGGGATGGGTAGTGATGCCGAGGGGTGTCAAACCCGATTTCATTGAAGGCCACATCATGGTTGTGTTTGATCTCAGGGGGCCAAGATTGGCATGGCCAATTTGATGTGTCAGGGGCACCCGAGTGCTCTACCAGCAAAACCAGAGCCTCCTGAACTCCATTTTCAGCTGTAATGGCCTTCTGCAACCCTCTGCCAGCGAAAACAGAGCTTGGAGGCCATGCACAGCCCCCAGGACTCCGTTTTTGGCTGCAATGCCCCCCCCTCGAGCTCCATTTTCACTGGCAGAGGGCTGCAGAAGTCTGCATGGCTGAAAACGGAGCTCAAGAGGTCCATGCCTGGCCTTCTGTTTTCTCTGGCAGAGGCATCGCTAGCTGGTCCTTCGCTGTTTCCAAGGCGGCCCCATGGGCCAGATCTGGCCCGCAGACCTTGAGTTTGACACCCTTGTTCTACCAAAACGTGGAGCAGCAGCTCCTCGCTAAAGCGGATGCCCCTAAACTAAGCCTGGTCAGACCAGATTAGTTCATTGAATGAGAGACCACGGTGAAATCACCGGAGCGTGGCTGGCTGGGAAATTCTGGGAGTTGAAGGTCTACAAGTTGCCAAGATTGGACATCCCTGCCCCACAGCTGAGGCTAGACATGGGAATGGAACAGAGGTGGGTTTCAGGAGGTTCGGACCAGTTCTGGAGAACCGGTAGCGCAAATTTGGAGTAGTTGGGAGAACCGGTAGTAAAAATTCCAACCCCATCTATTCTCTGTCTCCCAAGTCCCAGCTGATCGGGAGGAAATGGGGACTTTACAGTATCCTTCCCCTGGAGTAGGGAGGAAATGGGGATTTTGCAGTAACCTTCCCCTGGAGTGGGGTGGGAATGGAGATTTTACAGTATCTTTCCCATGCCACGCTCACCAAGCCACACCCACAGATAGTAAAAAATTTTGAAACTCACCACTGAAATGGAAGAAAACTTCTCAGCAGAAGGGAAGGTTTTCTATCTTAAGAAAAGCTCAAGAAGAGAAAACCCAGGGGGGGAGGGGGTGTCCAGAAGTCAACCTCTACTCAGAGGAGTCCCATTTCTTTCCACTTTTTTTGCACAACCATCATTTCACACACCGTGGCACACCCAAGCCACACAACACCATCACCACCTACCCTTATGGAGTCATCCAACCTCAGAATTGGTCTCGCTCTCTCAGGTACCTCCAAGGAGTTCCGGGAACTGTAAATTGGGAGGAATTAAAGCTTGGGCGAAAATGAACAAGTGAGCAATCCGTCACGGTTCCTCAATTTGAAGGAGTGTCTGTTGAGCCCGTCTTCAGCGCTTTGAGCTCTGGGCCTGCTGCCTGGAAGCTGAGCTGGATCAGGTATCCAGCTCAGGTAACTGGATTTTCTTGCGTTTTTTTCTTCTTCTTCTTTGAAAACGTTTTGGTTTTCTTCAGTTCTGTGGGTTCCACTGGCTGAACTGAAGGGAACTGAAGAAGCTACTTGAATGAGAAGCAAAATGTTTTCAAAGGAAAAAAAAAACCCCAAGAAAGTCCATTTGCCATTGGGGGAAAAAGCATCTTTGGGACAATCATGACCTGGATCTATCCATCCATCCATCCATCCATCCATCCATCCATCCATCCATCCATCCATCCATCCATCTATCTGAACTGTCCAAATCTCTTTTTAAAAGCCTCCAGTGATAAAGCACCCACAATTTCTGGTGGCGAGCTGTTCCACTGGTACATTGTCCTCACTGCTAGGAAGTTTCTCCTTAATCCCAGTTTTTTGTTTTTTTTAATTTTATTTTGATTTATATGCCGCCCTTCTCCGGAGACTCAGGGCGGCTTACAGTGCGTTAAGCAATAGCCTTCATACTTTTGTATATTTATACAAAGTCAGCTTATTGCCCCCACAAGCTGGGTCCTCAGTTTACCTACCTTAGAAAGGATGGAAGGCTGAGTCAACCTTGAGCCTGGCTAGGATTGAACTCGCAGAAATTGCAGGCAGCTGGATGTTAATTGCTGCCTTTAGTAGGAGGCATTAGCCCCCTACGCTACTTCCGTTCAGGTTGCTTCTCTCCTTGCTTCATTTCCATGAGAATCTCCATAGACAAGCTGGATCAGGTGGACCACATGGGAGTTGTAGTCTGGATGCAGGATGGGAATTGTAGTCTGGATGCAGGACAGGAGTTATAGGATGGGATCACGATGGTTGTGCAAAAATAGTTTGGATGCAGGATGGGAGTTGTAGTTTAGATCTGGGATCACCAACCTTTCGGACCTCAGGGACCACTAAATTCATAATTTTAAATCCCGCGGACCACTAATATGATCTGCCTAATGACCGGCTGGGTGGGTGTGGCTTGGTGGTCATGTGACTGGGTGGGTGTGACCAACTCGATGTCACTCATGTCAAGGGGCGCCTCACCGGCTTCTACCCACCCCACCCCTCACCTCCCAGCCCCTCCTCACCTGCCCACCCAGGCTCCTTAGGGCCCCAACAGGAAGCAGTTGCTGGAGCTAAGCAGCCACCACGAGAAAGAGTTGGCAAAACAGCTCAGTTCAAATTGGATCTGACCAAGAAGGAGGCTCAGCAGAAGCACCTCACTGAGGACTAGGAGCATAGGCTTTCCAAGCAGAGGGAAGACCTATGGGAGTGCAAGGCCAGGTACCGGCACCTGGAGGCTCAGCGGGCTGAGATGGTCAGGCAGTTCCAGGCCATGATGCAGTCCCACTGGAACGAGAGCGTCCGGCTCTTCACCACCAGTGGCTCTTCCCTCCAGCCTTCGCCCAAAGCCCCGCACCAGGAGGCTGAAGCAGACCCCGATTTTGAATTTCTGCCCCACTCCGACCCTCAAAAAAAGACCCCAAAGGGGGACACTCTCTGCAGCAATACAAACATTCATTGCACATATCCGGCACAGGAGCCTGATTTAGTGCAATATAAAAAATGCAAATAATTTTTCTAGAAGACCGCCAAAATTTTCTCACAGACCACCAGTGGGCCACGGACCACCAGTTGGTGACTGCTGGCTTTGATGCAGAATGTCAGGTTGGACAAGGCTGTTCTGGGGCCGGAGAGCAGGCAAGAGGGGACACATGTGGCAAAGGGAGACATGTGGCAAAGGGACACACATGTACGCAAGTGTTTGTCGTGCATACGTGTGAAGCACATTTTCCTTTCTCTCAATTCCTCGGCTGAGAATTCCTGAGTGTCGCTTGACAGATCCTTCTCTGCTGACATGCGCAGCAGTGCGCCAACATCTGGTGCACTAACCCAGGCAGGCCAGGGGGGAGAGAGGGAGAGAGACCCATGACTTAGGGGCCTGTCCGAGTCCCGTGAGAACCTGGCTTGGAATGTCCCACCCCTTGGGAAATCTGGCCCCGCGGCTCTCTTTTTGCAAGAACCCATTTCTTCATCTTCACATCAGAAACTGAGAACCAAGGGCCTTTGAGCCGCTCTTTGGCCCGGGCTCAAAAATAAAACGAAATCCAATTCTGCAGAAAAGGCTGGGCTCTCTGCTGAGCAAGATTTGCAGCTGGCAAGCGTGAGCCAGCCAGCGAAACAAGGTTACTGCCAGTCAATGAACTCGAGTAGCTGCCCGCCTCCCTCAGCTGAGTGGCAGGTGCTGCGGCAGCCTTGCGGGGGTGGGGGGTGGGACAGCCCAGGAAGGGAGTGTGCACAAGGTGTGTGCCTGTGCGTGTGTGGTGGTAGGGAGGCGGGGTCTCCAAGCATCCTCCACGCTGACTGCAGAACGGGCTTCGTGCTTTGCAAAAACCCCCCACTGCGGCTGCCGTCCTTAGAACCCCCCGAGGAGGCGTTTGCTGCATGCTGCATGCATGCTGCATGCTTAGCATGGATGAGGCTTAATCTCCAGCGGGTTCAACACACACACACCGTCCCTCCTTCCCTCCCTCCACCCCCCTTCTCAGCACCTCTGCTCCAGTCTAGAATGTTCTCCAGCCCGCCAGAGGTGGGAAGAGGCTGTTTTCTGAGCATATGGCCTCAGAGGCAGAACACAGAAGTGACCAGGGTTATTTTTTTCCACGCGAAATATTTTATTTTATGGTTCATATTTAAGAACCGTCCCTCACCCAGAGACTCTGAGCGGTGTCTGATAAAATATTAAAAGCATTAAAAAAAAAAAACCCCAACCAGCATACAAAATTTAAAAGTTCCTTACTGGAACTGCATTCTTAATTTATGCCTTCTTTCTTAAATAATAATGTGAATAGTCCAGCTCAGCATTTTATCCTCCTGAAGCCCCTAAAAGCAAGCTCTTTTTCCTCTTACGCTGCTGTTTTTATCTCTTTAGTGAATTTTGGAACCAGAAAAGGAGAGAAGCAGAAAATAGCTTTTGATTTACCATCTCTCTCTCTTTCTCTCTTTCTCTCTCTTTCTCTCACTCATTCACTCTTTCTCTCTTTCTCTCATTCTCTCTCTCTCTCTATGTCTCTTTCTTTCTCTCTTTCTCTCTCTCTTTCTCCCTCTCTCTCATTCTGTCATTCTCTCTCTTTCTCTGTCTCTTTCTGTCTTTCTCGGTCTCTCTGTCGCTTTCTTTCTTTCACTCTCTCTCTCTCTTTCTCTCTCAAAATCTCTTTCTCTCTCTCTCAAAATTTCATCTCTCTCTCTCTCTCTCTCTCCCCTATTTCTGGAAGGGCAATGAAGTAATTAAAGGGCAGTTAATAAATCTCGTTTACATCGATTGCCCTGAATAGAAAAGGCAAAATGGGGACAGAAACTTTAGGGATCTTTATAAGAAACCTATTTCTTATAAAATAGATAAAATACATATTTACATGTATAAAACTTAAGGACTTCAGGAGTTAGAGCAGGGTTAGACAGATTTGGAGCCTCAGGAATGGAGCCTGATACATTTTGCTTGCTGGAGGGTAGTTATATAAATTAAATAATCCCTTTTGGTTTGGGGGCTTTTGGCATTCATGTCATAGACATCAAATTGAACCTGAGATGTTCCAACTCCTGTATTTAGAGCGGTATTTCTCAACCTCAGCAACTTTAAGATGGGGTGGACTTCAACTCCCAGAATTCCCCAGCCAAACCATCACAATTCTGGTCTGTGACTGCAATAAAAGATGGTAGAGCTTCATCCTTTTGCTCTGGATGGTCCTGTACCATCCAAGGGAATGTAATGTTGATGCTTTGGTTCCCTCTAGTGGTGGTACCCTAGAATCGCTTCAGATGGCTAATTTGATCATTTATTTAGGACAGGGTTGATTTCTGGAGATGCCCGTGCTTGAATCCTTAAGTGACAACAGACGGAAACCTGGCAGTTGCTCTCCTGAGTCCGTTGAAGCCAGACTTCCATTAGCTTGAAGTGTCCACATTCCCACCGTTCTTCACGTGGGAGGAGGAGACCCTTTTGGTGGCTCGTGACAAACTTGGTCAGGGAATCCAATTGAAGGTCACAGAAAACACGAGGACATAAAGTGTCCCTTTTCCTTTTGCTTCTGGTGCAGCAAAACCCATTAACCAAACCCGGGTAGCACGAAAAATATGGATTTTCCATTTCTGTTTTCGTGCAGTTAAGTTTCCGCAAATGCTCCTTTTGGCGTGGAAAATAGCAATATCGATTGACGAAGCACTCTGTTGTGTGTGGTAGGAGACTCCTGTGGTCTTCAGTGAAGGTTCTGGATCACGTCTGCCTTATATGCGCCCCTCCACCCCCACCCCACAAGTCACTCGCGGTGATTCTAGGTAGCTTACAGAAGCAAATGATGGTAAAGTTTATCCATTCAGTCATGGATAACTCTTGGCGATTTTATGGGCCAGATCTCTCCAAGAGAAGTAAAACCCCAGTACAAATAAACCCCTGATCCTCCGGTGACAATAATAAAAGCCACCACTTCATGGTTTCCGTATCACTCTGGGGTCTCCAGTTCCATTAGCAAAATCATGACGTTAGGGCAGAGGTGGGTTTCAGCAGGTTCTGACCAGTTCTGGAGAACCAGTAGTGGAAATTTTGAGTAGTTCGGAGAACCGGTAGTAAAAATTCTGACTGGCCCCGCCCCCATCTATTCTCTGCCTCCTGAGTCCCAGCTGATCGGGAGGAAATGGGGATTTTGCAGTAACCTTCCCCTGCCACACCCACCAAGCCATGCCACACCCACCAAGCTATGCCACACCCACCAAGCCACACCCACAGAACCAGCAGTAAAAAAATTTGAAAGCCACCACTGCTTTAGGGTCTTTTGAAAGAGCATCAAAGTGGGGTCCAATCTTATTCCCACAGGGATGATGTTCCACAGGGAGGGAGCCACCACGGAGAAGGCCCTTCTTCGTCCCACCAGGTGGACTTCCTTAAGAGGGGAGATTTAGAATAGAATAACAAGAGATGGAAGGGACCTTGGAGGTCTTCTAGTCCAACCCCCTGCTTAGGCAGGAAATCCTACACCACTTATATAAAGTTTATTGTCATTGTAGTATATCCATACAACGAAATTCCCATAACACAGAGAGACCAAGCCCAACACACGAGACAATCCCCATCAACCCATCAAAAATTCCCCACCCTTAAACCATCCAAACGACTTCAGACAAACGGTCATCCTACCTCTTCTTAAGAACTTCCAGTGTTGGAGCATTTACAACTTCAGGAGGCCAGTTGTTCCACTGATTAATTGTTCTAACTCTCAGGAAATTTCTCCTTAGCTCTAAGTTGCTTCCCTCCTTGATTAGATTCCACCCGTTGCTTCTTGTCCTGCTCTAAGATTTATAACATCTTAGTTCCAATCTTATTCCCACAGGGATGATGTTCCATAGGAATGGAGCCACCACGACAGAGAAGGCCCTTCTTCGTCCCATCCGATGGACTTCCTTAAGAGAAGAGACCTACAACATTTTATTTCCGATCTTACTTCTGCAGGAATGATATTCGACAGGGAGAAGGTCCTTCTTCTTGGTCCCACTAGCTGGCTGAAAGATATGATCAATGAATGAAAAAGTCCATTGCCTTTGCTCACCGAGACCACTCGAGTACCTTTATCTCCCTATCTTTTTTCCAGGATACAAGACCTTGCTAAAATGCCTCTCTGGGAAATTTTGCCGTCGCGAACTGATTGGTATTATGGGTCCTTCTGGAGCTGGGAAATCCACTTTGATGAACCTCTTGGCTGGATACCGGTGAGAAAAAATGCTTCCTTTGTGTGAAAACAGCTTGATTTTTCATGGGAAGATTTAATCCTGTATCCTGACAAATGCCCAGATAACCTTCTTCAACATCTTCGGGTTGATTTAGGACAATCCTTGGGTGCCTCAAGGGATGCGGTGGCCCAGTGGCTAAGATGCTGAGCTTGTCGATCGAAAGGTTGGCAGTTCAGCGATTCGAATCCCTAGTGCTGCGTAACGGGGTGAGCTCCCGTGACTTGTTCCAGCTTCTGCCAACCTAGCAGTTTGAAAGCAGGTAAAAAATGCAAGTAGAAAAATAGGGACCACCTTTTGTGGCAAGGGAACAGTGTTCTGTGCGCCTTTGGCATTGAGTCATGCCAGCCACATGACCACGGAGGCGTCTTCGGACAGCGCTGGCTCTTCGGCTTTGAAACAGAGATAAGCACCTTCCCTTAGAGTCAGGAACGATTAGCACATATGTGCGAGGGGAACCTTTACTTTTTACCTTTACCTTGGGTGCCTCATTGCCCAGAATAACAGTCAAATAAACTGGAGAACTTCCCAACTCCAATTCTGAGTTTAAACCTTCCAGAAGTTAGTGAAGGAGAGGGAAACCCCTCATCTCCCTGCTCAGCATCCTCTCTCTGCTGGCCCCTCAAGCCTAAAAATAAATTCTAGCCAATGAAGAAGTGAGCAAAAAGTTTAGGCTCTCCTAAGAAAAAAAATCGGTGTTCAATCCCAGAATTCTCAGAAGTGGCTGTGCCGGTTGTGGAAATCTGGGGGTTGAAGTCCATATTGCTGGAAATTGCCACCGTTAGGAAATCCAGCTTTAAATCCAAGGCAGTTAAGTTTAAGAACTTTCTAAGTTCTAAGAGGTATCCAACTTTGGCAACGTTAAGACTTGTGGATGTCAACTTCCAGGATTGGCAGGCTGGGGAATTCTGGAAGTTGGAAGTTCACAAATCTTAATGTTGCATGCCCTCAGTTCTAAGGAGCATCAACTCTTCAACTTGCAACTTTCCGTATTTCTTACTTTCAGGGAAACGGGCATGAAAGGCCAAATTCTTGTGAACGGACATCCAAGGGAGCTGCGCACTTTCCGTAAGATGTCTTGCTACATTATGCAGGACGACATGCTGATGCCTCATCTCACTGTGAGGGAAGCCATGATGGTGAGTGGAGGAAAGCTTGCAACCCTGGAAAGGGGATTAAATTGTTGTTGTTAGTTGCAAAGTTGTGTCCGATCCATTGCGACCCCATGGATAACATTCCTCCAAGCCTTCCTGATCTCTGCCATCCTCTGGAGTCCATTGAAGCTCACACCGACTGCTTCCGTGACTCCATCCAGCCACCTCGTTCTCTGCTGTCGCTGCTTCTTCTTTTGCCCTCCATCATTCCCAGCATTAGGCTCTTCTCCAGGGAGTCCTTCCTTCCTTCTCATTAGGTGGCCAAAATATTTATTAAATTAAATAGAGACCTTCAACTGATGGGAGAAATGGGACACCATTAGGGGGCAGCTCACCTCTGGAAAAAAAATGATGCTGACTTTCCAAACCAGTTGCCCCAATAAGTCTAGAACAGGGGTCGGCAACCTTAGAAATTCAAAGAGCCACAAAGGTCCTAACAGGAAGCCCCCCATTCAATTCTGGAGCCGACCGGAAGTCAGGTTCCCCCACCATAGAGTCTCCTCCTAGCGCGGCATCCCTTTTCCTCTACCTGTCCTAACTGAAAGCCTTATCGATTGTAGAGCTGACCAGAAAGCCCTTCCTTTGCCATAGAGTCTCTTCCTGGTCCGCCGTGCTTTTCCTCCCCATAACTCTCAAAATTGTGGCGGCGACAGGGAGCCACAACAGACAGGTGAAAGAGCCACATGCGGCTCCAGAGCCGCAGGTTGCTGACCCCTGGTCTAGAAGCAAAGCAAAGAATGAGATCCTTTCTTTTTCTCCGCTCAGGTTTCAGCCAACCTGAAGCTGAATGAGAAGCAAGAAGTGAAAAAGGAACTGGTAAGTTGGCATTCTCGGTTGTCTGTGAAAGCTCAAGAAGTGGAGGTGGGACATTCAACCACGCAGTGAAGCTCTTTCTGGCTGGTTTGGGTTCCTAGCAAGTAGACGGATGGATGTTCTCCCATCTCTTCAGCTTACTCATCTGAGAAGGGTGTTGTCGTGACCTAGGCCCAAGTAGTTATTACCAGACAAAATCACTCCTAAACAAACATATTTTATTAGAACAGCTGAGAATTACTTCATTCTCAGCTTAGTCCAAATTAATTCAAAAACAAGTCCTTCAGAAAAAAAATCCTTTGGCCTTATCACCAACCTTTGTCTTCTTTGGCACCCTGCCAAAGGCTTTTCTTGGCAAAGCCCCACGAAGTTCAGAAACAAGAGACACTGACAAGAAACAAATGTAGCAATGTTGCTTTCCTACAAAGAGGCCAAGAGCCTTTGCTGCTCTTTTAAGCCTTATGGGAGGGGCCAATCATCTCCCGGCCTTACTCCCGAGTCGTCCCTTTTGCTTTAGCTGCTCTTGCCTTCTGGCAGCTCTGCACATGCGTGCACTAGGAAGAGGCTCCTCCTGTTCCTCTGCCTCTCTGCTGTCCGTTTCTGGAGGCTCCAGAGTCCATGCATCACTCCCAGATGGCCCTGGCCCCATCTCTGCCTTCGACACAGAGCCCTCATCCGGGCCTTCCCCTGACTCCAGGACTGGCCCATGTTCCTCTCCAGCCTCCTCACTGTCCGACTCCACTGCTAGCTCCACAGGGTGCTGGCGGATCACAACAAGCTGTTTGCAACTGACGCCTTGCTAAATCAAGTCTAAGCTAAGACCATAGTTGAGAAGCTTGGCTCTTCCCAAACTGGTAAACATAGCATCTGGTAAGGGGGTCTTGGCAGAGTCTGGCATCCCCCATGGCTTCCTGTCTAAGAGAGGCAATAAGGAAAGGCGAGAGGCTGAAATTAGAGTCACTCAGTAGATGTCCCAGCGGATTGAGGTTTGGCCTGAATTGGCCTACCTCTGTTGAGATGCCCTTCATGACACTGTGTTTCTCAAATTTAGCATATTCAGGATGAGTGGACATCAACTCTCAGAAGTCCACCAATCCAGTGGACCAATGACTTTAAGATGGGTGGACTTCAGCTCCAGAAATCCACAGATCCATTGAACTGATGACCTTAAGATGGATGGATTTCCTCATGCTGGCTGAGGAATTCTGGGAGTTGAAGTCTACAGTTCTTAAAGTTACTGAGAAGCATTGGCCTAAAGGATGGGTCATGGCCCATTTCTCATGGGAATTCTTTTCTTGCAATCAGGTGAATGAGATCTTGACCGCCTTGGGACTCCTGGAATGTGCCCACACCCGAACCTCCTCTCTCTCTGGAGGACAACGCAAGCGACTTGCCATCGCCCTTGAGTTGGTCAACAATCCTCCAGTCATGTTTTTTGACGAGCCCACCAGGTAAGTGACAGACCCCCACTTCTGGTCCCTGCCTACATCTAGAGGAGGACTGAGACCCCATCCTCTCGTTCCTAAGCCTTGTTGGATCTTGCAGAATATTGGTGAGAATGTTCCAAGAAGTTGGTGGGATGTTGAGGCAGGATCAAACCAACGAGTAGAGAAGAACTTGTAGAAGAAATCAAGAATGCTTTGGGTTCAGTGTCAGAGTCAAAAGCTTCTTTTTTTTTTAAATCCCATTTTCCTAAGACAGAGGAAAAAGAAGAATGACTGTTATAGAAATGCACAATGGAAACGCAAAAGTTGCAAATGTATCACCAGTCTAGTGTTCCACCTCAACCCCGCCCCAAATAGAATAAAACATCTGTCCTTGAGCCCATTGCCCACAGCTGCTTTGTCCCCTCTTTCTCTGCCTCTCCAGTGGACTGGACAGCACATCCTGCTTCCAAGTGGTCTCCCTCCTGAAATCCTTAGCCCAAGGGGGCCGCACCATCATCTGCACCATCCACCAGCCCAGCGCTAAGCTCTTTGAAAAGTTTGACAAGGTGAGGCCTTCCGTGAGACTCCCAGGAGCCAACTTTCTCAATCGAGCAGTGATGGAATGTCCCGATGGCGCCTGAATGGCGGGAAGATGCCTGTAGGGCTCAGAATCTGTGGGACAGGAGTTCGCCATTTTAGAACTCTTTGATTTGAGGATCCCGTGTGACACATCTCTTATTGCACTTTCTCCTCCCTTCTTCTTTCTGTCCAGCTCTACATCCTCAGCCAAGGTCAATGTATCTTCAAGGGAGCTGTGTCCAACCTCATCCCGTATCTAAAAGGGCTTGGCTTGCATTGCCCCACCTACCATAACCCAGCTGACTTCAGTAAGTCATGTTGGCCCCAGATGGCTTTTGCATCTACCAGAGTTAAGTGAGGCATGGCATGGGTCCTTTCTTAGGATCCCGTAGTACAGGGGTGAAATCCAGCAGATTCTGACAGGTTCTGGAGAACCGTTAGCGGAAATTTTGAGCAGTTCAGAGAATCAGTAGTGGAAATTTTGAGTAGTTTGGAGAACTGGCAAATACCACCTCTGGCTGGCCCCAGAGTGGGGTGGGAATGGAGATTCCAGGTATCCTTCACCTGGAGTGGGGTGAGATGGAAGATTTTGCAGTTTTCTTCCCCTGCCACGCCCACCAAGCCACACCACGCCCACAGAACTGATAGTAAAAAATAATTTGGATTTCACCACTGCCATGGTAGTAGGCCAGGCCCTTGCTCCATCTGATCCAGACAGGGATAGATCTCTCTAGGGTTTCAGGAAGATGTTCACCAACCTTATCTGGACATGCTGAGTACTGTATTTAAGGATCTCCTGAACATCTGGCCATTTAGTGATGGCTTGATCTGAAGTCGTCAACCAGATGAGAATTGGAGGAGGGGGGGGGGCAGAGCCTTGAATCTAAGAATGACTTTCAGGAACTCCTTTGTGGGTTCCCTGTTAGGACCACCTGAGTGATCCTTGATAGAAAACATGATACAATATCGGACTAGGAAGCCCTTTTGATCCAACCCACCAGAGTTCCTCCTGCATGCTGAGGAACATATTCTGATTATCTGGGTCAACTATGATTCTCAAACTTCTCATCAACGATTGAGTCAGCAGAAGCATTCTGGGAATTAGTCCACTTCTGGAAAGTCACCAGAGAAGACTAACATTGGCATCCCTTTCTTAGGACCTTCCATTCAATGATGTCTTGCAATGGGGAATAGGTCCAATAGCGAAGCAACTGCTCAGAAGCTCAGGGTTCAAAACTGGTCATCCCCATCTTAAGTTGTTAATGACGATCCCCGAGCCTTTGCAGTCATACTGAACTGGAACGCTAAACCTTATTGCTGATTCATGAAAATAAAAAACAAATGATTCTTAGCATGGGAAGGGTGAGGAGAGACGAGCGCCTCTTGGCAGAGGCATGACCCCCAGCTGCCTCCCTCTGTCTTCCCCACTGCAGTCATTGAGGTGGCCTCAGGGGAGTACGGCGATCTCAACCCACTCCTCTTCCAAGCCGTCCAGAATGGGCTGTGCACCATGGAGGAGAAGAAGAGCAGTCCAGAGAAGATGGATTCCTTGGTGCCAGGACCCTGCGTGGCAGTGAGTGGGCTATAGGGCTGGGGGTGGGGGGAGGTTCTTTGACAGCTGGAGCCCCCAAGACGTCAGGACCATGTTAGGCTAGGCGAGGGCAGCTTTGCTGATTCCAAGGAAGTTTTGCTTCCATTCGGCCTCTCATTTTTTTAACCAGTTGAAATGCATCATCTTGTGCATTGCTTGGAAAAGGTGTCATAAACCAGGGGTCCATGACCAGCGCCCGTCTGTGGCATGCCAGAAACTGGGCCATGCCAACAAGCAAAGACCCATCCATGGGATGTAGGCAGCATGTGAAAACACACCTTTTCCAATTCATGGAAAAACCATGGGACTGGTTCCTGGGCCCCCAAAGGTTTGGGGGCCTCTGTCATAAAGCTTTCCTTAGAGATCACTAGAATTGTTGGAGTTTTTATTAACCTCCAATTTCTCTCCCTCCTTCCCTCCCTCCCTCCCTCCCTCCCTCCCTCCCTCCCTCCCTCCCTCCCTCCCTCCCTCCCTCTCTCCCTCTCTCTCTCTTTCTCTCTTTCTCTTTTTCTCTCTTTCTCTTTCTCTTCTTCGCTCAGCCCCAGGATTTGGATCATATCGAGAGTCACACGTTTGCTACTAGTACCCTGACTCAATTTTGCATCCTTTTCCAGAGGAGTTATATTTCCATCCTAAGAGACACGGTAAGGGTCAGGGAAGAACAAACTAAATGTAGGAGGGAGGAAGATAGGGGGGAGGGAAGGAAGGAAGGACAAGCAGAGGAAGGGAGGAAGGAAAGAGTAGAAGGAAGGCAGTCAGAGAAGGAAGGAGGGAAGGAAGGAAGGAAGGAAGGAAGGAAGGAAGGAAGGAAGGAAGGAAGGAAGGAAGGAAGGAAGGAAGGAAGGAAGGAGGGAGGGAGGGAAGGAAGGAAGGAAAGAATGAAGGAAGGTAGTCAGAGAAGGAAGGAGGAAAGGAAGGAAGGAAGGAAAAAAAGAAGGGAGGAAGGGAGGAAGAAAGAAAGGAAGGGAGGGAGGGAGAAAGGAAGGAAGGAAAGAGATAGTAGAAGGAAGGCAGTCAGAGAAGGAAGGGAGGAAGGAAGGGAGGGAGGGGGGAGGAAGGAAGGAAGACATGTTTCTGTGTTTTGCATCACTCAGACACAAGCATCACTCAAACAGAAAGTCACTTTCTGACTTCAGTTGCTGTGACAACATCTGGAATATCTTTGGAGCCTTTAGGATGAAGAGCAAGGAGGGTCTCCAGGAGGCTCAAAAACAGTCAGGCTGCTAGCCATAGAACCATAGAAGCCCACACATTCTTAGTTGTGGCCACCAACTTGACTTTTGTTCACACACGCAAACAAAACACAGACCCTCCCATGAAGACCTCTAAGCTAAAGCTGCTCTTTGGGTCTCCCAACCAGGCAGTTTACCCTCGGAGAGACTCAAGATCCAGGACATTTGATCATCATTTTTTAAAATTCCTTCCCAGCCTATTGATTGATTTGTTTTTAACGATCGCAACATTTAGTCCTGGTCCAGCCCAAGATTCTGGCCGGCTTTCATCCTAGATCAGTGTTTCTCAATCTTGGTAGCTTGAAGATGGGTGGACTTCAACTCAGCTGAAGAGGTTGCAGAAAAAAATGCTTTTAAAAGCCTCTGACGATCCCAGCTGAGCTGCGCGATCATCAGAGGCTTTTTTTTACTTTTAAAAGCATTTTTTCAGCTGAAGACGTTGTAAAAAAAATGCTTTTAAAAGCCTTTGACGATCCCAGCTGAGCCGCGTGATCATTAGAGGCTTTTTTTTTACTTTTAAAAGCATTTTTTCAGCCAAAGATGTAAAAAAATGCTTTTAAAAGCCTCTGCCGATCCCAGGTGAGCAGCACAGTCGTCAGAGGCTTTTTTTTTTACTTTTAAAAGCATTTTTTTGCCAAAGATGTTGTTAAAAAATGCTTTTAAAAGCCTCTGATGATCCCAGGTGAGTCGTGCAATCATCGGAGGCTTTTTTTTTACTTTTAAAAGCATTTTTTCAGCCGAAGACGTTGTAAAAAAAATGCTTTTAAAAGCCTCTGACGATCCCAGCTGAGCCGCACAATCATCAGAGGCTTTTTTTTACTTTTAAAAGCATTTTTTCAGCCAAAGACGTTGTAAAAAAAATGCTTTTAAAAGTAAAAAAAAAAAGCCTCTGATGATTGCGTGGCTCATCTGGGCATGGTGGTGGTGGGTGGGGGAGCAGTGATTTTTGCTACTGGTTCTCCGAACCACCCACCGCCATCGCTACCGGATCGGGCGATCCGATCTGAACCGGGAGCATTTCACCCCTGAATCAGGGTGTATAATACTATGTATACGTAAAAAGGACTGGATACAGCCAAGTACACTGTTGTTGCAAAACTGGAAACGTGATGTATTATAAAGAAAAATGTACAATAACAATATTTTTTTAAAAAAGAAAAGAAATGAAAGCATCTTTTGCAGGAAAATCCTTCCCCGGCTTTTCTTATGGGTCTTCTTGTCCTGCGCAGCTCCTCACCCACCTGAGGTTCATGTCCCACATCTTCACGGGGGTGTTGATCGGCCTGCTCTACCTACACATCGGCAACGATGCCACCAAGGTTTTCAACAACACCGGTTTTCTCTTCTTCTCCATGCTGTTCCTCATGTTCGCTGCTCTGATGCCCACAATTCTGACGTGTGAGTTGTTCAGGGGCGGGGTGTCCCTTTGTAGAACAGTCCTGCATCTTTTAGGACTTTTCTGGGTGAGATACGTGGGTGCCCCCGGAAAGAAGGAAAACCTAGAGCCGTGATGGCGAACCTATGGTACGTGTGCCACAGATGGCACGAGGAGCCATATTGGTGGGCACGCGAGCATTGCTCTAGTTCAGCTCCGGAACGCATGCGCATGCCGGCCAGCTGATTTTCAGGCTTTCTGGGCCCACCAGAAGTCGGGAAACAGGCTGTTTCTGGTCTCCAGACGGTCTCTGGAAGGGTGAGGAAGGCCGTTTTGGCCCTCCCCAGGCTCCTAGGAAGGCTCTGGAGCCTGAGAAGAGCAAAAAACAGGCCTACTGGGCCCCACCGGGCCATTGCATGCCAAAAGTGGGGGGAGCGCAGTGGGGCGTGCGTGCATGCGCAGGGGAGCAGGGCACATTGAATTATGGGTGTTGGCACATGTGTGCATGACCCCCCCATGGTCTCCCCGCTTTTGCCATCACTGACCTAGAGCTTTCCAGATGTTGACTTGAAGCCCAGAGAAAATGGGAGTTTCTACAGAAGATAGTTAGATCTTCGTGACTCCATTTATTTTCAGGAGGATATGATGTCTTCTGTTTGGGGACCCCCCACCCTATTTTCTTTTGGCCTCCAAGCCTTGCTGATGAGATAGTGATGCAACCAGGATGATCAGGGGACTGGAGACTAAAACATACGAAGAACGATTATAGGAACTGCGCATGGCTAGTCTAGTGAGGAGAAGAGAAGAACCAGGGGTGATATGATAGCAGGGTTCCAATATCTGAGGGGCTGCCACAGAGAGGAGGAAGAGGGTCAAGCTATTTTTCCAAAGCGCCCGAAGGCCAGATAAGGAATAATGGATGGAAACTGAACAAGGAGAGATTCAAGCTGGAAATAAGGAGGAATTTTCTGAGAGCGAGAACAATGCACCCATGGAACAGAAGTTGTGGGAGCTTCATCACTGGAGGCTTTCAAGATTGGACTGCCATTTGTCAGAAATGGGGTAGAGTCTCCTGTTTAGGCGGGGAAGTGGGGTTGGACTAGATGACCTATAAGATCCCTTCTAACTCTGTTAATCTGTTACCTGTTTTCTGATATGACTGGAGAGGGGGAGAGCTAGGGGTTTGGAGTTCTTGATCAATGAGAGGAATTGGAGGGTTGAATAAATTCAGGGCATCCTGTTAGTCCAACTTTTTTTTGTATCCCTCGTGAAGCAATCAAAGGGATGCATTAAGCTCCTGAAAAGCTTAAGGCATAAATAAAACATTGGATTGCTGAGCTGGGGAGTGGGGAAGGGCTGGGAATTATAATTCCTGCAAACTAGGGCTGGGGAATGGATGGAGATTATTTGCAGACCAAATATGGCTTTTTCAGGCTCGTGCCTTTGGCCGTACAGATTTTCCAAGGAGACAAACCGAGACAGGAAGATCATTTTATTACAATTTATCAGAATATTCAGACAAAAAGGGATTCCTCTCATTCAAAGAGGGAACCCCGATCTATTATTAGCTTTTATCGTTAATATAACAAAGACCTCTGAAAGAGGAAAGTCGATTGGACAGGATAATAGCATACTTGTTTATGAAAACGAGGTCTGAAGGGGAATAAATTGTAAGGAGAAAGGGGTATTTTTTTAAGGGTTCACGAAAGGGATAAGGCAGACCCCAATTTGTACTAGCAAACTTTTCTTATCAGGAGCTAGTTTCCAGTTTGTTTATCGGTTTAGGAATGTTAAAAGCTAATCAATCTTGAACATCACTTTAAAAGAAAGAATATAAATCAAATTAAAATACCCTGTTTTCCCCAAAATAAAACATCCCCTCATAAGTATGTAGGTCTTTGGTTATTCGGGTCTTCTCCCGCGTAAAATTGGAGGTATCTTGGCGACGTTTCGACGAAGTCTCATTCGTCCTCTTCAGGCTGTGTTCTCGGCTTCTCACGAAGCCGAGAACACCAGCCTGAAGAGGACGAATGAGACTTCGTCGAAACGTCGCCAAGATACGTTAGTTAACAAATTAGAAAACCCATGTCATTTGTCTCTCATTATGGACGTAAGGGATGTGGTGGCTCAGTGGCTAAGACGCTGAGCTTGTCGATTGAAAAGTCGGCAGTTCAGCGGTTTGAATCCCGAGTGCCACCTAACGGGGTGAGCTCCCGTGACTTGCCTCAGCTTCTGCAGTTCGAAAGCAGGTTCTCTGAATTACTCAAAATTTCCACTAGTGGTTCTCCAGAACCGGTCAGAACCTGATGAAACCCACTTCTGAAATGCACCAATTCTTCCTCCTCCTCCCTATCTGGATATGCTGTTCTTTTCAACTCATCCCCTCCCCTCTCTCCCCCTCTCTCTTTGCAGTCCCTTTGGAGATGTCCGTCTTTCTGCGAGAACATCTCAACTACTGGTACAGCCTAAAGGCCTACTTTCTGGCCAAAACTGTAGCAGATATTCCTTTTCAGGTGAGTACTGAACCCCTACTTCTGCCATCGGGAGGGTCTCACTGCTTTTTACAGTTTGACAGAAAGCCGAGGTTCAACATAGAGGCAAGTCCTTGACTTACAATCACAGTTGGGACCGGGGGCACTTCCATCGCTAAGCGATGCATTTGTTAAATCAGCCCTGATTTTATGACTTTTCCTTGCCATAGTCATTAAGCAAATCTGGATTTCTCCCTCCCCCCCCACCCTCTTTGCTTATTAGGAGCCCCCTGGGAAGGTCACCAATGGGCATCACAAGACCCCGGGGTGATACAACTTCATCAATACATGCCAAGTATCTGAATTTTGATACTTGGCATCTGAATTTTGATCACGTGACTAGAGGACACTGGGATGGTCATGAGAAGGCTGACCAAAAGTCCTTTTTTAAACTTTGGCTATTAAACAAATGGTCATACGTCGAGGACTATCGTATTTTTCGGGGCATAAGATGCATCTACCTTTTTGGGGGGAGGAAAACAAGAAAAAAAAAACCCTGCCTCTGCCTCCCAGCAATTTGCCTCCTTGCAGCAAACAGCCCGTTTCAGCTTCAGCACAGCCTGATTAGCACAGGCAGCTGATTGTCGGTTGGATCGGCCTCCCAACCATCAGCTGTTTCAGGCTGCAGGGATTGCCATAGCCTATTGCTCCCTCTGTGTGCTCTGTGTGCTGTGTGAAATTTTCTGCTGTGTCCAGGCAGTGGGGATTGGAATGGGCAGGAAATGGGGCACGCAGAGGCTAAAAACGGGGTATGCAGAGGCTGAAAATGGGATGCAGAGGCCCATTATGGGGCATGCGGAGGTGGCAATAGGCAACGGCAATCCCTGCAGTCTGAAACAGCTGATGGTCGGGAGACTGATCCAACCGACAATCAGCTGCTTGTGCTAATCAGGCTGTGTTGAAGCTGAAACAGTCCGTTTGCTGTAAGGAGCCAAATTGCTGGGAGGCAGACGCCAAAGGATGGGAGCTACATGAGGTGTATAAGAGACACCCAAATTTTCACCCTTTTTTAGGGGGGGGAAGTATGTCTTATACTCCAAAAAAATATGGTATCTGTGGTGGTAGAGCCAAGGGTTAGTTGCTTCCATTGGTGGAGGATGCTGGTCTCCCCTTAACTGAGAGCCATTTCAACCAACTACTTTATTCTGAGGGACAGATCTTTATTTATTTTATTTATTGGTTCAATTTATATGCCGCCCTTCTCCGGAGACTCAGGGCGGCTTACAATGCGTTAAGCAATAGCCTTCATACTTTTGTATATACCTGCTTAGTAGGGTTTTTGGCCCCCCCTAAGCGGTGTTCTTTTTTTATACAAAGTCAGCTTATTGCCCCCACAATCCAGGTCCTCATTTTACCTACCTCGGAAGGATGGAAGGCTGAGTCAACCTCGAGCCTGGTGAGATTTGAACTCACAGTAATTGCAGGCAGCTGGCAGCTAAGTGCTACTTAACCGCACTTTAATCTGCTGCACCACCACGGCTCTTTTCAAGAGGTGGTGAATCCTTGTTCATTGGTCCCCCGTTTCTCCTACAGATCATCTGTCCCATCACCTACTGTAGCATTGTCTACTGGATGACTGGGCAGCCCCCCGAAGCGATCCGTTTCCTGCTCTTCTCAGCGTTGGCCACCTGCACCGCCTTGGTGGCCCAATCTGTGGGTCTCTTAATCGGAGCAGCCTCCAAATCCCCACAGGTGAGTCTACAGCAGCACGGTCCAGAGTGGTACAGGAGTCCCTCCTGATGCAGAGGGGACCTCAAATGGTCACCCCAAGTCTAACGTGATCGTCCCTGAAAAGGAATTAAGGATCGAAAAAGAGGGAGCCAAGTTGTAAGATCTAATCAAGGTCCTTCTTTAAAAAATATTTTTTAAAGCGAGCGGCTTCACACATATCACACACACACACACACACACACAAACAAACACACGCTTTTGAGTTAGAAGGCCAAGGAGGAGTTGTGGCTCACCGGTGGCAGAGTCAGACAGTGAGGAGGTTTGGGAGGAACCTGGGCCTGTCCTGGGGGCTAGAGAAAGCTCAGACGAGGGCTCTGTGTTGGAGGCAGAAAAGGAGGTAGACAGCAACAAGGCAGAGGAACAGCTGGAGCCCGTTCCCAGTGCATGCATGTACAGAGCTGTCAGAAGACAAGAACAACTAAGAAAGCAGGGTTGACTTGGGAGTAAAAGCCACACCTTGGAGGTGATTGGCCCCTCCCATAGGAAACAAAAGAGGAGCGAATGAGGAGGGGGCTTTTGCAGGAAACAATTCGTTCGGTCGGTAGTTTCAAGAGTAGGAAGTTCTGTTCGTGACTCTAAGAAACTCTGTGCCAAGTTTTGCCTTGCTCCGCATTTGGAAACAAGTTACGTGGCAGTTTGCCAAGCGAGATAAGGCCTGTGTTGATAAGTGTTCCTTTGAAAAACTGTCTGGACGAGCCTTGCTGACTGTGAATGAAAGGAATTCAGAGTCGTGTAGATAAAAGAAGTTTTGCCGGGGACCGATTCCTGCGTCCTGCTTTTTAAGGGAGCCTAGGTGTCTTCTCACCTCTCAAAAGGCATTTGGGTCAAAACGACAAGCCCAAATCTGAAAATTTGTGGGGAGAGGAATAAATACAAGCACGCCAAGAGGTTCCGAATTTCCTATGGCTGGCCTTGAATTACAAAAATGAGCTTCCCTCGCTATTTGTTCCTCAACGTTTCTCCGTAATCCTTCTAAGATCATCTCTGTGTGGTTTGATGAAAAACACTCAGCTCCAAAACCAGGGTCCTCCAAAGATGCAAAAATTTAAAAAAAAAAAAGATGGCTTGAAACATCGTAAGAGTTTAAAGGGGAAGAATCAACATCATTGTTCAAACGATGTAAGGGATGTAATCGTATAATTAATTAGACCAAGTGTCAGCAACCTGTGGCTCTGGAGCCGCATGCGGCTCTCTGGGCCCTCTGCTGTGGCTCCATGTCAGGTGATCCCACCACTGGCTGGCCCCGCCCCTCTCCCTCCCCTCCCAGTCACTTCTCGCCTGGCCTGAGAAGGTAAGGGCGATGGCGGGGGATGGAGAAGCGGTCAGGGCAGAGACAGGGAGATACAGAGAGAGGAGGAGAGAGAGAGACATAGAGAGAGGGAGAGGGGGAAGGAGGGAGGGGAGAGAGAGATAAGTCAAAAGGATTTTATGATTCTCGGTGTTTTTAACAACTGGTTCTCTGCTCTAATGATCGACTGGATAGGCATGGCTAGGGGGGGTCATGTGACTGGTGGAAGTGAGTGACGTCGAGTTGGCCACACCCACCCAGGTTTTGTGGCTCCCGGTGTTTTCTTTTCTGTGGGAAATGGGTCCAAATGGCTCTTTGAGTATTTAAGGCTGCAGACCCCTGAATTAGACAAATTGCAATCCTGGACCTCAGAACTAAGGAGATAAAACAGGCATCTACTTAAAACCTGCTTTCCACACCTGGTCTCTTGGGACAAACAGGACTACAAGGCCTACCTGGCTTGGGATGGTTGGGGACCCCAATCTATGGAAATATCCAGATTGGAAATCCTGAGTTTTCAGCCCCCACCTTGGTCCTCTTCTAAGCATCTTACATATCTCTTTTCTCCCGCCATGTTCCTCCCAGGTGGCTACTTTCGTGGGTCCTGTTTCAGCCATCCCAGTCCTCCTCCTTTCTGGCTTCTTTGTCAGTTTCAAGACCATCCCTACCTACCTTCGGTGGAGTACCTACGTCTCTTATGTGAGGTAAGGAGCTTTGCCAAAGAGAAGCACCTCCATCTCTGGAGCCTCCTGAAATGGGCTCCCTTCAGCTCAGGTTGAGCTCCAGACAGCTTCGGGCTACAGTCATAGACATCCAGCAGAAGCCATGATGATGACGATGATAACACATCCTTGTCTCATGATCATGCAAATCACGTGGCTTTTGTAATTTTGGAGGCTGCAGCTGTTCTTCAGCCCATCATGGAAAGGAAAACAGGATTTCTCCCTGCTGTCAGCAAATGCTGTCTGTCTGTCAGTCTTCTTTCTCTCTCTTCTATCTGTCTATCTATTTATCTGTCTGTCTATCCTTCCTATC
Organism: Coluber constrictor foxii; assembly: GCA_038048745.1. NCBI lineage: Eukaryota > Metazoa > Chordata > Lepidosauria > Squamata > Colubridae > Coluber > Coluber constrictor. Next base: position 31,821,474 of record CM075967.1, read on the forward strand.
TATCTATCTATCTATCTATCTATCTATCTATCTATCTATCTATCTATCTATCTATCTATCTATCTATCTATCTATCTATCTATCTATCTATCTATCTATCTATCTATCTATCTATCTGCATGTATCATCTATTTATCCATCCATCCATCCATCCATCCATCCATCCATCCATCCATCCATCCATCCATCCATCCATCCATCCATCCATCCATCTATCTGCATGTATCATCTATTTATCTATCTGTCTGTCTGTCTGTCTGTCTGTCTGTCTGTCTGTCTGTCTATCTATCTGTCTGTCTGTCTGTCTGTCTGTCTGTCTGTCGGTCGGTCTGTCTGTCTGTCTGTCTGTCTGTCTATCATCAACTGCTGGTATCTACCAATCTATCCATCCATCCATGTCTGTTTGTCTGTCTGTCTGTCCATCCACCCATCTTATCTTGTCTTGTCTTGTCTTGTCTTGTCTTGTCTTGTCTTGTCTTGTCTTGTCTTGTCTTGTCTGTCTGTATCATCCATCCATCCATCCATCCATCCATCCATCTATCTATCTATATCTATCTATCTATCTGCATGTATCATCTATTTATCCATCCATCCATCCATCCATCCATCCATCCATCCATCCATCCATCCATCCATCTATCATCTATCTATCTATCTATCTATCTATCTATCATCTGCCGGTATCTACCAATCTATCCATCCATCCATGTCTGTTTGTCTGTCTGTCCATCCATCCACCCATCTCATCTCATCTCATCTCATCTCATCTCATCTCATCTCATCTCATCTCATCTCATCTCATCTTATCTTGTCTGTCTGTATCATCTATCTATCTATCTATCTATCTATCTATCTATCTATCTATCTATCTATCATCCATCTATCTATCTATCTATCATCTATCTATCTATCTGCATGTATCATCTATCTATCTATCTATCTATCTATCTATCTATCTATCTATCTATCTATCTATCTATCTATCTATCTATCTATCTATCTATCTATCTATCTATCTATCTATCATCTGCCGGTATCTACCAATCTATCCATCCATCCATGTCTGTTTGTCTGTCTGTCCATCCACTTATCTTATCTTATCATCTCATCTCATCTCATCTCATCTCATCTCATCTCATCTCATCTCATCTCATCTTATCATCTTATCATCTTATCTTATCATCTTATCTGTCTGTCTATCTGTATCATCCATCCATCCATCCATCCATCCATCCATCCATCCATCCATCCATCCATCCATCCATCCATCCATCCATCCATCCATCCATCCATCTATCTATCTATCTATCTATCTATCTATCTATCTATCTATCTATCTATCTGTATCATCTCTTCCTCCCCCCACATCTGTCATACTGAATTACGCTAGATGTTTCAGTCCACTTGTTGAAGGACCCTTCCATTTATCCTGTAGCTCCATTTCCACTCTCTCCTTTGCTCTGGCTCAGGTACGGCTTTGAAGGCATCATCCTCACCATCTACTCCATGGACCGTGCAAATCTGGACTGCATAGACATGGACTGCCCCTTCGAGGATCCAGCCAAGATCTTGAAGGAGTTGGATGTGGAAGAAGCCAAGCTGTACCTCGACTTTGCAATCTTAGGTGTTTTCTTTTTCATCATCCGCCTTGTGGCTTACCTCACCCTCAAGTACAAGGTGAAGGTGGAAAGATAAGAAGGGACAAGGACCGAGATCCTGATGCAGTGGGACAAACACAGACAGCCAGGCAATGCCCTTCCTACCACTGCCCTCATGCCCCCAATGGAACCTCTGCAGGCTACAGGTCAAAGGGGGAGATGTTGGAGAGCTGGTGACCATCAACAACTTGGCCAAAGACAGATGGAATATCTCAGAACTGTTTTAACCTAAATTCTTCGTGACAAATAAGGCTTCCTCCCTCCATCCTTTCCTTCCTTCCTTCCTTCCTTCCTTCCTTCCTTCCTTCCTTCCTTCCTTCCTTCCTTCCTTCCTTCCTTCCTTCCTTCCTTCCTTCTTTCCTTCCTTCTCTCTCTCCCTCCCTTCCTATTACCTCCCTTCCTCTCCTCCCTCTCCTTCCGATTTTCCTTCCTTCCTTCCTCCCCTTGTATCTCTTCCTCCCTCCCTACTTCTTCCCTTCCTCTCCTTTCTATTTCCTTTCTCTCCTTCCCATTTTCCTTTCCTTTCCTTTCCTTTCCTTTCCTTTCCTTTCCTTTCCTTTCCTTTCCTTTCCTTTCCTTTTCCTTTTCCTTTTCCTTTTCCTTTTCCTTTCTTTTCCTCCCTCCCCTTGTTTCTTTTCCTCCCTCCCTCCCTCTCTCATATACATTTCTGGACCGTATCATCCAAGCTCTCTTTCCCAAAGCTGAATATCCACCCAAGGAAATTTCTTTGCCATACAACGAGTAGAGACAAGGCGGGGGTAGGGGTGGGAGGGGAGCCCCAGGCTGGGGGGTGTGTGTGTGGCCAGCCAGGGGGTGGGGGTGGGGGTGGGGGGATGGGACAGATGCTAGAACCGGTTTGGGCAGGGCCCAGGGGAGGCAGTGGGCTGGGAGGGGGGCAAAGCTGTGCAGGGAGGGGGCGGGAGAGGGGGTTTTCCTCTGACAAGCACACTTCGTAGCGCCATTGCCTGATTTTTGTTTTTTTCCTGACTTGCTTTGCTTGCAGAAACAGTAGCATGTGTGGAAGCGTATTAAGACTTTGGAAGACATCATAGGAGGTGTGGACTGCATAGGGCCGCACCCCCTAACCCTACATGTAGCAATGGGGTGACTTTCATATCTTCCCTCCCACTTGGCCTTCTTTCCTGGATACCTTTTTCCTGAACCTTTCACACACAGACACACACACGCAATCCCCACCTCCCACCCCAAATATCTATCCAGCTTCTTTTGCAAGAACGCCGGCTGGCTGGAGGTTCAGCCGGTGGGATGTGACCACCCGGAGGGGCTTTCGAACTTCGAGTAGCGTTTGGAAAACCTGCTCCTTCTGTGGGGCCAGACGTGGTGGTGGTGAATGGCTGAGAGATTCTGGGGGAAAGGAAGGCGGCCTTGGATTGCATTTAAAAACCTCGTTGCGCGTATCGGCTGAAAACAGGGGATGCAGTTCTAGTCCTCGACTTAAAATCATTCATTTAGTGACCGTCCAAAGTTTACAGCGGCATTGAAAAAAGTGAGTTAGGACTGTTTTTCACACTTACGGCCGTTGCCGCATCCCCATGGACTCGAGATCAAAATCTAGACGCTTGGCCGCTGACTCGTAGTTAAGACGGTTGCGGCTTCCCCATCGGCCCGTGATCCAAATTCAAACCCCTGGCAACGGACTCACATGGATGACGGTCACAGCATCCCAGGGGTCACACCAGGGGTGGGTTCTCCTAACTTTACTACCGGTTTGCAACTGGTTTGCAACCGGTAGCATGCACAGAAGCTTCCTGATGATGTCGGGGTCAGTGGGTGGAGCCTCCTGTCAGTTTTACTACCGTTTTTTGCGAACCGGACTGAACCAATGGTGGGATTCAGCCAGTTCTCACCTCTTCGGGAGAACCGGTTGTTAACTTTTTGAGCAGTTTGGCAAACTGGTTGTTGGAAGAAATCATCAGGACCGAGAACCGGTTGTTAAATTACTTGAATCCCACCACTGGGGACAACCCACCACTGAGTCACACAATCCCCTTTTGCAATCTCCGGACGGGAGGTTGATGGTGCGGGGGAAGCCAGATTGACTTTTAAACAACCGAGTTACTAATTTGTCAGCGGCAGCCATTCACTCTTCGACGCTGGCCAGAAAAGTCGCGGAAGGGGGCAAAAGCGACTTAACACAGGTCTCGCTTAACCGCAGGAAATCGCGGGCTCCATCGGGGATCGTAAGTTGAGGACTACCTGTGGTGAGAGTTCAGGTAGAGGGCCGTCAAAAAGCACACTTCCGTTTTGCTTCTGGTGAATCAAGCCACGGCCCGGTTGATGAAACTATGATTCAAAACCGGTTCGGCCTGATTCACCAGAAGAAATTACAGGAGATAATTATAATAAAGTGGAGCCTTTCAGTCTGCTGGGAAAATATCTTGTCTATGTCACTCTCTGCAGCCGTATAGGAAAAAATTGCCATTTGAGACTTTCAGGAGCTCTTCTCAACCTTCTCGGATCTCCATCGCTGGTCCAAAAGATCTGAAGGTCCTTTGATATTTCTTTCTGGGCGTTGCAATTGTATTTTTTAAAAAAATTCTGAGACAATCAAGTGTGTGTATTCATCAAAACCGCTTCCTAGCTTCCTCTCCATGCTGCTTGTTTAACAATGGGTGGAAACTAATCAAGGAGAGAAGCAACTTAGAACGAAGGAGAAATTTCCTGACGGTGAGGACAATTAACCAGAGGAACAACTTGCCTGTAGAAATTGTGAATTCCCCAACACTGGAAGTTTTAAAGAAGAGATTGGGCAACCATTTTGTCTGAAGTGTTGTAGGGTTTCCTGCCTAAGCAGGGGGTTGGACTGGAGGACCTCCGAGGCCCCTTCGAACTCTGTCATTCTATTCTATTGTATTCTATCTCTCCAGCCTTTGAGAATTTTAAGAAGCCCCAGACCTTCTGGAAGGGACAATCTTTTGGAGAAGAAGCAGATTCTCCCCATCTTCTACACCCAGAAGAATGAAGGCACGGAAATGTTTTCCTACAATTCCCACAGAGGCTTGATGGCAGCGGTCAAGCTGCTGGACGCTGGCGTTGATAATGATTTGAGGAAAGCGATGGGCTTTCCCGGACCACCTCAATTGTGGGAGAGGTTCATCTTGATCAGGAAAGATTCCCCCAATGGCTTCTTCTCCCCAGCACGTCTTTCTCCTGATCATTTTGCACTTTGGGCCCTGGGCCTCAGTTGGCTCTTGACAGATTATAGCTCTATAACTCAGAACAAATAAAATGGCAGATGGGCAGGAATGATTGAGATTTGGTTGCCTGACCGCCAACTTCCTGTCCCTGGTCCTGTTTGGTTTTTAAAATCGAAGCTCTTGAGGGAACGAATGGAGCTTCCATAATCAAGAGCAGTCCGCTGCCAAATACATGGTGGGGATCAACGATGCGCTTGGGAGTGTCCTGAAGCCATTGGATGCTCGGGATGCTGGAGCTTTATCTCAAGCCTATGTGATGAACTGTGCCTAGGGTTATTTCATTTGTCCTGCCAATTTGTCTGGAAATCTTGAGTGACTGATTTATGATTTTTTAAAAACTTTGGAGGCTTTCTTTCTTTCTTTCTTTCTTTCTTTCTTTCTTTCTTTCTTTCTTTCTTTCTTTCTTTCTTTCTTTCTTTCTTTCTTTCTTTCTTTCTTTCTTCTTTCTTTCTTTCTTCCTTCCTTCTTTCCTTCCTTCCTTCCTTCCTTTCTCTTTCTTCTTTCCTTCTTTCCTTCTTTCCTTCTTTCTCTTTATTTCACATACTTTTTTCTCTTTTCCCCTCTAACATCCTTCCTTCCTTCCCTCCCTCCCTCCCTCCCTCCCTCCCTCCCTCCCTCCCTCCCTCCCTTCCTTCCTTCCTTCCTTCCTTCCTTCCTTCCTTCCTTCCTTTCTTTTTTGGTCTATTTCTCTCTTCCTATTTCTTTTTCCCTTTCTCTCTCTTTCTTTTGTCCTTTCTTTGTCTCACAAACGCAGTTTCTTTTCTATTTCTCTTTCCCCTCTTTTTCTTCCTTCCTTCCTTCCTTCCTCGCTCTCTTTTTTTCCTTCTTTTTTTGTCTCAAACACTTTCTTTTCTATTTCTCTCTTTCTTTCTTCTTTCTTTCTTTCTTTCTTTCTTTCTTTCTTTCTTTCTTTCTTTCTCTTTCTTTCTTTCTTTCTTTCTTTCTTTCTTCCTTTCTTTGCCTCACAAATATACTCTTCCTTTTCTTTCTCTTTCCCTCTCTCTCACATTTTTTCTTTCTTTTCCTTCCTTCCCTCCCTCTCCCTCCCTCTATTTCTGGCCTATCAAGGGAACCCTTCCTGAGGACCCTCCTCCATCACCCAGAAAACCGCTCTCTGCTGCAGCAATAAACCGCTCTCTTCCTTTACTTCCTATGTTGCCTTGGCTTCCACGAGCCTCCCTGCTGGGACCCTCGCACCCCCTTTAGCTCCGGGAACAGGGTCATCTTCTCCGCGAACGAATGAGCGAATGATTTCACCACCAGTTGTGGGCACCTTCTCAGGAATGAAACAGGCCTTTATCCTCCCAAATGGCGAGCAGGAATTGAAAAATATCCAAGTTGGGTCCTGTAAGGCAAAGGAGCAAAAAATGCAGCAGGAGAGAACAGGGAAGTCCCGTCATGCTTGAAAGGGAGGGAGGGAAAACCCTCCAAACATCTGTGGCCCTCAGATGTTTTTTTCTTCTGAGGGATTCATACCCACCTGAAATTTGATGCCCAGGATGATTTCCCAGCAGCCTGAACAATCTGATGGTTTTTATGGCCAGCCATTTGTTTAATGACTGTTCCAAAGTTAACGATGGTGCTGAAAAGGTCACTTGCAACCAGTCCTCGCACTTATGACCGTTGCAACATCCGATCAAAATTTGGGCAACCATCGGGTTGCAGGGTCCCAGGGTCCCATGTTCGCCGTTTGCGAACTTCCCAGCCAAGCTGACAAGCAAACTCAACGCATGATTCGCTTAATAACCGTGGCAAAAAAAGGTCATAAAATCGGAGGCCACTCGTTTAACAACCTTTTTTTTAAAAAAAAAAATTAGATTTATATGCCGCCCTTCTCCGGAGACTCATGGCAGCTTACAATGCGTTAAGCAATAGCCTTCATACTTTTGTATATTTTATACAAAGTCAGCTTATTGCCCCCACAAACTGGGTCCTCAATTGACCTACCTTAAAAAAAGGATGGAAGGCTGAGTCAACCTTGAGCCTGGGGAGATTCGAACTTATTCGAGCTGATGTTAATCACAATGCTTTTAGTCTGCTGAGCTACGAGGCTCTTATTGCTTAAGCAACAGAAATTCCAGTCCCCGATTGTGGTCCTAACTTGAGGACTACCTTAATTTCAAAATAAAGGCAAGAGGATTTTTTCACAGCTGGTGGCCCAAACACATACCCCAAGCAATCCCAAAGGTGCTTTTTCCAAGAGGGAACCAAACCAAATCAAATCAAATCAAACCTTTATTGTCAATGCACAACACGTGTTCAGCGAAATTGAATGAGCCTCTCTTGGTGCATCTGGGCTTCCTTTGTTTTTCCTCGAAGACGTTTCGCCTCTCATCCAAGAAGCTTCTTCCATTCTGATCGTCAGAGCTTCAGTCAGAACGGAAGAAGTTTCTTGGATGAGAAGCAAAACAACTTCCAGGAAAAACCAAGAAAGTGCAAATTGCCTCTTGGAAAAAGCACCTTTGGGATAACCGTTGACCTGGGTGACTGAGATTTTTTTCCCCCCAAGCAATGCTCCCTGGGCACCTCCAGATATGTTGAGGTAGCCATTTGCTATTTTCTCAACTGGGAAGTTGAAAAACTGCAATCTCAGCACATCGACAAGTTGCAGAAAACTAGTCTGATCTATTGGTGTAGATACTGTTCCCTTCGCAGCTCCATTCTCAAGGAGTTTAAAGACTTCTTCGTCGGTGCTATGTTTTCAGTTGGCCATTCATTGCTCCTACCCCCAAAACTCAGGCAAGAATACAAATTTCTCTCTCTCTGTCTCTCTCTCTCTCTCTCTTTCTTTCTTCCTCTTTCTTTCTACCTTTCATTTCCACTGTTATTTTCGGAAAGGTGGGTGGGGATATCTTCCCTCAAATCTTAACAGCTCGACGCCTGACGATGGTACACCTTCACTAGTTGCAAATGTTTAGGAATAAACAATAGCCAATTTCTGCTTTTCCTGATGTTTTTTTTTTTTTTGCTCTTGGTATTGGTATTTGTGGATACGAAGATCCCTTTGGAAACATTGTAGATTTGTAGTTTTGGGGCTTTCAAAGCAAGTTATAATTCTTTTAAGCAGCTCGGCACTAACAAAAAAAATGACTTCTTTCTTTTTTTTTAATGAAACCTGTGCTGAAAGCAACAGTTACGATAATAGCAAAATTTTATCAACGTTTTTATTCAGGTCTAAGTGATAAAATTGGCATTTACCCCGTGACACAATTCTAGAGTTTCAAAAAAAGGAAAAATTCCGCCATTTCAAAAATTTGCTTAGAATCATGTTTTAATATCTTTTCGTTCTCCACAATTTTCTGCTTGGCAGAGGCAGAGAATATTCCTGATGGCTTGTAAGAGCTTTTCAAGCGTTTCCATTGGGCTGATTAGGACATTACCAATATGCCAGTCTAGCCTACATCCTTGGAGATTTCCAGGGGCTCCTGGAAAGCCCCAACCCAAACAAAACCCAAAAAATGAGTTTATTTTATTTTATTTCCGTAGGTTTTTATGGGCATCATTCTTTATGCCAGGCTTTTCCTATGTAAATCAAGATGTTTCACAGCCATAGTTCAGTGAAATCTCGTTCACTCGTTTCTAGGCTTTCTCCAACATTAAAGCAGCATTTTGCTCTCTGTTTGAAGATCTGTTTGAAAAGCCTGGCATAAAGAATGATGCACATATAAACCTACGAAAATAAAATTGGGGCCTTTGAACTCTGGTGCTGGATAAGCCTCCTGCAAGTCCATTGGACTGCAAGGCGATCCAATCGGCCAGTCCTAGAGGAGATCAACCCTGACTGCTCTTTAGAAGGCCAGATCCTGAAGAGGAAACTCAAATCCTTTGGCTACCTAATGAAAAGGAAGGACTCCCTGGAGAAGAGCCTAATGCTGGGAACGACTGAGGGCAAAAAGAAGAAGGGGACGGCAGAGAACGAGGTGGCTGGATGGAGTCCCTGAAGCAGTCGGCGTGAGATTAAATGGACTCCAGAGGATGGTAGAGGACAGAAAGGCCTGGAGGGATGTTGTCCATGGGGTTGCAATGGGTCGGACACAACTTCACAACTAACAACAACAACATACTTCTATTGTCAGAATGCCTAGTTGATGGAAGACTCTGTTATGTTTCAAAAGTTTGCATCCTTCCCCCCCTTCTCCCCCATCTTCCAGAGAGCACCGCTTTAATTAGCTGCGGGGTGCTTGGTGCTCTCGGAGCTTGGCGTAGACGTTTCATGACCCAACGGGGTAACATCAACAGTGCTAGGAGGGAGGGGTGTTGCCAAGACAAAGAGGAGAAGAAGGAAGGAAGGAAGGAAGGAAGGAAGGAAGGAAGGAAGGAAGGAAGGAAGGAAGGAAGGAAGGGACAGAGAAGGAGAAGGAGAAAGGAAAAAGGAAAAAGGAGAATGACAAACAGGGGGGGGGGGGGTGTTGTCCTTGGTGCTCTCGAAGCTTGGCGCAGACGATTCATGACCCAACTGGGTAACATCAGCAGTGCTAGGAGGGAGAGGGGTCTGCTCTCTCTTCACTTGCCCTGAATGTGTGGGTGGGAGTCTTGATTTCTTCTTGGCAGTTCCTTGACCGGGCTGATCAAACAGCCTCATTTTAGGCAATCCTCTCGGACGGCCCCCGCGCCCCTGTGAGATCGTGCAGTCGGTCCTGGCGAGGGCTCAAGGTCCCACCCAGCAAGCCTGGGCAGCGGGCGACCCTCCCCCTCTTCCTGGGCACCGCTGCCAGCCCCGCGGAGCCAAGGAAGGGAGCCACCCTGCAGGCGCCGGGGATGGCTTCCAGCAGCCCCCGCCCTTCCCTCCCTCCCTCTCGGCCGGCAGCTTTGGGGAAGCCGAACCCATCGCGGCGAGGGAGGCCGAGCTCAACCAGCCAGCGGGAAGTGCCGGGGCAGCGCAGGAAACCGCAGCTGAGCCGCGGAGAGAGAAGCAGCGGGGGAGAGCAGCGCCTTGGCTGCCTCTCCCTTCCTGAGCGGACCCCCAAATCGAGAGTCCCCGATGAAGCCGAGCGCTCTGGGGCTGCGACCACCCGCGGGAGACCCTCTTCATCTCGGGTGACTCCCAAAGGGTCTGGGGGAATCTGGGTTCGGGGCTTTTTTGGGGGGCAGCGGAGCGGAGCTGTTTGGGGGAAGGGGCGTCATACTTTCTGGGGGAAGGGGCAACATACTGCCAGCTGCAAAACCCAGCGCGAATTGGAGGGGAAGGGGCGAAGCGGAGGCTCTTTGCCTTCATTCACAACCGGAGAACAGCGCAGCTGTGAGTTTGGCAGGTCGGCTTGGGAGGCTGGGAGGGGGGGTGAGAGGGAGGGAAGGAGTGATGCTTAGAGAGGGGGCATCGAAGTCAAACTTTGATTCTTGAGCCCCCAAATGCTCCCAGTACTGAGGCCCAAGGACAAAGACCCAGCAAAAGAAACACACCAAAAATGGCTGAAATAATTTAAGGGTTTTGGGGGGGGGGAGCCTTGTGTAACTTTCTCACTGCAGTAGGTGGCAGCCTTTCCTTGATCTTGGCTGAGCGGCTGGGGGTTGTGCCAGGGTAAGGCCTGCCAGGAAGTTTGGATGCTGTAAGACTAGACCAGGAAGTTAAAAGTAAAAATTAAAATTAAATAAATGCAGAAAGGGTCAATATTAACTTTTGTGTTGTGGGAAGGATGGGTCCCTCCCTCTGATGCAATCAGTACAAGACAAACTTCAGGCGAAAGATGCTTTCCCCCCCCCCCAATTCAGGACTTCTTCAGGAACCCCCCCCAATTCAGGACCCCCCCAATTCAGGACTGACATAGCTACAGATATGAGTCAGGAAAGTCTTGGATCACGCCACCAAAATTGTGGGTAGAAAGACAGTTTTGGCTCTCTCTCTTTCTCTCTCTTTTTTTCTGGAGACGCCTCAAAGTCTCAACATGGATTTTTATAACATTTGGTGCTTGGTTTATTCAGCCATGAGGAGAGAATGAAGAAAATTCTTCTGGCCAGCAAAGAGTTTTCTGCACCCAAAAGTCTGCCAAAGAAGCACAATTTTGCCAAAGGTGGGAATGGCAAAATTCAGGGGGAAATCTTGCATTTCTTTGTACTTTCCACCCCCCTCCTTCAATTTAGCAGAATTAAGAAATTTGGATAGTTTCTTAGCTTGTCTCCTGTTCGTCTGGCTTGGCCACAGTGGTGAAATCCAATTTTTATTACTACCGGTTCGGTGAGCGTGGCTTGGTGGGCGTGGTAGGGGAAGGATACTGCAAAGTCTCCATTTCCACCCCACTCTGGGGCCAGCCAGAGATGGTATTTGCTGGTTCTCTGAACTGCTCAAAATTTCCGCTACTGGATCTCCAGAACCTGCTGGATTTCATCCCTGCTTGGCCACCAACTCAGAGTTTTAACAGATTAACAAAATTGGAAGGGATCTTGAGGGTCATCTAGTCCAACCACCCACCGAAGCAGGAGACCCTACACCATTTCTGATACATGACAGTCCGGTCTCTTCTTGAAAGCTTCCAGTGATGAAGGTCTCATGACTTCCAAAGGGTTGATTCTGTTCCATGGGTTGATTGTTCTCACGGTCAGAAAATTCCTCCTCATTTCCAACTGATCTCTCCTTGGTCAGTTTCCATCCATTATTCCTTGTCTGGTCTTTCGGGTGCCTTGGAGAATAGCTTCACCCCCTTCCTCCTCTCTGTGGAAGCCCCTCAAATATTGGAAGATTGCTATCATGTCTCCCCTGCTTCTTCTCTTCACTAGACTAACCATGCCCAGTTCCTGCAACTGTTCATCGTATGTTTTAGCCTTCAGTTACCCTAAAATCATCCTGGTTGCTGTTCTCTGCACTCTTTCTAAAGTCTTGACATCTTCTTTATAGTGTGGTGACCAAAACTGGACGCAGTACTTCAGCTGTGGCCTTACTAAGGCTTTATAAAGTGGTATTAGTTGTAACCGAAGTGTCCTTCTGGCTTGCTCAGAAAACCTTTTCGGTCCTGTGGCTTTAAGAGGAGGAGAGAACCTGATTATTTTTGTCTGTTGGGACTTAGTGAAGGGCCAGGAGGAGGAGAGCTGGCAGAGAACCAGGCCTTACATCAGCCTGGCATTTGACAAGACAAAACAGAAACGGGGCTGTCCTTCAGACTCTGGCTATCAGAAGCGTTGACGGGAGAAAACTGTGGATCAGAAGGTGTGCATTTGACAGGAAGTTCCTTTAGAAACGGCTTTTTAAAACTGCTTTCCTAAAGCAGCTTCTTCTGCAGATCCTCAGATACCTTCCAATTCTTCTTTCTCTCATTCCTGCCTTCCTGCTATTAGTCATGCACTGCAAGGATTTGTGCTGTCTTGGTGAGGACAGTGAGTGTTATGTTTTGCTGTTGTGGTTGCTGAGCGCATGGCGACATCCGATAGCCATCCCAACGTGGCAGATGGCAAAACTCTTTTGAGGGAACACAACGATCCTCACGGGTGGCTGAGTTGTCTCCAAAAGTAAGCGTCAGAGGCAGGGGTGAAATGTAAAATGTGTTACTACCGGTTCTGTGGGCGGGGCTTGGTGGTGGTGGGGATAATGTGACTGGGTGGGCGTGGCCAACTTTTTAAAAAAAAAACTTTTCGAAGCATTTTTTCTAATGCTTTGAAAAGCCTCTGGCGATCAGGCAACTCAGCTGGGATCGTCAGAGACTTTTCAAAGCATTTTTTTTAACCACCTCTTCGGCCAAGAGGTTGCAGAAAAAAATGCTTTGAAAAGCCTCTCAGGATCCCAGCTGAGCCGCGCAATCATCAGAGGCTTTTTTTTTAACTTTTAAAAGCATTTTTTCATTGGAAGAGGTTGTAGAAAAAATGCTTTTAAACATAAAAAGAAAAAAAAAGCCTCTGATGATCCTGCGGCTCAGCTGGGCATGATGATTGGGGGGGGGGGGGGGAATGCAGGGATTTTTGCTACCGGTTCTCCGAACCACCCACTGCCATCGCTACCAGATCAGGCGATCCGGTCCAAACCGGGAGCATTTCACCCCTGGGTCAAATAGGCCAGTTTATTTTCCTTTCCAAATTGAGGTCCTGACAAACAACAGGTCATTTTCATCTTGTCCAAAAATAAGATACAGAAGGAGCTTTTATTTTATTTATTTATTTATTTATTTATTTATTAGTTTGATTTATATATGCTGCCCTTCTCCGGAGACTCAGGGCGACTTACAATGGGTTAAGCAATAGCCTTCATACTTTTGTATATACCTGCTCAGTAGAGCTTTCGGGCCCCCCTAAGCGGTGTTCTTTTTTATACAAAGTCAGCTTATTGCCCCCACAATCCGGGTCCTCATTTTACCTACCTCGGAAGGATGGAAGGCTGAGTCAACCTTGAGCCTGGTGAGATTCGAACTCGCGGTAATTGCAGGCAGCTGACAGCTAAGTATTACTTTAACAACAGCAGTTTAGTCCACTGCGCCACCAGGCTCTTTATTTTAAGGAAAGGATCCTTCCTAATGAGAAAGAACCACTGGAATTTAAGGAGGAAATGCTTTTAAAGGACAAGAAGATGCCCAGGGATGGGAATTATCCACGACAGCTATGCTCTTACTTCACACAAAGCAAAATTTATCCGGTGCAAGTGGAAATGGCAACAGGAACAGTTTTCCACCCTGCCTGTTGGATTGGAAAACACCCGTGAACATTTCCATAGACTGAAATCAGAACAACTCAAGGATGGGTTCTACAATTTAACAGATTAGCAGAGTTGGAATTTGGAAGGGACCTTGTAGGCCATCTAGTCTAACCCCCCCATCCAAGCAGGAGAACCTACACCATTTCTGAGAGATGGCAGTCCGGTCTCTTCTTCAAAGCCTCCAGTGATGAAGCTCCCACAACTTCTGAAGGCAACTTCTGTTCCATGGGTTGATTGCTCTCCCCGTCAAAAAATTTCAGCTCGTGAGCAATGATGTCTTCCTGGATCCTGTTATGATCTGCCCTTTGATTTTAGGATTGGGCCAGCAACCCAAGCAAATTCTGTAAATTAGTTTGGAGGCCTAGACTGGCCAAGGATGCACCATGCTGGGCTGGGATGCACCTAGGGAGTCCTTTCCACAAGACCTCTGACCCTTGATGTCTCTTTCAGTTGAAGGACAGGACTTTGGCGTCATGCATTTCAAGCACTGGCTTCCCCAGATGGGGGCCCAGTACAGTCGAGTGAAGCCCAGAACCCCCAGAGGGAGAAGCAGGGGGGCTGCATCCCTGGGAAGACACCTGGATCTCATGTTGGGTAAGCAAAGTTTGAGTTCTAGGTTGGATGGCGGGGGAACTTCAGACTATGTTATTTTTCCTTTATTTTCTGAGGTTGGAGGTGGGGTGTATTAACTTTGAAGTTTCTGTTCCTATTGTGCCAATTTAAGTCCAAAGAAGGGAGAAGAAGACTTCAATGGACGTTTCAGGAAGATCTGTGTAAGCAATACTTCCAAGGGTTTGAGCCTCTTGTTCCAGAATCTATTGAAGTTGGAAATGGATGGATGGATGGATGGTTTAATTAATGAACGAACAAACAAATGGATGGATGGATGGATGGATGAATGAATCAATGGATGGATGGATGGATGGATGGATGGGTGACTGGATGGATGGATGGATGAATTAATTAATGAACAAATGGATGGAGGATGGATGGATGGATGGATGAATAGATGGATGGATAGGTAAATGGACAGATGGATGGATGAAACAAATACTGTCCCTCAGCTACAACCATCCTACTTTTTCAAAAAGAGGTGGATTCTCTTTTTTTTTGCTCAGTCATAAAGCTTCTGGACCACTGTTTCTCAACCTCAGCAAAAATTTAAGATGTGTGGACTTCAACTCCCAGAATTCCTCAGCCAGCGTGCTGGGAGTTGAAATCCACACATCTTAAATTTGCCGGAGGTTGAGAAACAATTCTGGACCAACTCTTCTTCCCTTCCCTTCCCTTCCCTTCCCTTCCCTTCCCTTCCCTTCCCTTCCCTTCCCTTCCCTTCCCTTCCCTTCCCTTCCCTTCCCTGTAAACCAGGAAGATTTTGTTCCATTCTTTCCAGCCTTCAAGGCCACCTCTTAGTTATTTGTTTCCCAGCCTTCCCCCTATCTATTAATCTTAACTTCTGTTCTGCTTGTGACTCAGCAACTGGGATTAAGGGAGGGTTAGGATTAGACTGAACCCTTTCCTCACACCACGTGGGAGTGATAGCATTCCCTGCAGCGATTTCATCAATCACATTGGTGTGTCACGAGCTCCCTACATGTTCTGGCTTAGTCATGTCTCACGGAGTCCTATCATGTGATGCTAAATCTGCAACGTTTAAGTTGGTCTAAGACAGGGGTCTGCAACCTTAAACACTCAAAGAGCCATTTGGACCCGTTTCCCAAAAAGAAAAGAAAACACCGGGAGCCACAAAACCTGGATGGGCGTGGCCAACTCAATGTCACTCACGTCCACCAGTCACATGACCTCCCCCCTAGCCACGCCTACCCAGCTGGTCATTAGGGCAGAGAACCAGTTGTTAAAAAACACCGGGAACCACAAAATCCTTTTGACATATTTCTCTCTCCCCTCCCTCCCTCCCCCTCTCCCTCTCTCTCTGTATCTCTCTATGTCTCTCTATGTCTCTCTCTTTCCCTCTCTCTCTGTATCTCTCTATGTCTCTCTCTCTCCCCCTCTCTCTGTATCTCTCTATGTCTCTCTCTCTCCCCCCTCTCTCTGTATCTCTCTATGTCTCTCTCTCTGTATCTCTCTATGTCTCTCTCTCTGTATCTCTCTATGTCTCTCTCTCTGTATCTCTCTATGTCTCTCTCTCTCCCCCTCTCTCTGTATCTCTCTCTCCCCCCCCCTCTCTCTGTATCTCTCTATATCTCTCTCTCTGTATCTCTCTATGTCTCTCTCTCCCCCCCTCTCTCTGTATCTCTCTGTCTCTGCCCTGGCCGCTTCTCCATCCCCTTCCATCACCCTTTCCTTCTCAGGCCAGGCGAGGAGTGACTGGGGGTGGGTGGGGTGAGGGGCAGGGCCAGCCAGTGGTGGGATCACCTGACAGGGAGCCACAGCAGAGGGCCCAAAGAGCCGCATGCGGCTCCGGAGCCACAGGTTGCTGACCCCTGGGCTAAGAGGAGCTCCACTTCCCTGCTTCATAAGTTGCAAAAGTATAACGTGTAAATTGTCTGAAACAAATGGATAGCGTCATGATTGCTTACTTTTTGGTCTTCTTTGATCTGAGATACAGGGAGAAGCCCATTCTTCAGGAGAATACTTGACCTAGACCAGACTCGGTGCTCCTTGGCATCTCCACTCAGGTAAGAGTACACCTCTGATGTGCTCAGCTCCAGGTGCGCAGGATGTTTCTTCTGGGGAATGGAAGTCGTTGGCTCTGGGCAGAAAACGAAGTTACCAGTTCCTCCGAAGCGGTATTTCCAATAATTAGCTGTGCCCCGCGGTTTAGCTTTGCAAGGGGCTGATCTAACGCTCAGGCTGGCCACAAAACAAACATTAATTCTTGGCTGTATTTGAGAGTCTTAGCTGCAATGACCCTGGGCACTTCTCTCCGCTAACAGACGGCCAAGCTAAGTGCCTGAAGGACCCCATCCTAATTCATATTAGTGGTCCATGGGATTTAAAATTATGAATTTAGTGGTCCCTGAGGACCGAAATGTTGGTGACCTCTGGTTTAGACTTATACCCCGTGTTGATCCCCAAGTACATCTCTGGCCTCTAGAGCTCCTCAGAAAATTGCCGTCCTTGTGTAATTTTGAATATGGTGAGAGAATGGAATAATTAATCTTGGCCATCAGAGCTACATCATTCTTCTAACAGTTTTGTTCTTCCACAGGAACTTCACCCATTACCCGGGAATGTTACAAGAATCAACATCTCGGCCTGCTTCCCCCAGGCCAAACCAAAGAGTGCCGAAAAACGTAGCCACTTCCGGTAAAGCTGTGGACCTTCCTTCCCTGGAGGGTTGGTGGGTGATGAAAATCCGTCAGATACAACCCAAGATCTCTAGGGATGTTAGAGAAGGAACTTATCTCCTTCTCGCCTTTCCTTCTCTTGTTCCTCCGCAGAAGCCATCCAAAAACACAAGAAAAGTCTGGCAGATTGGTTTAGCCGGCAGCCCAATGAGGAGAGACAGTTTGGACCTTCCTTCGCCCTGGATGCCACCCACGTCGATCCGGTGATCCGGGAGAGCTCCCTGGAGGAAATCTTGAAACCATCTCCAGATCTGACAATCCAGAACCAACTCCAATGTTCTTGCTCTCATACCATTGGCCTCCAGAACCTTTTTGACGAAGACTTCTGTGGACAAGAAGTGAAGAACGTCGTCCTCTATGGGACAGTGGGCACCGGGAAAAGCACTCTCATCAAGAAGATGGTGATGGACTGGTGTCGCGAGCGCCTTCCTCATTTTGAGCTGCTCCTCCCCTTCTCCTGTGAAGACCTTTCCCAGGGCAACAGCCCCGTCTCCTTGCGCCGATTAGTGACCAAGAAATATCTCCACCTGCGCGAGGTGGCCCCACTGCTTGGCTCCAGCAACCTCAAAGTGCTCTTCATTCTCAATGGCCTTGACCGTCTCAACCTGGACTTTCGCCTGGCCCGCACTGACCTTTGCTGTGACCCCAATGAGCCCCTCTTGCCAGCTGCCATTGTCGTCAACCTGCTCAGGAAGTACATGATGCCCGAGGTTTGTGTGGTGGGATGGGCAGAGGTCCACACTGTGCCCTCCTCCTTCCTGCTTTCTTTCTCCCTTCTCCTTTCGCCAAGGAGGCAGCTGAGATCAGTAGCTTTAAGGGTTACGAATTAGACATCAATGGGCTTGGGAATAACTCCAGTTTGTTTCCATTCCTCCAGGCCAGCATCATTGTCACTACTCGCCCTTCGGCAGCACGCCGGATCCCCAGCAAGTTCGTGGGACGCTACGTTGAAGTCTGTGGCTTCTCGGATCTCAACCTCCAGAAGCTTTACTTCCAGATGCGCCTACGGCAGCCTGAGTGTGCCGGGACCTCTGGTCCGCCCACGGCAGAGCAGGCCAATGAGCAAGACAACCTTGTGGAGATGCTCTCCAGGAATCTGGAGAGGCACAACCAGATTATGGCCGCCTGCTTCCTTCCTTCTTATTGCTGGTTGGTGTGTATGACCTTGCACTTCCTTTATTTTACCAAGACGGTGCCTCCAACTCAAACTCTGACGGGGATCTACACCAGCTTCCTACGGCTCAACTTCAGTGGGGAAGTGCTGGACAGCACCGATCCTTCCAACATCTCCATGATGAAGTATGTGGCCAAGACGGTGGGCAAGTTGGCCTACGAAGGGGTGATGTCCCGACAGACTTCCTTTACAGAGAAGGATCTCCGTCGCTGTTTTGAGGTGGAGATGAAGACGGAGAGTGAGCTGAACCTCCTGAACACTTTCCGGAGTGACGTTTTCCGCTTCTTCTTGACCCCTTCTGTTCAGTCAGGCAAGGAACACACTTTCGTCTTCACTATCCCGGCCATGCAGGAGTACCTAGCTGCCCTTTACGTGGTCTTGGGGGAGAAGAAGACCCTGGTGCAACGGGTGGGCAAGGAAGTCTCTGAAATTATTGGGAAAGTCAGCGAGGATGTGGCCCTGGTGCTCAGTGTGGTCTCCAAATTCTTGCCGTTGCGCATCCTGCCCCTTCTCTTCAACCTCATCAAGATCTTCCCCCGCTACTTCACCCGGTTCAGTACCAAGGATCGGGACACCATCGCCCGCACCATGGCAGTGGAGATGTTCAAAGAGGAGGACTACTTCAACGACGATGTCCTGGACCAGATCAACTTCAGCATTCTTGGGGTGGAAGGTCCCATGCGCCACCCGGATGAAGCTTCCGATGATGAGGTCTTTGAGCTCTTCCCCATCTTCATGGGTGGGTTGCTGTCCCGGCGTAACCGGGCCATCTTGGATCAACTGGGCTGTCCGATCAAGAACCTAGCTGCTTTCGAGATTGCCAAAGCCATGAAGAAAACCGTCATCCGGAATAGCCGTAAGGGCTTGCCGCCATCTGAACTGATGGACTATCTCTTCTTTCTGCATGAGTTCCAGAACGAACGTTTCACAGCCGAGGCCGTCCAATCCTTCAGGACCATCAACCTCTCTTCAGTGAAGATGACCCCTCTCAAATGCGCGGTCCTGGCGTCAGTTGTGG
This sequence comes from Coluber constrictor foxii, assembly GCA_038048745.1. Taxonomy (NCBI): domain Eukaryota; kingdom Metazoa; phylum Chordata; class Lepidosauria; order Squamata; family Colubridae; genus Coluber; species Coluber constrictor. Next base: position 31,840,464 of record CM075967.1, read on the forward strand.
GCACCACGAGCCACGGCGTTGAGGAGCTCAATCTTGCCTCTTGCCATCTCGATGTGGGCAGCCTGAGGACACTTTTCCCCATCTTGCTACGGTGCAGGAAACTCCAGTGAGTATCTCCTGCTCCACGGGTGGGCTTCAAAAATTTTACCAAGGGGTTCTCTGCCCAGTTGCTGGGCGGGAGTGGCCATGGTGAGCGTGGCCAAGCCAGCCTCCTGCACCATGGTGGGACGTGTTGTTTTTGCCCTTTCTGGGCTCCGGAGGCATTTATTGAGCCTCTGGGAGAGCAAAAATAGCCTCAAAAATAGCTTACCTGGTTCCAAAACAGGCTGTGTGGGAACTCCCGGGTGGGGCCTGGGATTTGGGGGTTCTCTCAAACCTCTGCAAACTCCCAGCAGCCCACCCCTGTCCTGCTCTGATTTAGCACAACCCACACAATTCACATCAAAGTTAAGCTTCAGTGATGACACGCAATTAAATCTAAGAATTCTGCAATAATTATGAGGTTTCGCCCTCATTTTTTGACATAACTGTGCGTGTTTTAACCCACATCTTTTTTTGAATTCGTGTTTTTTTTTTTAAAGTGAATTGAAAAAAATATATTTAGTTTCTTGTGCTGTTCTTATGACAGCCTGCTTTTCTGGCAAGTTTGCCCTATTTATTTGAAGGGACCTTAACGCTGAATTTAAAGGATCGAGCAGAAAAATAGCGTCGTTTCCAGCCAATTGAAGAGAATATCATGTACCACCATGACTCCCAACCCTTTGAAAATAGATTATTTGCGGTAAATGCTTAGTAAATTTGCTAATCTTTTGGTGAATCAGTTCCAGGGTGTATTTTTCAACGGCTAGAAAATTGCAGTCTTGACTTTGACCAGAGGGTGGCAAAATCAGATAGAAAATTAGAAAGTCGTTTTATGGTTGAAATGGAAGATGAATCTGAATGCCAGGAAGCTTCCTGGGGCAGCATTTCACCAGTTTTTGGGGTACTGCATATCCTATCCTCCTTGCCAGCTTGGTCAAAGTGAGCGCAGCCCGTTATGTCGGGAAAACTGAACATAGGATGCTGGGCTCGCAAATTCCAACATTGTTCTGTTGTCTCCTCCAGTTTGCAGCTCAACAATCTGGGCCCAGAGGCGTGCAAGGAGATCCGGAACCTGCTTCTGCATGACAAATGTGTGGTCGACACCTTGCGGTGAGTGTGAAGGAGATGGGCTTGTGTGGGAGGATGGCTTCCACCTCGGTGAGGCAGCCAAGGAGAGCTATGTTTCTGATGGCTTCTAAATCAATACCAAACTCTTGACTCAAAGCAGAAAGAGAAAGGAATCGGTGAGAGATGACAAAGCTGGTTTGGAGGAGATCTTTCTAGATTCGTGATGGCGAACCTATGGCACACGTGCCCAAAATGGCATGTAAAGCCATGTCACCCAGTACACGCAGCCTTGCCTGTTTGTCTTCCGTGTTTCTGGAGCTCATGCGCACACGACGATCAGCTGTCCTTTGCATGCATGGCAGTGCTGTGCATGCACGCCAGCCAGCTGATTGTTGGGCACGCATGCGCACTAGAATCCGGAAATTCGGCTTTTCCGGATCTCTGACTTTGTTGTGATGTTCTACCTAAACAAACTTCTCCCTTCCCTCTCTCTCTCTCTGACCTGTTAGTTTAGTTACTTTAGTTTAGTTTAGTTGATTACATTTCTATACCGCCCTTCTCCCGAAGGACTCAGGGCGGTTTACAGCCATATTAAAATAACTCAGCACAAAAATTAAAGCGTCTTATCGGAAGAATTGGTTGTCTGCCAGTTTATTTAACCCCCGGCTGTTTATCTGTGTGTGTGTGTGAGACAGGGACAGAACATTTACTGTGTCCTCCTCAGGCTTGCAGACAATCCATTGACGGAGCAGGGGGCCATCTACCTCGCGGAAGGCCTGGCTGGCAACAGCTCTTTGAGAAATCTCTCACTACTTCACACCTCCCTGGGGAACCAAGGTGTGGAGGTGATCACCCAGCACCTGACTCAGAACCAGCACCTACAGGAGCTTGATTTGGCCTACAATTCGTTGACGGACGAAGCTGCGTTGGCCCTGGTTGAGGAGGCCAAGAAACACGCAACGCTGGAAACCGTGCAGTGAGTTTCAGCCTTTGGCCGTGCCACTTCTGAGTTGAACGTCCGAGGGACATGCGGGGGATGTCTGGAGTCCTGTTGTGCCTTGGGGTCACTGAGAAGTTTTGTAGAGATTTCTCTAGTCCCACCTTGGCCATGAAACCTGGTTGGGTGACTTCGGGCCAATCACCAGGAGACGGGGAGTTCTAGTCCCACCTTAGCCCTGAAAACTGGTTGGGTGACTTTGGACCAATCAGCAGGAGACAATGAGTTCTAATCCCGCCTTAGATGTGAAAGCCAGCTGGGTAACTTTGGACCAATCACCAGAAGATGATGAGTTCTAGTCCTATTTTAGGCATGAAAGCCAATTACATGACTTTGGGCCAATCACCAGGAGACTGTGAGTTCTAGTCCTGCCTTAGCCATGAAAGCTGGTTGGGTGACTTTGGGCCAATCAGCAGGAAATGATGAGTTCTAGTTCTACCTTAGGCATGAAAGCCAACTACATGACTTTGGGCCAATCAGGAGGAGACAGCAAGTTCTAGTCCCGCCCTAGCCATGAAAGCTGGTTGGGTGACTTTGGGCCAATCACCAGGAGACAGTGAGTTCTAGTCCCGCCTTAGCCATGAAAGCCAATTGGGTGATCTTGGGCCAATCACTCTCTCTCAGCTCAACCCACCTCACAGGATGGTTGTTGTGGGTAAAATAGGACAAGGAAGGTGTATTGGATATGTTTACCATCTTGAATTATTTGTAAAAAAATAATAGAGGCGGGATACAAATTTATAAATAAAAATGTCATGTTATTGTGATGTTCCCCAACTTTCAGATCTGTTGGGGGGTGACTTCCAGGATTCTTACCTTTGGAATTGGCAGCCAAGGGTGCCCATTGGAGCTGGCGGGTCAATTCACATGGACTTGTGCCAAAGGTGCTTTTTCAGGAGGCATATCAGAGTTCGTTGCAGAAATCAACAAAACCACACAGATCACTGATTCAGCAGGATTCATTCACTTCTCTTTATATACATAATAACACATACAATACCAACAGCAGATTCTTCCAGTGTGGTAGAGAGTTACAGGCAAAAAAACACAGGCAGAGGAGAGAACAGTGGAGATGCGTTTCAGTTTCAGTTCAGCAGAGGGTTTAGCTCCCTTTTGCAGAGACTCAGAGCTACAGAGCCACGCCCAGGCTCCTTCCAGTTTCAGTTTCCAAACAGTCCTCATTGGCATAGCTGCTATGCCTATTCATTGGCTGACCTTGTTACCATGTCTCTGCCAGTCGTGAATTTTCTTGTTTTTTTCTTTTGAAGATGGTTTGCTTCTCATCTGAGAAGCTTCTTCAGCTCTGACAGGATAGTAATCCTTCTATTCTCCATTATCCTGTCAGAGGTGAAGAAGCTTCTTGGATGAGAAGCGAAAGATCTTCAAAAGAAAAAAACAAGGAAATCCAGTTGCCTCCTGAAAATGCACCTTTGGGACAACCGTGACCCGGATGACAGAGAATCTCTACAGACGTCACATGGAGTTGTTCTGCTTCCCGGCTCTTAAAGCTTTCCTCCCCTTCTCCTTCCTCTTCCTCCTCCCCAGCTTGTACTTCAACGAGATCAGCGAAGAAGGCAAGCAAGCCCTGCATGAATTACGGAAGAACCGGGACGGCCTCCGCGTGCTCATTTACCTGACCATGGGAGCGGACGTGTCCGACTACTGGGCCATCATCCTGAATGTGGTCCAGAAGAACCTGCCCATTTGGGACCGGGAGCGGGTGAAGCGACATCTGGGGTTGCTCCTAGAAGATCTTCAGTGCAGCCGCCGACAGACGGTCAACCCTTGGAAGAAACTCAAGTTCATGAGAGTGGAGAGCGAGGTCAAGAGGATGCTGGGTCACATGCAGAGAGGCGCCCTTTGACCTTCGGTTCTTGGGAGGTGCCTCGAAGCCGAGCATGAGCTTCCTACCATGCCATAGAGACACCGGTTGATTCAGATGCCACAGCAAATCTGCTTAGCCCACTGTAGGTAACTGGACAAGGTTGTCTAAGTTATCTTAGGGCTAGTTAGCTTAGAAGACCCCCACCTCATGGCTCTTCTAACATTGTTAGGAAACTAAGTTGGCAGGTATCATGAACCAGTGTCCAACTTTGGCATTAGAAGACCAGTGGACTTCAACTTCCAAAATTCCCCAGCCAGCCATGTTATGGGGAATTCTGGGAGATGAAGTCCCACAAGTCTTAACGTACCCAAGGTTGGACATCCGTGCTGTAGACCAGTGATGGGTTCCAACTGGTGTTACCATGGGTTCTCTTTGCGCATGTGCTCTGCGCAAGTGCGTTAAGTTTCTGTCCAGTTGAGGTGCGACAATCCACTCTGCCACACCTATCAGCTGGGCTAAAAAACAAGGAATAAAGGCAGGAATAAAATGGCGACAGGCAGGAGGGCCCATCTCCCAGTCAAAGAGAACCGGTTCAGTGACGTCGCATCGTCACCACTACCAGCTCAGCCGAACCGGACCGAACTGGGAACAACCCACCACTGCTGTAGACGCACCTGCCAATCAAAGACTGAGTCGGATATCCCTCAGGTGGTTTGCCTTAATCACATCTCTTTTATTTTCTGGTTGAAATCATCTGCTTGTGTTCTGCTGCCTTCCATGGCAGGTCGGACTACACTGCCCATCACTTCCACATCACTGGGTGCAGACTGATACATCCGAAGGGCAGTCAGTTAGAGAAAAAAGGAGGATTCGTTCAGGCTTTTGTGCTTTTGCAGGACGTGAAGAGCCAATAATAATAATAATAATAATAATAATAATAATAATAATAATAATAATAATAATAATAATAATAATAATAATAATAATACAAACCACACAGAAGTTGTGGGCAAGGTCCCTTTGGGGCATCTCTGGTACAAACTCAGTGATTTTCCCTATCCTTTACTCCGGGGAGGAAAGGATGTAGTTGTAGTTTAATTTAAAAAGTAAATTAAACAGGTGGTCCTCAACGTATGACCACAATTGAGCCCAGCAATTCTGTTGCTAATTAAGACAGTTAAATGAGTTTTGCCCTATTTTGCCATCCTTCTTCCCACGTTTGTTGAGTGAATCAATGCAGCTCTTCGGTTAGTCATATGGTTGCTAAATGAATCTGGCTTCCCCCTTGGTTTGGCTTGTCCGAAGGTCGCAAAAGGAGGATCACGTGAGGCCTGGGACACTGCAACGGTCATAAATGCAAGTCAGTTGCCGAGCGTCTGAATTTGGATCATGCGGCCATGCTGCATTGGTCATAAGTCTGAAAAACGGTCATAAGCCATGTTTTTCAGTGCTGTTGTAACTTCAAATAGTCACTAAATGAACTGTTATAAGTTGAAGACCACCTGCAAAACGGAGCCTACCCATTAGAGGATATTTAGCTGAATGCCCGTGAGAGAATGTAGGTATTCTTTTAAAATACCAGCACTTTCTTTGATGGAGTTGACGAGAAGAGTTGAGGCTTTTCCCATGTCTGCAATACAAAGGGAGCTCTTTAACAGATTAACAGAGTTGGAAGGTACCTTGGAGGTCATCTAGTCCAACCCCCTGCCGGAGCAGGAGACCCTATGCCATTTTTGGCAGTCCACTCTCTTCTTGAAAGCCTCCAGGGATGAAGCTCCCATAACTTCCAAAGGCAACTTCTGTTCCATGGGTTGATTGTTCTCACGGTCAGAAAATTCCTCCTTGTTTCCAGGTTGAATCTCTCCTTGTTCAGTTTCCATCTATTATTCCTTGTTTGGCCTTCAGGTGCTTTGGAGAATAGCTTGACCCCCTTCCTCCTCTCTGGGGCAGCCCCTCAAATATCGGAAGATGCTATCCTGTCTCCCCTGGTCCTTCTCTTCATTAGACTAGCCATGCCTAGTTCCTGCAACCATTCTTCATATGTTTTAGCCTCCAGTCCCCTCATCATCCTGGTTGCTCTTCTCTGCACTTTTTCTAGAGTCCAAATATCCTTTTTTATAGTGTGATGACCAAAACTGGATGCAGTATTCTAGATGTGGTCTTACTAAGGCTTTATAGAGTGGTATTAGTATTTTATTATTATTATTATTATTTATTAGATTTTTATACCACCCTTCTCCCAAAGGACTCAGGGCTGTGCTAAAAACAATATACGATACAAAATTTAAAAAAACCAATTTAAAACAAATTAAATAAATTTGGCCCTGTCAGTTAAAAACTCACAAATTTAAAATACTCCATCCAGATTCTTATTCAGCCAGGGCAGCCTGTCGAAATAGTACCTCCCTTGATCTTGACTGTATCCCTCTATTAATGCAATTTAGGATTGCCTTGGCATTTTTGGCTGCCGCTCCACACGGCTGGCACATATTTAAGTAGCTGTCCACTAAGACTCCAAGATCCCTCTCACAGTCCCTGCTATTAAGCGTGGCTTCACCCAGTCTGTATGTGTACTTTTGGTTTTTCTTCTTGTCTCTATCCCTCAGTGTTTCACATAGCATCCTTCCTCTCTCATCCCTTCCGTCGATACGACATTCAAAATACCTCACCCCCAATTCTGCACCACACAGTGACTTTTCTCCCATTTGCTGAAGTTATGGGCAGGAAGAATACGCACCATAGACGGATCTTAAAAGACGAAGGGCCGTGTCATATATCTGAGTACTGAGGACTAGCAGCCTGGGGGATTTGGTGGCCTATAACCCTGGTATTTTCTTTGGTTTGGGAGTAGGGGATGGCATCCCTTCAGCTTTTTCTACACAGAGGTTTGTTTTTTTCCCCCATGAGTGATAGACTGCTGGATTATTTTGCAAGAATGCAGAGAAATAATACAAGATATGATACGATCTTGTTATTCATCTCAGACAGATTTTTCTAGACGGGGCTCAAATCCCAGCGGGGATTTGCAGAAAAAAGCAGGGATTAAAAAAAGGGTTGGTTTGGGAATTGTTTGCCTACGTGCCTCAAGGAAATTAAAAGCACTTTGCTTCAGTACAAACAGCCCTCGACTTACGACCCCATTCGGACTGGAACTTCCGTCATTAAGCGATGCGGTGGCTAAGTGAGTCTCATCCAATTTTATGACCTTTTCCCCCTTTTTTCCAATTTGTCATTAAGCGAATCACACCGTTGTTCAGTGAATCCAGCTTCCTCCCCCGGGGAAGGGAGCATTCATGTGAGGCCGTTGCAAATCGTTGCCGGTCGCCAACTGACCGAATTTTGACCACATGAACTCAGGGAAGCAGTGATGGTCGTAAACACGAGTCAGTTTTTCATCGCCGTCGTGACTTTGAACGGCTGCTAAACGAATGGTCATAAGTCAAGGCCTATCTGCAGATTCAGGACTTGTGCGCCCCGTTTCTATAGCCAAATAAATAAATAAGTAAATAAACAGATATGCATTGGATATAAGTATGCAATTGGAGACCGGCTACCACAGGGTTAGAATTTGAAAGACCGAAGGATTGTTTCGCACAGAATGAATTAATTCTCAGTAGAATTAATGAACTGATTCTCAGTAAAATTAATGAACTAATTCTCAGTAGAATTAATGAATTAATTCTCAGTAGAATTAATGAATTAATTCTCAGTAGAATTAATGAATTAATTCTCAGTAGAATTAATGAATTAATTCTCAGTAGAATTAATGAATTAATTCTCAGTAGAATTAATGAATTCTTAGTAGAATTAATGAATTCTCAGTAGAATTAATGAATTCTCAGCAGAATCAATGAATTCTCAGTAGAATTAATGAATTAATTTTTAGTAGAATTAACGAATTAATTAATTCTCAATAGAATTAAATTAATTCTACGGAGTAGAAGTAGGTTTTGCAAATACGTTTTGAGAAGGCTTAATCTTTATGTCTCTGAAGCTCTCAGATTTGCACAGAACCTGCCAGTCGAGGGGCACTCTATCTTGAAATGCCAGCTATCAGGGACAAACAAAGAGGAGCGAACACTTTTACTTTGCTGCCAATTTCTCATAAACGCGAGCGCGCGCACACAAGTGCTGGACTCCGGAGAAATAGCAAGGAATATCTTATTTTCTGGTTGTAACAAAAGCCATTAAAATAAACTTCCAGCGAATGTTTTACATTATCATTTCCCCGTTTGTTGCATTATTTAAACATACCACTGATTTGTAATATACCTCCTTGCCGATTGTATTTTATATATATATAAAACCTTCCGAATAAAAGGATGAACCATGTTCCACTGCGAAAAATAAATAAAAAAATAAATAAAAAATAGCTTGAACGTTTGCCAAAGGACAAAAGAAGTTTGCACTAGCAGGTCCTAAAATAATTTTTTCCCTGCGTCAAAGGCTCAGCTTGAGAATATTATTCATCGGTTTTATTTCTCACCCTCATTCATCACTTCTTTGGAAAAAAAAATGCATTCACAGACACAAACTGGGTGACGTCCAGATGACAGATTAAAAAAAACCGACCTGAGCCTTTCCAGGGTGTGCAATTTACACTTCCTTCGCGGTTCGCTCGGCATGCCAACCCCTCGTCGGTCCCATCACCTCCGGATCCCAGACCCCCCAGCTGCCATCCCCGGCTGATCTTCCTTTGCAGGAATGAAAAAGCTATTTTCCCCGCTCGGCTTGGCTTGGAGGAATAAGGAAGCGACGTTAAGGAAAGGACTCTTGAGCTGTTTAAATATTAAACGTCTCAAATTAAGTGGCCACCTCGCCCCTGGACCTTGGACTTCAGAATGGGAGCAGACATGAAGCAGAAAAAGGGTAAGTGGTCTGGGACCTGGGCAGCAGAGAAGAGCCCTAACATTGCAGGGTTGAATTTCTTACTTAGAGGGTGAAGGACCCAGAGGCTTATTAAGCAGTGTCCGCGAATAAACACCCTTTCCAGAGGTTCCTGGGAATGCAAATTTTCCACGTTTGTTTTCTGTAGCCGAGCTTGTTCCTGGATGGGCCGCCCTACTGAAAACAGCCCTGGCTATTTGAAGGCATTCATAACCCTCTCTTAATTCTTGGCCACGCGAGGTCGAACTAGCTTTTAACATGGAAACCCTTTTCTTCTAAGAGGACTTTAAATCCGACGCTGTCAAAATTCAGAAAGAGATTTTTCTGCCAGACTGATTTTCCTCCCGGCAGGACCCCACCCAACCCATCAAAGAAGGTAGAAGTTTAATTTCTGGTTTTTGTGTACCCCAAGCCCAGCTAAAGTGGTTCCTAGGTCAGTGATGGCGAAGCTTTTCGGCACCAAGTGCCCAAACGGTAACACGTGTGCGCCAGAAACCCGAAGAAACAGCATGCCTGTTTTTTGGCTGTTTTTCAGGCCATTTTCAGACCCTATTGGGGCCCTTTTCAGGTCATTTTTCAGGCCAGGTGGTCTTCGCAGGTGCCAGAGCGCCAGGAGCCTGAGTAGCGTAGGGGAGTAATGCCTCCTACAAAGGCAGCATTTAAGATCCAGTTGCTGCAATTACTTGCGAGTTCAATCCTAGCCAGGCTCCAGGTCGACTCAGCCTTCCATCCTTTATAAGATGGGTAAACTGAGGACCCAGTTTGTTGGGGGCAATAAGCTGACTTTGTATAAATATACAAAAGTATGAAGGCTATTGCTTAATGCATTGAAAGCCGCCCTGAGTCTCCGGAGAAGGGCGGCATATAAATCAAATTTTTTTAAAAAACAAAACCTCCAGCTGTCTGCAATTACTGTAAGTTCAAATCTCACCAGGCTCAAGATTGACTCAACCGTCCATCCTTTCTAAGGTAGGTCAATTGAGGACCCAGTTTGTGGGGGCAATAAGCTGACTTTGTATAAATATAAAAAAACTATGAAGGCTATTGCTTAACGCACTGTAAGCTGCCCTGAATCTCTGGAGAAGGGCGGCATATAAATCAAATTTTAAAAAAAACAAAATGGCCAAAAGGTGCTCCAAAAACGGGCTGAAAATGGCCCAAAAACGGCCAAAAAAATGATCGTTTTCCAGCACTCCAGCACCTGCAAAGATCAGCTGGCGTGTCTGTATTGAAAATCAGAAGATCAGCTGGCGACAGCACGCGTGGAGTAGGTTCACCATCATGGCGCTAGGTTCTCCCCTGCCCTCCCCTCCTCCCCGTGCTGCTCTTGTCAATCGCGTAACAACCGTGGCATAAATTAAACCCAGGAATAAATTTTCCTGCTCTCGGTCCAACCCTTCTCCACCTAGTTTTCTTTTGCTTCATAGGGTGGAGGAAGAGATGACTATCTGGCCCGGAGTTAATGCTCTTGCTACATCGGTAATCTTTGAACCGTGAAATACAACCAAAACCCCATTGGGTTTTTTGCAGCTTGAATCTATCCAGTTAAAGGGAACACTTGCAGGAGAATCCTGTACAGGTATTTAAACCTCTTTGGTCCCACCCTCCCACCCACCCCCCGGTCTAACAGGAACAGAGTTGGAAAGGACCTTGGAGGTCATCTAGTCCAACCCCCTGCTTAAGCAGGAGATCTATACTAGGGATTCGAACCGCCGAATGCCCGACCTTTTTGATCGACAAGCTCAGCGTCTTAGCCACTGAGCCATAGAATAGAATAGAATAGAATAGAATAGAATAGAATAGAATAGAATAGAATAGAATAGAATAGAATAGAATAGAACAGAACAGAACAGAACAGAACAGAACAGAACAATGAATGGAAGGGAAAGGAGCTGGAAGGGATCTTGGTGGCCTTCTAGTCCAACCCCTTGTTCCCGCAGAAGATCTATACTAGGGATTCGAACCGCCGAACATCAGACATTTATGATCGACAAGCTCAGTGTCTTAGCCACTGAGCCGCCTAGCCAGGTGACTTCCGTGGACCCAGTTTCACCTTCTGATGGCTCCTGCTCATTTGGTAGCCCTGAAAGAAAGAGATTGATTGATTGATTGATTGATTTAATTTATTATTTAAATTTTTATACCGCCCTTCTCCCGAGGGACTCAGGGCAGTGCACAGCCATAATAAAAACAACATATACCACAAAATTTAAAACACATTTAAAACATATTTGGCCCTATTTTTAAAAACTCCAAGACTAAAATAGATTCTTCGAAAGAGATTGAAATTCAACACGAGTTTCCCCCGTCCTAAAAATACGCTCTTTAGGATGAATGGGATCTGTTGTTGTTGCTGTTGTTTGAAACTCAAGAATAACGGCAACGGGATGATCCTTGAGAAGGAGATCTCGATTTTTGGATTCAGTTCTGATCCCTGGGACTTCGTTTCGTGACTTTGCAGAGCAAAATTGGAAACGATATAACTCTGCATTCTAAAGCCTTGGAGGGAGGTTTCAGAAGTTGCTGGTGCCTCCATCCCTGGAGGATTTTAAGAAGAGATTGGACAGCCACCTGTCTGGAATAAAATAGAAATAGAATAACAAGAGTTGGAAGGGACCTTGGAGGTCATCTAGTCCAACCCCCTGCTTAGGAAGGAAACCCTACACCACTTCAGACCAATGGTTATCCAACATCTTCTTAAAAACTTCCAGTGTTGGAGCATTCACAACTTCTGGTGGCAAGTTGTTCCACTGATTAATTGTTCTCACTGTCAGGAAATTTCTCCTTAGTTCTAAGTTGCTTCTCTCCTGGATCAGTTTCCATCCATTATTCCTTGTCTGGCCTTCAGGTGCTTTGGAGAATAGCTTGACCCCCTTCCTCTCTGTGGCAGCTCCTGAAATATTGGAAGACTGCTATCCTGTCTCCCCTGGTCCTTCTCTTCACTAGACCAGCCAGGCCCAGTTCCTGCAACCATTCCTCGTAGGTTTGAGCCATTTGGAGGCTTCGGTGGCTCGCGAGGTCATAGAGAAGATACGCAGAAGTCAGTTCCTCTTCTTATTTAAGGGTGGAAAGAACAGCACTATGCATCAAGCCTTCCTTTGATTTCACCAATGAATCATAGCTGGGCTTATCCCGCTGCATGTGAAGACATCATCAGCTTCAAAAATTGCAGCCTGGATCACACAGCTCAGCCAGCCTTAACCCGAATCAGGCTGCATTGTGGGCAGGAGTGAAATCCAGCAGGTTCTGACAGGTTCTGGAGAACCTGTAGCGGAAATTTTAAGTAGTTCAGAGAACCGGCAAATACCAGCTCTGGCTGGTCCCAGAGTGGGGAGGGAATGGAGATTTTGCAATACCCCTTCCTCCTGGAGTGGGGAGGGAATGGAGATTTTGCAGTATCCTTCCCCCAGGAGTGGGGAGGGAATGGGGATTTTGCGGTATCCTTCCCCCAGGAGTGGGGAGGGAATGGAGATTTTGCGGTATTCTTCCTCCTGGAGTGGGGTGGGAATGGAGATTTTGCAGTATCCTTCCTCCTGGAGTGGGGAGGGAATGCAGATTTTGCGGTAACCTTGCCCCAGAAGTGGGGAGGGAATGGAGATTTTGCGGTATCCTTCCCCCAGGAGTGGGGAGGGAATGGGGATTTTGCACTTTATTTATTTATTTGTTTGTTTGTTTGTTTGTTTGTTTATTGAATTTTTATACCGCCCTTCTCCCAAAGGACTCAGGGCGGTGTACAGCCACAATAAGACAACATACAGTACAAAATTTAAAAACACTTTAAAAACGTATTAAACAATTTGGCCCCCGATTAAAACTCAACGATTAAAACACCCGTTACAAATTCTTATTAAGCCAGGCCAGCTTGTTGGAATAGTAAGGTCTTAAGGGCACGGCGGAAGGTATGCAAGTTGGGAATCATGCATACCCCCCCCCGGGGGCAATTCATTCCAGAGGACTCTCCCCCTGGGGGTCGCCGGTCGACATTGTTTGACCGACGGTACCCTGAGAAGGCCCTCTCTGTGGGAGCGTGTTGGTCGGTGGGAGGCCATCGGTGGCAGAAGGCGATCTCGTAAATACGGGGATTTTGCAATATCCTTCCCCTGCCATGCCCACCAAGCCACGCCCACCAAGCCACGCCACGCCACACCCCACCAAGCCATGCCCACAGAACCAGTAGTAAAAAAAGTTGGATTTCACCACTGATTGTAGATGCATCGAGCCAATAGTTCTGTTGAATTACCACTCCAGAAGAGTAAAAGTGCAAAATACTCCTGAATTTTTTTCTCCCAAAGCTAAATGAATATATCTAGGTAGGGCATTCTCTGTGGGTGCTCCCACCCTCTGGAATGAATTACTTACCGAGCTCCGGACGGCTCCTGATCTCCGCTCCTTCCGTCGGGAGCTGAAGACTTGGCTGTTCAAGCAAATAGGCTGACTCTAATTCTGGGTTTATTATTTATCATTATTTAGTTATTTGATTTAAAATGCAATTTTATTGTACATGTTTCTTAACTTGTGTTCGCCGCCCTGAGTCCTTTGGGAGAAGGGCGGCATATAAATACATGTAATAAATAAATAAATAAATAAATAAATATCTGACCCGGAACCAAGAAAAGGACATTGGGGGCTTTGAGTGGGGAGGGAGGGTCTCTGTGTTGGTATGAGACAGCCCCCGGCTCATACTCGGTCCTTGCTTTTACAGGACTTCAGGAGACCACGGAGTCGACCATGTAAGTGCCAAGCTGGGGGGAGGGGAGGGGCAGGCACAGGCAAAACCAGCAGATCCACCAACATTTCTTTCTCACCTCCCCCTCCCACCCACCCCCCACTGCCATGTGCAGTTTCACACATTCCAACCAGGCACGCAGGGCAGTTGGCACGAACAAGTTGATGGGATGGGTTGATGACGGTTGGCTAAGCTTAAAGCCACCCATTGAAGATGGTGCCACGGAGGGCAGCCTCGGTGAAATGCTCTCTAGTAGTTCTGCTCTATGACCTATGGCTTGCTGCTTGTATGTACACTGTGAGCATGTAAACGGGAGGCAAATTACTTGTGTGTCCAATCACATTTGGCCAATAAAGAATTCCATTCTGTTCTGTTGTATTTTTCATTCCACTCCTATTCTTCTAATCTGTTTCTGTTTCTGTTTCTGTTTTTATTTCTATTTCTATTTCTATTTCTATTTCTATTTCTATTTCTATTTCTATTTCTATTTCTATTTCTATTCCTATTCCCATTCCCATTCCCATTCCCATTCCCATTCCCATTCCCATTCCATTATTCTCTTCTCTTCTCTTCTCTTCTCTTCTCTTCTCTTCTCTTCTCTTCTCTTCTCTTCTCTTCTCTTCTCTTCTCTTCTCTTCTCTTCTCTTTCCATTCCACTCCTTATTCCATTCCATTCCTTATTCCATTCCATTCCATTCCATTCCATTCCATTCCATTCCATTCCTTATTCTATTCTATTCTATTCTATTCTATTCTATTCTATTCTATTCTATTCTATTCTATTCTATTCTATTCTATTCTATTCTATTCTATTCTATTCTATTCTATTCCATTCCCTATTCTATTCTATTCTATTCTATTCTATTCTATTCTATTCTATTCTATTCCATTCCATTCCATTCCATTCCATTCCATTCCATTCCATTCCTTATTCTATTCTATTCTATTCTATTCTATTCTATTCTATTCTATTCTATTCTATTCTATTCTATTCTATTCTATTCTATTCTATTCCATTCCTTTCCATTCCATTCCATTCCTTATTCTATTCTATTCTATTCTATTCTATTCTATTCTATTCTATTCTATTCTATTCTATTCCATTCCATTCCATTCCATTCCATTCCATTCCATTCCATTCCATTCTCTATTCTATTCTATTCTATTCTATTCTATTCTATTCTATTCTATTCTATTCTATTCTATTCTATTCTATTCCATTCCATTCCATTCCATTCCATTCCATTCCATTCCATTCCATTCCTTATTCTATTCTATTCTATTCTATTCTATTCTATTCTATTCTATTCTATTCTATTCTATTCTATTCCATTCCATTCCATTCCATTCCATTCCATTCCATTCCATTCCATTCCATTCTCTATTCTATTCTATTCTATTCTATTCTATTCTATTCTATTCCATTCCATTCCATTCCATTCCATTCCATTCCATTCCATTCCATTCCATTCCTTATTCTATTCTATTCTATTCTATTCTATTCTATTCTATTCTATTCTATTCTATTCTATTCTATTCTATTCTATTCCATTCCATTCCATTCCATTCCATTCCATTCCATTCCATTCTCTATTCTATTCTATTCTATTCTATTCTATTCTATTCTATTCTATTCTATTCTATTCTATTCTATTCTATTCTATTCTATTCCATTCCATTCCATTCCATTCCATTCCATTCCATTCCATTCCATTCCATTCCTTATTCTATTCTATTCTATTCTATTCTATTCTATTCTATTCTATTCTATTCTATTCTATTCTATTCTATTCTATTCTATTCTATTCCATTCCATTCCATTCCATTCCATTCCATTCCATTCCATTCCATTCCATTCCATTCCATTCCATTTTCTATTCTATTCTATTCTATTCTATTCTATTCTATTCTATTCTATTCTATTCTATTCTATTCTATTCTATTCTATTCTATTCCATTCCATTCCATTCCATTCCATTCCATTCCATTCCATTCCATTCCTTATTCTATTCTATTCTATTCTATTCTATTCTATTCTATTCTATTCTATTCCATTCCATTCCATTCCATTCCATTCCATTCCATTCCATTCCATTCCATTCCTTATTCTATTCTATTCTATTCTATTCTATTCTATTCTATTCTATTCTATTCTATTCTATTCTATTCTATTCTATTCTATTCCATTCCATTCCATTCCATTCCATTCCATTCCATTCCATTCCTTATTCTATTCTATTCTATTCTATTCTATTCTATTCTATTCTATTCTATTCTATTCTATTCTATTCTATTCTATTCCATTCCATTCCATTCCATTCCATTCCATTCCATTCCATTCCATTCTTCTGACGACAAGCTCCAGAATTAAGGGACCCTAACTAAAAAATAAGAAAGTACTTCCATTGCAGACTGAGGATTGGTTGACAGCTCTGGTGAAGCTGAGATGTTGGCAGGAACGCTTGGTGGCTCTTCAACGAGGGCGTCTGCAAACTGTGATGAGAAAATGTTGAGATGGGGGCCAAGGGGGTTAGGAGATGGGATCAAATTCTGCTTGTTTGCCATGTTCGTTAGGTGTGTGAGCCACAGGAAGAGCTTTGATGGCATTGCTCTTCCTGGCCATCATCTCTACCTTTTAGACCCTCTCCTGTGAACACCCATTTCTCAACTATTGAGGTGCTCCTTCTTCTTCCTCTCTTGCAGGAAATTTGAATTTAACCCGAAAGAAGGGATCGATAATCCCGCCTTATCTCTGGCAGAAGATTCCGGTAACGAGAGGGCTGTCGGTGGCAGCTTGTGGGTGGGAAAGGAAGGGCTGGTGTTGCCCAAACTTTTCCATCAGCCGACGTTCTTCTGCAAGCTGATGCTTCTTCTTCCTCCATGGTTCTTTCTCAACCAAAGATTCAGCTGAATTGCCTTCTAAGTCCTTTGCAAATGCCACAACCAAGTTGTGAGCGTTGTCAACGTCCTGACTAGACTGGTCAGTGTGCGATGGGAGGTGGGCTCAAGGGTTCAACTTGCTCCTGAATTCAAGAGAGCCCATCTACCAAGGAGGGTTCTCATGAGGGCATGCAAGAGAAATTTTGTAGCTCAGGGTTGAACTGTGGGGTCCGCGGTGCTCCCTGAGCTTAGTTGTTTTCTTGTAGATGTTACATTACCAAACTAGATAGCATTATCAGTGCTAGAAGGGGAGGGAGTTTGCAGAGAGGAAGAGGAGAAGGAAGGAGCAGGAGGAGAAGAAGAGGAAGAAGGAAGAAGAGGAGGAAGAGGAAGAGGAGTGGGAGGAGGAGGAGGAGGGGGTTTTGTGATGAAACCACAGAGACAGGTAGTGCATTCCAGGCATTGACCACTCTGTTGCGGAAGTCATATTTTCTGCAATTGAGTTTGGAGCGGTTCACTTGAAGTTTGTATCTATTGTGTGTTCCTGTATTGTTGTGGTTGAAGCTGAAGTAGTCAATGACAGGTAGGACATTGTAGCAGATAATTTTATGAGCCACGCTTAGGTCAGACCGAAGTCGGCGTAGTTCTAAGTTTTCTAACCCAAAATTTCAAGTCTGGTGGCATAAGGTATTTTGTTGCGAGCAGAGGAGTGGAGACTCTTATTGTGAAATATTTCTGGACACTCTCAATTGTATTAATGTCCGATATGCAGTGCGGGTTCCAGACAGGTGAGCTGTATTCAAGAATTGGTCTAGCAAAGGTTTTGTATGCTCTGGTTAGTAGTGTAATATTACCAGAGGAGAAGCTATGCAAGATTAGGATTACAACTCTTAATGCCTTTTTGGCAATGTTGTTACAGTGGGCTTTTTTTTTTTTAAATTAGATTTACATGCCGTCCTTCTCAGAGTGACTTACAATGCGTTAAGCAATAGCCTTCACACTTTTGTATATTTTTTATACAAAGTCAGCTTATTGCCCCCACAAACTGGGTCCTCAAACTGGGCCTTTGGCACTTAGATCATTAGATATGAGTACTCCAAGGTTCTTGACAGAGTGAGGGCCGTCTACAAAGTCGTGTCCACTCAGCTTGTATTTTATGTTCTGATTTCTTTTTGCCAATGTGTAAGACAGAGCATTTGTTGGTTGAGATTTGGAGTTGCCAATTGTTTGACCACTCCGACACATAGTCAAGGTCTTTTTGTAGAGTAGCAGCATTGTTGGTGATATTAAATAGTTTTACATCATCGGCGACGAGAACACAGTTGCTTATAATATGATTGCAAAGGTCATTTATGTATAGTATAGATCAGTGATGGCTAATCTTTTTGCCATCGTGTGCCAAAAGCCGGGGTAATGAGGGGGATTGGGCGTGCGCGTGCCCACACCCATAATTCAATGCACCCCGTCCCCCCACGCATGCATGCGTGACCCTCACTTTTGGCATGCGATGGCACAGTGGGCCTGGTAGACCCATTTTTTGCCCTCCCCAGGCTCCAAAGTCTTTCTAGGAGCCTGGGGAGGGTGAAAACAGCCTTCCCCACTCTCCCAGAGGCCCGGAAACAGCCCGTTTCCCAACTTCTGGTGGGCCTGGAAGGCCCAAAAATTGGTTGGTCAGAGCGCACATGTGCTGGTCTGTGGTAGGGCAACGCTTGTGTGCCCACAGATATGGCTCCATGTGCCACTTGTGGCACCCGTGCCATAGCTTCGCCATCACAGGTATAGATCTTGGGAGCCTCTTCACTCAACCTATCCTTTTTCACCATATTCAGTCTTCCCAATACAAACATAGCCCAGTCTCCCCAGCCAAACCAGTTTGAAAAGAGCTGTCCCTTTTATCCTCCTCAGAACCAGAAGGGGCTTCCCAGATACGTTTCTGTTTACTGAAGAAAGAACCTGGTGACAACCTGGGCTTCTCATTGTGCCAAGCAGCCGGAGGGATGTGCCCCATTGTGCGGAAGGTGACACCGGGAGGGCTGGCCTACCGTAAAGGCCTCCGGGATGGAGACCGAATCCTTGAGGTCAACGGAGTTAATGTTGAAGGCATGGGATATCTTCGGGTAAGGTTTGGATGGATTTCCTCCTTGTCCTGGGCATATTGAGTGACCCAGCCGCTGGGCACACATTTCCAAAGTTAAACAAGTCTCGCAAATGAACAGCTTCTCACCCTTGGTCACTTTTAAGACGTGCGGAGTTCAATGCAATGCTGGCCAGGGAATTCTGGGATTTGAAGTCCACCTGTCTTAAAGTGGCTTAAGGTTGGGAAATATTGCTGTAGTCAACTTCGTCCGTCTAGATCTGGGGTCTCCAAACGTTAACACTTGTGGACTTCAACTCCCAGAATTCCCCATTTGAGGAACTCTGGGAGTGGAAGCCCAAAAATCTTAAAAGTTTGGAGACCCCGGATCTAGATGGAGTCCATACTGGATCAGGTTGGCTGGGGAATTTGGGGAGTTGAAACCAACATGCCTTAAAAAGTGGTTGAGGTTGGGAAACCCTAGTCTACCATGATTCCTCGAAAATAAGACCAGGTCTTATATTAATTTTTGCTCCAAAAAGATGCATTAGGTCTTATTTTATGATTAGGTCTTCTTTTGGGGAAAATACGGTACTAAATGCACCATCTGACTGGGGCTTATTTTGGGGGTAGGGCTTATATTATGAGCATCCTGAAAATCATGCTAGGACTTATTTTCTGGTTGGGTCTTATTTTCAGGGAAACAGGGTACATGGCGAGCACGCTGGGATCAAATATTGGAATGGGTTCTCCAGTCGCTGACATTTGCCATCTCTCTCTCTCTCTCTCTGTCTCTCTCTCTCTGTCTCTCTGTCTCTGTCCCCCCCTCTCTGTGTCTCTGTGTCTCTCTCTCTGTCTGTCTGTCTCTGTCTCTCTCTCTGTGTGTCTCTCTGACTCTCTCTCTGTCTCTCTTTCTCTCTCTCTCTGTCTCTCTCTCTGTCTCTCTGCCTCTGTCTCTCTGCCTCTGTCTTTCTGTCTCTGCCTCTGTCTCTCTCTCTGTCTCTCTCTCTCTCTCTCTCTCATCTCTGTCTCTGTCTCTGTCTCTGTCTCTGTCTCTGTCTCTGTCTCTCTCTCTCTGCCTCTGCCTCTGTCTCTGTCTCTGTCTCTGTCTCTCTCTGTCTCTCTCTCTCTGCCTCTGTCTGTCTCTGTCTCTGTCTCTCCCTCTCTCTTCTCATTTCCAGGTGATCTGGAAGATCAAGAGTAGCTCAAAACAGGTCCTGCTCACAGTCCTGGAAGGCAATGCTTACGAAGTAGCCAAAGCCCTTAATCGGGATCTCAACCAGCTCTTGTCCAGATACGGCAGGCCACGCCTGTGCTGCGTTCCTAAAGGCTCGAGCGGTTTGGGCTTCAGCGTGTCAGCTCCAGAAGGTAGCGCAAGGAGCCACTTCTGCTTATCTCCGTGTGCGCCGGTGGTTTTGCACTGTTAACTCGAAAGATTCTGCCTTGGGAAAAGTCAGACCTCTTGGGCTGAGCTGGGGTTATTTTTTGCACGCTGGTTTCTGTGCTGGAGTCCCCTTGGACAGGCGTATCATGCAAGGGGCACGTCCAGCAAGAGGAATGGAAAAAGAAAGGAGATGTTGCAGTCTGAAAAAAAAGCTAACTGGTGATGCAATGGATCATATGAGGCAGGAGGAGATGTCTCCAAAGAGACGTGCCAAGACAAGGCCTGGCCTGGCCTTCCTTTCCCTTGGGGTGCAGGGTTCTGCATCCAGGCTCAATTGCTTGGCCACCCTGATACGGGACTCAAACTGATGCCGATGGAAGGATCAGCTGATGTCCAGCCAGTTTATTTTTTCTTTCCATGAAAGGGGAGAAGGTTTAGGGACAGAAAAAAATGTAATCTTGCAAATAGTCACAGCTTCCCTCTCCCAGAATCCTGGATCTCGTAGTTGGTCAACATTCCTAATAGTTCTCCATTAGAGAGTCTCGGGATTAAAAAGTCTGAGAAAATCCTCTAAAGTCTTTAAATGCTCTTAAAAACAGGAAGGACTTTTCAACTAATCTTAATATTATAGTTGGGGTTTTTATGCTAAGGCACAACATGCCCAGTTTGCTTATATTAGCTGTCTTGAATGTCTGTCTTCTGTCTATCATCTCTCTCTCTCATCTACGGTATCTATATCTACCTATTATTTCTCTAACATTTATCATTTACTATCCATCCATCCATCAGTGGTGGGATTCAAAGGTTTTTATTACTGGTTCTGTGGGCGTGGCTTGGTGGGCGTGGCATGGCATGGATTGGTGAGCATGGATTGGTGGGCGTGGCAGGGGAAGGATACTGCAAAATCCCCATTTCCTCCCGATCAGCTGGGACTCGGGAGGCAGAGAATAGATGGGGGCGGGGCCAGTCAGAGGTGGCATTTATTGGTTCTCTGAACTACTAAAAATTTCAGTTATCGGTTCTCCAGAACTGGTCAGAACCTGCTGAAACCCACCTCTGCCATCCATCCATCCATCCATCCCTCCCTCCCTCCTTCCCTGTCTGTCTGTCTATCTATCTATCTACAGTATCTATCTTAGCAATTTCTATCTATCTTAGCAATTTCTATCTACTGTATCACTTATCAGTTTCTATCTAAGGTTCTGCCCTTATCATCTCAGAGTGACACTTGATGGTTTACAACAAAAATCATAAAACAATATAATATCTGGCTAATATATATTTGTGTGTGTGTGTGTGTGTGTACATGTACAGTATATATATATAGCTACATTATATTGAACAATATGGTATATTGCATTAAAGTATGTATACTGTATTATATTATATGCTCATATTATATATGGTTACACCATATAATTATTATAATTATTATTTTATTATTTATTTATTTTGTCAACAAGTACAAGGTAACAGTATAGACATAGACATGGACAGATGAAAAAAAATTGGCACAAATAAAAGGAAAGAAATAGGCAAAACGTAGCCATAAACACATAGAATGAGTACATATAAATGGGGACAGTAAGACAGGGACGGTAGGCACGCTTATGCACGCCCTCTGAGGGACATCTGAAGATAGATGAAAGGTCCACGGTAGACAGTTGAAGGTAAAAGGGATGAGGGTTAGCGAGACTAACAACAGGATCAGGTAGAGTGTTCCAGGCATTTACAACTCTATTGCAGAAGTCATATTTCCTACAATCAAGATTAGAGATAATTGAATCTATTGATTGCCCTGGTATTATTAGGGTTGAAATGAAAGTACTCATTTACAGGTAGGACGTTTTGGTAAATAATCTTATGAACTAAGCATAGGTCAGAACGTAGACGGCGTAGTTTGAGGCTATCCAGGCCTAAAATGAATAATCTATGGTTAGATTGCATACAATAAACCACATACTATACGTTTACAATATATTGAACACTGGGGTTGGGGAAGCAGCAATAAAGTCCCGTCTTTGTAGCATACAAAACATGATGTATTGGTCTCACTCTGTTGAGCAAATCCGTCCAATTGTGGTTTGCTCAAGAAAGCCCAGCTTGGGTTCACACAAAGTACAGCATGATTGCGCTCACGGCATGGACAACTGGAAGCCTTTGCTTGCATTTCTGCAACTTGTTCTTCCCTTCTGCTAAAAGAATTGAGTTCCAGAGAAAGAGGAAGGTGGTGGCTGAGGGCAGGTTTGGTGGTAGAGGGAAGAAGCTACCTAGGAAAGCCTAGGTCCATGATGGCGAACCGATGGCACATGGGCCACAGGTGCCACATGGAGCCATATCTGTGGGTGCACGAGTGCTGGCCTAGTTCACCTCCAGCGTGCATGCGCGCGCTGGCCAGCTAATTTTCGCGCCATCTGGGCCCACCGGATGTCAGGAAATGGGCAGTTTCCAGCCTCTGGAGGGGAAGACTGTTTTTGTCCTCCCCAGGCTCCAGGAAAGCCCCTGGAGCCTGGGGAGGGCAAGAAAGCCCCTGGAGCCTGGGGAGGGTGGAAAATGAGCATATTGGGCCCACCATGCCATTGCGTGCTGAAAGCAGGGGGAGCAGGGGGGGTCATGCAAGTATTCAAGGAGGGGTGGGGCACATTGAATTATGGGTGTGGGCATGCATGCAAGTGACCCCCCCCCCTCCGTGCTCCCTGCTTTTGGGACGCGACGGCAAAAAGGTCAACCATCACTGGCCTAGGTTGTTTTTGAGGGCACAAATTCTCTTCCTTCACAAGGCTTCTTCTTGATGTTGTGGTCCTCCTGTACAGGTGTGACCGGCGTATTCCAGCTCTCCGTGCTGCAGGATGGACCAGCTCATAAAGCGGGGGTGCCGCACGGTTCCTGGCTGGTGGAACTCAACGGCGTCAGCGTTAAGAACTGGACAACTGCCCAACTCAACCAAAAGGTTCTAGCAACGCATTGCGCTTTGAGATTTATGAACTGCCAGTCTCTTACATTCAGTCCCACCCAGTGGTGAAATCCCATTTTTTTTTACTACCAGTTCTGTGGGCGGGGCTTGGTCAGCGTGGCAGGGGAAGGATACCGCAAAACCTCCATTCCCACCCCACTCTGGGGCCAGCCAGAGGTAGTATTTGCCGGTTCTCCAAACTACTCAAATTTCCGTTACCGGTTCTCCAGAATCTGTCAGAAGCTTCTGGATTTCAGCCCTGGTGCCACCCTACCTCTAGGATGGGAAGTTAGACCTTTCCCACCAAAAGGAGGCGCATAACCAGTGATGAGTTTCAGCCGGTTTTGACCAATTTGGGTGAACCAGTAGTAGCGATCTGCAGGAGGGCCCACCTCCACTCACCTGCCTAGGCGCAATCCCGTCCTACATTGCTGTGTTTTTGATGCTGCATGCATGTGTGGATGGCGTGTGCCAATTGCCATGTATTGTGACACTGCACGCATGTGCAAATGGCCCACGCTCACATTTCTGGTGCTGGGCGAATCGGTTGTTACCGTATGTGAAGCCCACGTCTGCTCATAACTCAGGGTACAACCAAGTCTCGCCTCATAGTTGGAGATTACCCTGTACACATTGTGGGCCACGTGGCCTCCATATCTGCTTCTGGAAGATCTCCCAATCCAACTCCATAAAACTTTCCTCTGCTTTTCTGTTTTCTCTGCACCAGAGGAAAGGGTGAGTAATTCTTTCCTCTGTCTTGACTGGATAAAATCAATGATTCTGGATTAAAGAGAGCGCTTTTTATTTTTATTTATTTATTTTGTCAAGCATACAGTATATAAGATTACCTAAACACGATTATGAATACATGAAATAGATACGAATAAATGGGGAGAGTAGGACAGGGACGGTAAGCACACTGGTGCGCTTATGCACGCCCCTTACAGCCCTCTTAGGAATGGGGTGAGGTCAACAGTAGACAGTCTAAGGTTAAAGTTTTGGGGGTTTTGGGATGAAACCACAGAGACAGGTAGAGCATTCCAGGCATTGACCCCTCTGTTGCTGATGTCGTATTTTCTGCAATCGAGTTTGGAGCGATTCACTTTGAGTTTGTATCTATTGTTTGCTTGTGTATTTTGGCGGTTGAAGCTGAAGTAGTCATTGACAGGGAGGACATTGTAGTAGATAATTGTATGAGCTACGCTTAGGTCATACTAGGGGTGAGATCTACTTACCTTCCTTACTGGTTCGGAAGCACACGCACTGTGTTAAAACCAGGAAGTAATGACACCCGGGCGGTGATCGCTACCGGATCGCCGAACCACAGGGAAAAATAGCTACCGGATCAGGCAATCTGGTCCGATCCGGGAGCATTTCACCCCTGGGTCATACCGAAGGCAGCGTAGTTCTAAATTGTCTAAGCCCAAAATTTCAAGCCTGGTGGCATACGGTATTTTGTTGTGAGCAGAGGAGTGGAGGACTCTTCTCGTGAAATTTCTCTGGACACGCTCAATTGTATTAATGTCCAATATACAATGTGGGTTCCGGACAGATGAGCTGTATTCAAGAATTGGTCTAGCAAATGTTTTGTATGCTCTGGTTAGTAGTACAATATTACCAATATTATACTACTTTCCCTCCCAAAATTTTACCTTGGGCATCCTCTGGGTAGTTTTTACGCAGCCCCTTCTCCCTTCGTGGCCCATTCATTTCCCATCCCTGTCTAGTTCTCTGAATTGTTGCCAACGTTTTGGTCATCGTTGTCGTCTTTTCTCTCTCTTGCTCCGATTCGGATTCAGCTCAAACAGAGCAGCAGCCCCATGGGGCTCCTGGTGATGGACAGCCGGTCGGAAGAGGCGTACCGACAGTGCGGTGTTAAGGTTACGTCTGCCCTGGCTGACACCTCCTGGGTTCCGTTCCAAGTGACGAAGCTTCAGATGACGCGAGGAGAAGACGGATACGGGTTCTTGATGAAAGAAGAAAAATCCAGCTCGGGGAAGAGGGGTGAGGCATCTCCATTGGAGGCTCCATTAAAGGGAGTCCTTGACTTATCACCATTTGTTTAGTGTCCAATCAAAATGACAGGTGACATGACCGGTCCTTGTACTGATGACATCACAGCATCGCCATGTCACATGATCAAAATTGGGGAGGGGGATTGGCAATCGGCATGTGTTTATGATGGTTGCAGCATCCCAGGGTCATGTGATCAGCAATGGTGGCCTTCTCAACCAGCTTCCAACTAGCAAAATCACAGGGGAAAGATGGAAATGCTTAATGACCAACAACTGCAGTAATCTGCAGTGGCAAAGGGCGGGGTCTTAAAATTGGACGACCGCCTTGCGAAACACCTGTCATCCATTCCTCAATCGCAGCACAGACTGAGGGAAGGATGATAGACAGGAATATTCCCCTCCCCATTTTCTTGCCATTCGCGACAAGGAGTGGCTGGGAGGGGAGGGGCGGTGAGGAGCCCCTTGATGTGAGTGATGTCGAGTTGGCTACGCCCATCCAGTCACATGAACTCCCAACAAGCCACGCCCACAAAACCGTTAGGGGATTTTTTTTTTTAATTTCACCATTTTGAAATTTCACTACCAATTTGTTGGAATCATTTCACACCAGAGGCTGTTCTGTCTCTCCTATCTTTGATCTGGCTGCAGCCCAATTTTTGAGAGACCTGGATGCTGGGCTACCCGCTGAAAAGGCAGGGATGAGAGAAGGCGACTGTCTGTTGGCGGTGAACGGCGAGATTGTGGAAGAGCTTGACCATCAGGAAGTGGTGTCGAGGATCCGTTCCGACAAGCAACGGGTGACTCTCTTGGTCATCGACTCAGAAGGAAGCAAGTTCTACAACATGGTACCCAAGACTTCTCTTCTATCGACTCCTGAAGGATGAGAAGATGGGAGGGGATAATAATATGCAGAAATCCTTTTGGGATTCTGTATCCAGATACCGTATTTTTCAGACTATAAGACGCACTTTTTTCCCCTCCTAAAAGAGGCTGAAAATTTGGGGGCATCTTATACTCCAAATGTAACCCATTGCGGTGCCCAAAATGGCTACCCAGAACAGCTGTTGCCTTCTCTTACCCCTTCCGTGCTTTGTCTGATTGAATCACTCCAAGGATCAGCTGTGTTTTTCAGCCGCAATGCAAGCGAAGCAATCTTCCGTGCTTCGCCTTTCTAATTGCTGCTCCCTCCAACAATCAGCTGTGCTTTAGAAACACAGCAGTGGTGAGTTGCCCCCCCCGGTTTGGACCAGTTCGTAAGAACCGGTAGTAAAACCAACGAGAGGCTCCCCCCACCACCCCGGATGTCATCATAGGTGATTTGCGCATGCGCAGAAGCTTGGCGGGTGAGCGAAGCGAAGCATGCACACACACACACACGATCCCGTTGCGGACCGGTAATAAAGGTAAGTAGAACCCATCCCTGAAGCACAGCCCCAACCAGCCCCAACCTCAAAACCAGTGAGTTAACTAATGTGCTGGGACTAGCCAGATGAATACCTGGTAGGCAGATTCCCCCACACCCCATATTTTCCTCCCAAAAAACTACGGTGCGTCTTATACTCAGGTGCGTCTTATACTCCGAAAAATACAGTAGTCTGTAAGCCAGCTACTTTACTACAGGTAGCCCTCAACTTATAACCAGAATTGGGACCAGAATTTTCATGGCTAAGTAAACTGGTTATTACTGTAAGTGAGTCGTGGCTGACCTTAAGATCCTTTTTCCAGGGTTGTTAAGAGAATCAACGCAGTCCTTTTTTTTTTTAATTTGATTTATATGCCGCCCTTCTCGGAGACTCAGGGCGGCTTACAATGCGTTAAGCAATAGCCTTCATACTTTTGTATATTTTTATACAAAGTCAGCTTATTGCCCCCACAAACTGGGTCCTCAATTGACCTATCTTGGAAAGGATGGAAGGCTGAGTCGACCTTGAGCCTGGGGAGTTTCGAACTGGTGTAATTGCAGGCAGCTGGATGTTAAATGCTGCCTTTAGTAGGAGGCATTATCCTCCTATGCCACTCAGGCTCCTTAAATGAATTGTGTAATCGTGAAGTGAATCTGGCTTGACCCATTAACTTGGTTTGTCAGAAGCTTCCTAGGAAGGTCACCAATGGCAACTGTAGGACCCCAACTTTTAAATCCACGCTGGTTATCCCTTCCTTGCTTTTTTTTTTTTTTTGAAGACATTTTGCTTCTCATCCAAGAAGCTTCTTCCATTCTTCTTCGGAGCTGAAGAAGCTTCTCGGATGGGAAGCAAAACTTCTTCAAAAGAAAAAAACAACAAGGAAGTCCTGTTGCCTCCTGAAAAAAGCATGGGACAACCATGACTTGGATGACTTGAGGATCTCCGTAGGCTACATGCTGGTTACCCAAATTTTGATCATGTGACTGTGGGGATGCTGCACAAAATGTGAGTAAGCCACTTTTTTCAACTTCGATCAGATGATACACCAACGTATGTAATTCAAGGACTGGCACTTCTTCCACATTCAGGACAGGAGAGCAAAGAAATTCCATCGTTCTCCATTAAACTACAATTCAGTGGGATTTTCTAAGCAGACGTGTCAACTGGCATCAAGAATGATGCACATCGACAGTGTGTTTATGAAAGCGTGGGGTACTTAAGATGGGTCAGATTTGATTTTCGCCCCACGATACAAAATAGAATTTTAAGAATTTAGCTTGTTATTAGGAATTTACTGATTGATTTCTTGACCATCAATGCCAATTCTTGATTTGGGTCTACATTTCAGGTTGGAGTATCTCCTTTAGTCTTCTACGATGATGAAGACTTCCCATCAAGCTTTCTGATCAACCGTGGTTCTACTTCTCCGGGCATCTTTCAGGAACAAAGCCGGCCCCCTTTGAGACCGTGTCACTGTCAATTCTCTAGCAATACAACGCCACCTGGCCAACCTGATCCTACCCCGTGGACCTTCACCAGAGAGGTAAGAAGTCCTAGAATAACAGAATTGGAAGGGATCCTTTGAGTCTTCTAATCTAACCCCTGTTCAAGTTCAACCCATTTCAGATGAAGGGTTGTCCAATCCCTTTTTATAAACCTCCAATGTTGGGGCACCCACAATTTCTGGAGGCCATCTGTTCCACTGATTGATTGTTCTCACTGCCAGGAAATTCCTCCTTAGTTCTAGGCCAGTTCTCTCCTTGATTAGTTTCCATCCGTTGCTTCTTCTCCTGCCTTCTGGTGCTTTGGAGAATAGAGGTTGACCCCTTCTTCTTTGTGGCAGCCCCTCAGATATTGGAACACTGCTATCATGTCACCCCTGGTCCTTCTTTCCGTTAAACTAGACATGCCCAGTTCGTGCAACCGTTCTTCATATGTCCCAGTTTTCTATGAAGTC
This sequence comes from Coluber constrictor foxii, assembly GCA_038048745.1. NCBI lineage: Eukaryota > Metazoa > Chordata > Lepidosauria > Squamata > Colubridae > Coluber > Coluber constrictor. The sequence goes on from CM075967.1 coordinate 31,868,714, forward strand.
AATGACTTGACTTTCTCCAGCCCAACATCACCTCTTGCATTTTGGGGGCAGGCCACCAAAGTGGGATTTCTTCAGTGTCTCTTATCTTTTTCTGGGATCATCTATGGAAAACATGACCTAGCTTCTCCTTGTTTCACGCAGGACCATGATGGGTTCAGCCAGGCATTCTAGGGACAGCGCCTTGAACTCTATGGAAAAAAATGAGCACCTTTGCACACCCTTCCGGCATGAACTCAAACCGAACTCATCTCCCCAGACCAGCTTTCCCAATCCTTTTCTGCCTTCTGGGTCAATCTGTTTCTGCACTCAAATGATTCCTGTAAAACCTGGCAAGCAGGCTAAAGATTCGGGGCAGAGGATGGCCAGAGATGGAATACAATGATTCAGGTCCATCTTGGGGGGAATTTCTTTGGGAATGATTCAAAAAAGATTGCTGGGAATAATTGCAATTCAAGGATAGCCCTCATTCATTGCATTCTGTGGAAGAGAAGTTATTATGGACATCCTCTCTGGGTGTGTGACAACATCTCTACATGATTCCTACCAGAGGAATGTGGATGAAGACCATTGACCACTTCCTTCAAGCTCTTTTTCCCTCCGTCAAAATATTCCCTCTATGGCAAGATCTCCATCCTTGAAAACTTTGAAGACGTGTGGATTTCAGCTCCCAGAATTCCTCAGCCAGCCACGCATCTCCCAGAATTTCCTAAGCTGGCTAGGGAATTCTGGGAATTGAAGTCCACAAGTCTTCAAGCCGCCAAAGTTGGAGTTTCCTGCTCTACTGGAACGAATAAAACTGAGCACCAGGGCTTCCTTTCATCTTCTTCTGACAATCGACCCATCGATTTTGCACGAAACAGACTGTGAAGGTTGGCAGAGGATGAGCAAGGGGCTTCCAATCTCAGAGCTCTTTCTCCAAGATCTTTTTCTGAGTGGAGATGCATAGCATCTTCTGTTCTTGGCCTACGCTCTGAAGAGTACAAGATTAGGACCTCAGCTACATTAAATGGGAATTGATATGTTCTGAAACAGAAAACTGAAAGAGATAACAGATGGCCTGATCTGGAATTTCCTTCCTTCGTTTGAGCAGCCTAAGAAACGAGTTTGTTAACGAAAGGAAGTACTTTTCACACACCTAATGACAGGATTGTTTGGCTTCACCCATCACGCTAAACCATAGTTTGCTTTAATAGGGGTTTGTCGCAAGGCACGGAGAACCAACTTCACACACGACACTAAAACCAGCTCAAATAAAACCACGCCGTGCTTTCATCTGTTGGGTGAGTTGTTGCTGAGCAATGTGGATGGATAACTCCATATTTTATTGTGTGGAATCCTTGGTGGTCTCCGAGCTTGGTGATTTTCCTGCCGACATTTGATGAACCAACTAGGGAACGTCATCAGTGCTAGAAGGGAGAGAGGAGTCTGCTTTCCGTTTATACACAGGTAGGCCACAGATACACAAGCTAACAGTCAACAAGAATCTAATTAAGGAACCATCAAGGCCACTCCCACCAACACTGACTTGTCCTGTCAGCGTTGGTGGGAGTGGCCTTGATGGTTCCTTGATTAGACTCTTGTTGACTGTTAGCTTGTGTATCTGAGTCAGTAGCTCCCTAACTGGTGTCGTTTGTGGCTTGTTGTCGGTCTAGTGTTGATATGAATCTCTTTTTATCTGGGTGTTGGTTACTGGCAAGGAGGAGTTTTGATCTCTCAGTTCCTTTTGGGTTTTCTGATTGGTATGTAGATGCCTTTATCTCTCTGTGTCTGTTGATGGCTGATTGGTAATGAAAACCTACAAGAAAACCACCAAGCTTAGAGGGCACCAAGGAGCCCCACAGCTCAACCTTGAGCTACAAATATTCCCTTCTAATGGTACATCTCAACGTCCGTGCCAACATGAAACCCCCGGGAGGATAAGGAGACAAACCTTAGCTCTGCTTGACCGCTGCGTCAGATCTCCAATGGGTTAAGTCCAAAATCCTTTAGCGCATTCTTATAGTCAGTGTGGATGAGGGTAGCCTCGGTCTCCCAACCCAGCTTGGTGGCTTGTAGTTTGGAAAGCACCTGATCCAAGCTGTCCTGTTAAAAGGAAGTGAGAAAGGGGAGATCGAGAGGGATGAGAGCACCGAAACAGGATGTGGTCCCTGGCTGAACTTTCAAAGGGAAGAGACAAAGATTCATGCTGGTTTATTTGCCATCGTCTTACCTGAGAATATCCCCACCCCCTCTGAAAATATCTTGGGGGGGGGGTTGGGTCCAAACAGACCACAGATGGTATTCAGCTGATTCTGGAGAACCGGTAGCGGAAATTTTGAGTAGTTCAGAGAACCGGCAAATACCACCTCTGGCTGGCCCCGCCCCCGTCTATTCACTGCCTCCCAAGTCTCAGCTGATCGAGTCTCAGCCGATCGGCTGGGTCTTCTTTTGTTGCCCTGCAGAGGAGAACAGAGCTGGAAAGCAGGTTGGTGGGGTGGGGAGGGAATGGGGATTTTGCAGTATCCTTCCCCCCGGAGCGGAGAGAGAATGGGGATTTTGAAGTATCCTTCCCCTAAAGTGGGGTGGGAATGGATATTTTGCAGTGTCTTTCCCCCGAAGTGGGGAGGGAATGAGGATTTTGCAGTATTCTTCCCCCGGAGCAGAGAGAGAATGGGGATTTTGAAGTATCCTTCCCCTAAAGTGGGGTGGGAATGGATATTTTGCAGTGTCTTTCCCCCGAAGTGGGGAGGGAATGAGGATTTTGCAGTATTCTTCCCCCGGAGCGGAGAGAGAATGGGGATTTTGAAGTATCCTTCCCCTAAAGTGGGGTGGGAATGGATATTTTGCAGTGTCCTTCCCCCGAAGTGGGGAGGGAATGAGGATTTTGCAGTATTCTTCCCCCGGAGCGGAGAGAGAATGGGGATTTTGAAGTATCCTTCCCCTAAAGTGGGGTGGGAATGGATATTTTGCAGTGTCCTTCCCCCGAAGTGGGGAGGGAATGGGGATTTTGCAGTATCTTTCCCTCTGGAATGGGGAGGGAATGGAGATTTTGCAGTATCCTTCCCCCTGGAGTGAAGAGGGAATGGAGATTTTGCAGTATCCTTCCCCTGCCACGCCCACCAAGCCACATTAAGTTAGATTGACTCAGCCTTCCATCCTTCCGAGGTTGGCAAAATGAGGACCGAAATTGTTGGGGGCAAGAGGCTGACTTTATAAACTGCTTAGAGAGGGCTGTAAAGCACCATGAAGCGGTATATAAGTCTATTGCTATCCTTCCCCCAGGAGTGGGGAGGGAATGGGGACTTTGCAGTATCCTTCCCCTGCCACGCCCACCAAGTGGTGGTAGGTTGCTCCCAGTTTGCACGAATCAGTATGGTGGCAGCGGGAGGCTCCGCCCACCCACCCAGACGTCATCAAAAACGATTTGCGCATATGCAGAAGCTCCATGCCCACACGCTACTGATAGCGAACTGGTAGCGCCGGATTTTGAAATCCACTACTGCCACCAAGCCACGCCCACAGAACCGGTAGTAAAAAATTTTGAATCCCACCACTGAAGCAGACACGCCAAGTGATGGAAAGGAAGATCTGAGTGACACTGAATGCTTTTCCAGGCATCAGGGTTTAAAGGGGAAAAACCCCCCACAGACCACCAAAACAGTTTCTTGCTTGAACAGAGCGATGAGATGGAAGAACGTTGCCCAATAATTTTGACTATCGTCATGCTCAACCTATAACCCACAGAAGCATGCACAGAGCATAACTTTAACATGAGCAATCACAGGAATATTCACTTCTCTCTCTTTCTCTCGCTCTCCCTTTCCTGAAACTTGGGCGATGAGCAACACGAAACACTTGGTCTCCTCCCCTTAGGTTCTTGGCTGGGACCAGGATTGATGTCCTTCCCATCCCCGACTCACGTGAAGGATTCTTTCACATTCCTTCTCCATCTCCTCAGCCTTCTGCTGCATCTGAGCCACAGCTTTGTCCTTCTCCTCCGAGATCTTTGCTCGGTCCTCTTCACTCCGCTGCAGGGTTTTTTGGCAGGCAGCTGCCGAGGACAAATGAGGTGGGTTGAGGTGGGGGAAGGACAGAGATCGAGGCGAGAGAAAGCGGAAGAGAGCTGAGAGCCGGCTGGGGGAATTCTGGGAGTTAAAAGTCCAGACATGTTAAAAGTTGCTGAAGTTTGAGAGATTTTGCTCCAGTCAACTCCATGTAGATGGTGTCTACTCTGGGATCAAACGTTGGATCAGGTTCTCAAGACGTGACTGGCTGGGGAATTCTGGGAGTTGAAGTGCAAACATGTAAAAAGTTCCTGAAGTTTGAGAGACTTTGCTCCAGTCAACTCCATCCATCTAGATGGTGTCCACACTGAGATCAAGTGTTGGAGCAGGTTCTCAGGACATGACTGGCTGGGAAATTCTGGGAGTTGAAATCCACACAACTTAAAGTTGTCCAAGCTGAGAAACACTGCCCTACATGGAGGTGAGGGTATCCCAAGATTGGGGGCCTTCAAAATTTTTGCAGATAATGATCATTTCCCTAATGTTGCTAAGAAGACTTGACAGGTGGAAATTAAATAATGCACTGTATTTTTCAGAGTATAAGACGCTTCAGACTATAAGACACACCTACCTTTTTTGGTGAGGAAAACAAGAAAAAGACATTTGCCTCTGCCTCCCAGAAACTTTGCCTCGTTGCAGCAAACAGCAAACAGCCTGCTTTATTTTCAGTTTCGTTTTCAGCATAGCTTGATTAGCACAAGGGAAAAAATTAATCTGCTCCCAGCAGTTTACCTCCTTGCAGCAAGCAGCAGAGGTCTGCGCAAAACAGCTGAGAGCAAAACAGCTGATCCAATCAACTTGTGTTAATTAGCCTGTGCTGAAACTGAAATGGGCTGTTTCTCCACTCCTGGGGGAAGGATACCGCAAAATCTCTATTCCCTCCCCACTCCTGGGGGAAGGATACTGCAAAATCTCCATTCTCACCCCACTCCAAGGGAAGGATACTGCAAAATCCCCATTCCCTTCGCATTCCAGGATATTGCAAAACCTCCATTCCCACCCCACTCTGGGGCCAGCCAAAGGTGGTATTTGCCGGTTCTCTGAACTACTCAAAATTTCTGCTCAGTGATTTTCACTTAAGAACTCACTGAACAGGCATCTCACTGAGCAACGCACATGGTGGGCTCTATTGAGGTCATAAGGCGAGGACTTCCTGTATTCTCCAGAGTTTACATAGAACAATCCTTTGGGAGAAACCCCACATGCCAATTCCAACTGCTAGTAACATTTACACCAGGAGTCTCCAACCTTGGCAGCTTTAAGCCTGGCGGATTTCAACTCCCAGAATTCCCCAGCCAGCAAAGCAAAGGAATTCTGGGAGTTGAAGTCCGCCAGGCTTAAAGCTGCCAAGGTTGGAGACCCCTGGTTTAAAAAGCTGCAAGGAAGTGAGTGCAGCTATTTCTTTTCTTTCCTCCCAGTCCTTAAATAGCGGCTCTGAGTAACCTTCTGCAAGGCTAAACTTTTGTGTAAATACCCAGCTGTTCTTGCAGGATCTGCTTTTCAGTTTCCAAACGCTGAATCTGGCCGTCGCTCTGGCGCTGAAACTGCTGATACTGGCGGATCATCTCTGAAACGAAGAAACGGGAGTGGCGTCAGACGGATGAGGAAGCCCTTAGTTACCCCTAGATTCCTAGATGCTATTTTTGGAGCGCCCAAGCGCGATCCTTGAGTGTGCAGTAAGCTAAATGGGCAAGTCCCTCCCGGTCACAAAGGCACAGAGAGGTTGAGTTGAAGGCAAAATGGGATATCCAAGAAGAGCCGAGCATCCTACAGAAGGAAAGGTTGACGGGAGTTTGATTTTCTCCAGCTGTTTTGGGGTGACGGCGTGTATCTTTCTAAAGATAAATGGATTCTCTATGTCACACATCCATCAGCAAAAATCTACCCTCTAGTTCAGTGGCCCCCAACATTTTGGCCCCCCCCGGGGCTGGTTCCGTGGAGAGAGGTTTTGCCACAGACCGGAGAGGGCCGGGGTTGGAGACCCCTGCTCTAGCTAGTAGGAATGGGTGGGTTGCAAAGTACACCCCACCCCCCTTTGAAATGCAGCAAGCTGACGTTTTTTCCTAGAACGTGAGATTGATGGACAGGATGGTGGTTGATAGCAGAGCATAAATCTGATCCCTTAACCAATGTTCTTCAATCACTGTAACTTTAAGATGGGTGGACTTCAACTCCCAGAATTCCTGGCTGGGGAATTCTGGGAGTTGAAGTCCACCCATCTTAAAGCATGCTGGCTTTTTTTAATATATTTTTTTAAAAATTTTCTTTTCATACAAACGTTCCATTTTACGTTAAACAGTGTGTCACCTGACTATAAAATTCTTTGTGTCTTAACAATTAAACTTACCACCATATTCATTTCTTACATTCATTCTTACATTAATACTAAATAATAATAATAATACTGATAAAATAACATAAACCTAAACCTTAAAGCATGCTGGCTGGGATATCCTAGGAGATGAAGTCCACCCCTCTTAAAGCATGTTGATTGGGGGATTCTGGGAGTTGAAATCCACCCCAGTTAAAGCATGCTGGTTGAGGGATTCTGGGAGTTGAAGTCTACCCCTCTTAAAGCATGTTCCCTGGAGAATTCTGGGAATTAAACTCCACTCATCTTAAAGTATGCTGGCTGAGGAATTCTGGGAGTTGAAGTCTGCAAGTCTTAAAGTTGCCAAGGTTGGAGACCCCTGGTTGAGGAATTCTAGGAGTTGAAGTCCACAAGTCTTAAAGTTGCCAGGGCTGGAGACCCCTGCCCCAGAGGAATGAGTTAAGCTGCCAAGGCATTTCCCACCCAACTGCCAGTCCCATTTCTGGGAAAGGAAAGAATCGGTTTCTGCAAGCGATGACCAGGGAAGCAATCCCTCCTGCCCACCTCCTCCAAATCACCTTCGTAAATATCCTTTTTGTCTTTCTGGGCTTTCTCCAGGTCTCTCTCCAGTTCTGTCAGCCTCTGCCTAAATCCTTCCCTGTCAATCATTGCCTGTTTGGCCAGGTCTCTCTGGAGAACTGCAAGGCAAAAGCGGACAGAAGCCATGTCACTATTATTCGGTCTCGTCTCTCGTGTCAAAAACGGAGGAATTAGAAAAGGGGAAATTATGAATTTAAATATTTAAAAAAATTAACCGCTTTAATAAAATACAGATTTGTACACTTCTAGCCCAGTGCCATATTTCCAACCAGCAAGTCATTCTGTCTGCATGTCGATCCCAGAAGACACTGTAAAAAGATGGATAGTTGTTTGAATTGTGTCACATTTGCAGCAAATATTTTGTCCTCGGGGGAAAAAAACCCTCCGCCCCATTTTTCCATGTGGTCTTTAGTTCTAGACGGGCCAGTGCCCCGTTTTGCTTAAAATATCTCCAGAATGTCTTCTTCTGAACCTCCAAGCAGCTTCTCAAGGACTTCTATGCAATTATGAAGTTGTTTAACTTGAAATTTCCATCGTTTTAATCCAGCGGGTTCTGACAGGTTCTGGAGAACCAGTAGCGGAAATTTTGAGTAGTTCGGAGAACCAGCAAATACCACCTCTGACTGACTCCAGAGTGGGGAGGGAATGGAGATTTTGCAATATCCTTCCCCCAGGAGTGGGGAGGGAATGGGGATTTTGCAATATCCTTCCCCCAGGAGCGGGGATGGAGTGGGGATTTACAGTATCTTTCCCCTGGAGTTCATTCCTAGGTAGAGGCAGATATTTCTCTCTCTGGGCACAAATGAGAATATATATCTGCTGAATATAACTCCGCATTGGCAACAGGAAGGGCATCCGGCCAGTAAACACTCAGCTCCATTCAGTTGCCCAGATTCCACCCCGCAAGGGATTATGGGGTCATTAAAAGCAGAAGATGATGATGATGGTGGTGATGATGATGTGATGACCTGCATAACAACTGGCACGACCATAAATCCAGGCTCAATTACGGTCGTAAGTCGTGAGGAGGGGGGCTTAAAGCTACTGCAGAAAGCAATGCAGCTCTGTGCATCTTATACTCCACTCCCAAAGCTACCGAACCTCATTTGCTCTCTCTGTTTTCCACATCCTCGCACAACTCTCCAGCAATCCTCACCCAAGTGCTGCTTCAGGGCGTCAGCCTCCGGCGATGCCCTTTTGTGTCTCTCCTCACCTGGAGGGAAGAATGAGAACAGATGCTGAAGAAATGGAAAATACTGAGGTCCTTATACTTGGTATTTAGTTTAAAGTCAACCTTAGAAGTCTTAGAAAATACCTGTGGTGGCCTAGGCTTACCGACTCATTACAATACACAATTAGTCCCCAAATAAACCTGTTTTATTGTAACAGCTGAGAATCACGTTCATTCCCAGCTGAATGTATTCTTGTATTCTTGTTATAATACTTTCCGCGGAAGGAATGCGAAGGAAAAACTCTGCCTGCAAACCTCAGTTTGTTTGCACGCCGCACTTTACCTAGAGTGGATGACTTTTGCTTCCTTGTTTTTTTCACTTTTCCTTTCTTTGGAAGTGGCATCCTTGGGCAGACTCCGCCTGTGCAATGCTCCCAATTTTCTGCAGAAATTCACGCTCAGCACTCCTCGAGCCTTGAACCGGCGCAGCAGTCCAAATGTGTGTCTCGCACCTGGTAGGAAAAAAAAAAAAACCTAGATGGGGTCTTTACAGGTGGTGGCAGGGTTTTTCCCCCACCATATAATTGCAAACGTTTGCTGTGGCGACAGCAGAAGCGTCCAATGTGCAAAACAAAAAGGCCAGAAAAAGCGTCTGGATTTTAGCACGCTCCTCCCTGGGATCCGAGTTGTGTGTTTTTTTCTGGGTTGCGTGGCAACAGCCCTTCTTGGCTGCCACGGTGACCAAGGAAAGCTTAGGGGAAAAAATCCAAAAAAAACCCAAGAGTTCAATGCACAACAGCATTGAAATGTTCAGAAAAGAAAGGATTTTGAGATTCGGGCCAAATGTTTTGTTTGAATTCTTCTCCTTCTCCTTCTCCTTCTCCTTCTCCTTCTCCTTCTCCTTCTCCTTCTCCTTCTCCTTCTCCTTCCTCTTCTTCTTCTTCTTCCTCCTCCTCCTCTTCCTCCTCTTCCTCTTCTTCTTCCTCTTCTTCCTCCTCCTCCTCCTCTTCTTCTTCTTCTTCCTCTTCTTCTTCTTCTTCCTCTTCTTCTTCCTCCTCCTCCTCCTCCTCCTCCTCTTCTTCTTCCTCCTCCTCCTCCTCCTCCTCTTCTTCTTCCTCTTCTTCTTCCTCTTCTTCTTCTTCTTCTTCCTCCTCCTCCTCCTCCTCCTCCTCCTCCTCCTCTTCTTCTTCTTCCTCCTCCTCCTCCTCCTCCTCCTCCTCTTCTTCTTCTTCCTCCTCCTCCTCCTCCTCCTCCTCCTCCTCCTCCTCCTCCTCCTCCTCCTTCTCCTTCCAGGGAGGGGGAGGAAAAAAAGGCAACCAATTAAACGGAGACAGTGGTAACAGATTCGGTCTTCTGGATTGAAGTGCATAGCCTAATTTTTAAATTCACTCCCTTGCTCTCTGCTCATTCTAATTTTCTGCCTGGAGTGTTGAAAATTTACACACCGTTTGGGCCGTTGTGTTGGCCCTGCTACCAAAGAGCCTCTCCAGAGCAAAGTCCTGCAGATCTGGTAGGACTTGAAGACCACCAGGTGTAGTGTAGTGTAGAATAGACACTACAGGGCTGCATTGCCCCAAAGGAGTCCAGGCAATGGAATAGAATAGAATAATGAATAACAGAATGGGACGGATAGGATAGGATAGGATAGGATAGGATAGGATAGGATAGGATAGGATAGGATAGGATAGGATAGGATAGGATAGGACAGAATGCAGAATGCAGAATAAGAATAGAATAGAAAAGAATGCAGAATAAGGATAAGGATAAGGATAAGGATATTCTAGAATAGAATAGAATAGAATAGAATAGAATAGAATAGAATAGAATAGAATAGAATAGAATAGAATAGAATAGAATAGAATAGAATAAATGGAATGGAATGTGGAATAGCATAGCATAGCATAGAATAGAACAATAGAATAATGGAATGGAATGGAATGGAATAGAATAATGAATAATCGAATGGAAAAAATAGAATAGAATAAGAAGTGGAATGGAAATAAAGATAGGCTAGGCTAGGGTAGAATAGAAATAAGGATAGGATAGGATAGAATTAGAGTAGAACAGAATAAAATAGAATAATGAATAATGGGATAGAATAGAATAATGGAATGGAATGGAATATAATGTGGAATTGAATAGAATCATTTTGTCACTTTAAACGTACACCGATTGGCATACATTAAAATGAAACTTCGTAATAGAATAGAATAGAATAGAATAGAATAGAATAGAATAATGAATAATGGAATGGAAAGAATAGAATAGAATAGAATAGAATAGAATAGAATAGAATAGAATAGAATAGAATAATTTTATTGTCACTTTGAATGTACACCGATCGGCATACATTAAAATGAAACTTCGTTGCCGGCAGCTCTCAAAGGGTCTCCACCTCCAATATACGCTACATGAACATGACAAAATAAATAAATAAATAAATACAAAATGATGCCTATACCCACATATATTATATGAGAAGATATAAACACTGTCTAATTTGGGCGTATACATGTCCTTGGCGAGAGAAACGAATCTTGCAAGTTGACCAGATGGATGGCTTAGGCTAGGGAACAAAGCTGTTCCAGAATCTGGAAGTCCTGCTGGAAATACTTCAAAGCTGTTAGGATCCCCTCCGTCAACGGAAGAGTTGGAGAGTTCACCAACGTTCGTCTCCCTTCCTGGTTTTGAATCTCGAGAAGTCATATAAAAGTCACTTTCTTCCGAAGCCACCTAGGACTTCTAGAGAAAGTCTTTGAGTGGATCTTTCACCCAGATCTTTCTCCATTTTCTTTACCCAGGAAGCCTCTAAACCTGATCTTCTCTTGGATCACTTCCTCTTTGTTGTCAGAAAGAAGGTCAGTGAAGATATTTCGTCAGTTCAAAACCTCTCCTGATGCCTTCATTTCTCTTTTTGTTGCCTTACTTCTGTTTTATCAGCCACTTCCATATTTTCCTCGCGTCGTTCTGTTCCCTTGTCAGAAGGAAGCGTGACTCTCCAGAGTTTCGTAAAATTTGCAAAGAATTTGAGTTTAAGGCAGCTTTCCTCAGTCTGAAGCCCAGAAACCACAGTGGCTGCGGTTTATGGGAGAGAGTCTGGAGAAACAGGAGGGTAAGGCGGCAGTCAAAAAAGCCAATGCAATCCTAAACTGCATTCACAGAGGAAACAATCAAGATCAAGGGAGGTACTAATACCACTCTATAAAGCCCTACTAAGACCACACATAGAGTACTGCATCCAGTTTTGGTCACCACACTATAAAAAAGATATTGAGACTCTAGAAAAAGTGCAGAGAAGAGCAACCAGGATGATTAGAAGACTGGAGGCTAAAACATATGAAGAATGGTTGCAGGAACTGGGCCTGGCTAGTCTAGTGAAGAGAAGGACCAGGGGAGGCAGGATAGCAGTCTTTCAATATTTGAGGGGCTGCCACAGAGATGAGGGGGTCAAGCTATTTTCCAAGGCACCTGAAGGCCAGACAAGGAACTTCCCTAAGTTGCGAGCCTTCTCTGTGGGGGCCAGCGATTCGCCCCCAATAGTCAGTGATGGTGCCAGCTTAATGTAGCGGGAGCGGCTAGATGACCACTGGATAACTTTATATTCACTATATTCTAAAAGATATTCTAAAAGCAACTATATTCTGAAAGCAGGAAATACATCCAGCTGGAGAGAATACAAAGTCAGCATAACCTCCTTTGATACTCTAAGTAACCCCCTAACTTGTCATAAGATAGGAACAAATCTAATGAAATATAGTTAAAAGGTGATAAGGCCAAGGATGTCCACCTGGTTGGAATTCATCCATCAACAAAAAATAATTTGGATTTATGCTCCAGTAATTTACAGAAGAATAATGATTGTTTGGCAAGGATAATGTAAAACTTTAGTAATAAGGAGATGTCAATTAAAAATAACAAATGTATGTTAACCATATATGGGAAAGTTGCTGTGTTAGCAGAATCCTTTGTTTGAAACTGTATATAATTCTCATGTAAGCATGGAGTCTTTACTCAAAGCTAAGATGGGAACCTAGCTTGAGTCTTTGCGCAAATAAACTCTCTCTCTGGCTGACCTAGGGATGTTGCTTGGTCACTTCATTCCATAACAAGCTGAACTATATCGGGATGTCGGAAACCACAACCAGTCGGACTTGGGAGGGTTGAGCCTGAGTTTGTTTCTCCCCATCCAGATCCGTACAGCCTCCAGGCACCGGGACATCACTTCAAGGGCATCATCGTTGGGGTGGTCCAGGGTGGAGATGTACAGCTGAGTATCATCAGCGTACTGGTGGTACTTCACCCTAAAGTAGAAGCAGATAAAGTGGGGACCGTTTGGATGACAACTGGATAATTTTATATTCACTAAATTCTAAAAGATATTCTAAAAGCAACTATATTCTGAAGGCAGGAAATACTGCCAGCTAGAGAAAATACAATGTCAGCATGAACTCCCTTGATACTCTAAGTAACCCCCTAACTTATCAGAAGAAAAGGGAGCATCTTCATGAAATATAGTTAAGGGTGATTAGGCCAGAGAATAGCACCTGGACGAGAAGCAGATATCAAAAGAAGAATTTGTACTTCAGCCATTTGCAAAAAGAATTATGAGTGTTGGATAAAGATAATGTAAAACTTTACTAATTAGGAAATGTCAATTAAAAATAACAAATGTATGTTAACCATATATGGAAAAGTTGCTGAGTTAGCAGAATTCTTTGTTTAGAAAAGTATATAATGTGTCATACAAGCATGGAGACTTTACTCAGAGCCAAGATTGGCAAACATGGCTTTTGAGTCTTTGCGCAAATAAAATCTCTCTCTCTCTCTGACTGACCCAGGAATGTTGCTTGGTCACTTCATTCCATAACAACCCCGAAACCATGGATGATCTCACCCAGCGGCTTCACATAAATGTCATAATGTCACAAAAATTCATCAGAAATGGTGTAGGGTCTCCTGCTTGGGCGTGTGTGTGTGTGTGTGTGTGTGTGTGGACTAGATGACCTCCAAGGTCCCTTCCAACTCTTTTTATTCTGTTCTTGATCCGATTTTAGAAAGGAAAACCTGCATTTTTTTTTCTATCCTTGGCTGTGCCTCCAGTTACCAGCTAGCTGGTTCAGAATTAAAACCCAAGAAGCAATTTGATTTCTGCCATTATAAATTTTTTATAGACTGGCAGCAGGGAAAGTAGCTCTGCATTAAGCCAGGAAATTGCATAACTGCATTTTTCTAACGCCGGTTGCTCAATCCTGCAGTCTCTATTTACAGACTAGAGCCGGGCTGCCCGACCTCATCATGGCATCGGGAGCCTCCTTTCGCAGTACTGCGCATGCCTCCACCGCGGGCCCCTCAAGGCGCACGCGCACTCGGCTCTTAGGGCGCACCGAAGACATTTAAAGACGCACGGCGAGGCGTGGCTATGCTAATCAGACGCCGGGTGGGCGTGGGCAGAACGAGCAATTGATGCTCTTGTCCTGCCTGGAATGGAAGTGCCGGCTTCTCGGGTGTCTTTCGGGAAAAAAAAAAAGAAATAAACGGCCGGCATAATGGGACTGAGGCCATTTAAAGGCCGGCTTCTTCCCGCTCGCCGATCTTACGTGAGGAGAAAGAGAAAGGCGGGGCGCCCCGCCCCCTTTCCTTACACGAACCAATCAGAAAACGGCTTTTCTAAGGATGGAGGGGGGGGAAGGCGTTCTCGAAACCTTGGACCAATCAGAGCAGAACTTTCCCGCTGGAGGTGGAGAGGAGGCGTTCTGGGCGGCCAATGGCAGCGCGCCGCTCCTCGAGGGGGCTCGCGCAGCGCCCGTTTTCCTTCCTCTCCTTCTCAGTCACACACACACACACACGCACAAACACCACGCCTCTCCGGTCCGCCCAGCCAATCAGGAAGCTCCGCCCGGAGAGGCTCGCGCCGGCGCGCATGCGCCGCAGCCCTTCCTGCCCTTCCTTCCCCGCCTCCCCCCCCACTTCCCTTTTCTTCGTCAGTCGGGCGCGTCCCCGGCGCTCGTGGAGCCGCTTCCCCTCAGCCCGGCCCGACGCTTCCCGAGCCGGGGGCTCTCCGCGGCCCTCAGGACGGGAAAAGGACCCCGCTTTAAGCCGCCTGAGCTCCCTCAGCCCTCTCGAGGGGCCCGGCGGGGGTGTCGTCGCTGAGGCCGCCTCCTTCCCTTCTACCCCCCCCCGCACCCCCGTCCCCATGGCGGCCCCGATGAAGAAGGGCCCCGGGGGCCTCATCGGCCTCATGAAGGACGCCTTCCAGCCCCACCACCACCACCTCGGCCCCCACCAGCCCTGCACCGTGGACAAGAAGATGGTCGAGAAGTGCTGGAAGCTGATGGACAAGGTGAGGGGGGGAGGGGGGCGGTCTCCTTCTCTCCCTCCTTCCCCCCCCGCCTTTCACTCCCCCTCCCCCCAAGTGCTGGAAGCTGATGGACAAGGAGGGGGGAGGGGGGAGGGAGAGGGGGGCGGTCTCCTCTCCCTCCCTTCCCTCCTTTCCCCCCCCCCGCCATTCCCTCCCTCCCCCCAAGTGCTGGAAGCTGATGGACAAGGGGAGGGAGGGAGGGAGCGGGGGGGAGGTCTCCTTCTCTCCCTCTTCCCCCCCCCCGGCCTTTCACCCCCTCCCCCCAAGTGCTGGAAGCTGATGGACAAGGGGAGGGAGGGAGGGAGCGGGGGGGAGGTCTCCTTCTCTCCCTCTTCCCCCCCCACCATTCCCCCCTCCCCCAAGTGCTGGAAGATGATTGACAAGGAGAGGGAGGGAGGGAGCGGGGGGGGAGGTCTCCTTCTCTCCCTCTTCCCCCCCCCCGCCATTCCTCCCCTCCCCCCAAGTACTGGAAGCTGATTGACAAGGAGAGGGAGGGAGGGAGCGGGGGGGGGGGAGGTCTCCTTCTCTCCCTCTTCCCCCCCCCGCCATTCCCCCCCCAAGTGCTGGAAGATGATGGACAAGGAGAGGGAGGGAGAGGGGGGTGGTCTCCTCTCCCTCCCTTCCCTCCTTTCCCCCCCCCCGCATTCTCCCCCTCCCCCCAAGTGCTGGAAGCTGATGGACAAGGGGAGGGAGGGAGGGAGCGGGGGGGGGAGGTCTCCTTCTCTCCCTCTTCCCCCCCCGCCTTTCACCCCCTCCCCCCAAGTGCTGGAAGCTGATGGACAAGGAGAGGGAGGGAGAGGGGGGCGGTCTCCTCTCCCTCCCTTCCCTCCTTTCTCCCCCCCACCCTGCCCTTGGCTCCCCCTCCCCCAGGCTCGGCCCCTTGCAGGGGGGGGGGTCGGGAAAGGCTGCCAGGGATGGATCAAGGTGAGGGGGACGAGGGCAGCGTCCAGGTGGGGTGGGGGCTTCTGAGGAGAGGAGGAGGAGGGGGACAAGCACCCGAAGGACTGCTCCAAGGGGTGTGGTGGGGAATTCTTGCAAAGGAAGCCGCGTGGAGTGTGGGGTGGCTGGGGTGCAGCCCTGGGTTTTTGGAGAACTCCTGTAAGTTAGATAAGATGGATAACTTTTATTGTGTTTTTTTTTACTGTGAGCGCACCTGCCCAGTGCATTAAAAATGAAATTCTGTTACCTGCTCTCATCCAGTATATCTACCCAAACATGTACCTAACACACATGTACACAGGCTATATACATACATATATCTGCACCACACACACCTATATATATGTATGTGTGTGTATATGTATATATGTAACAATAACAGAGTTGGAAGGGACCTTGGAGGTCATCTAATCCAACTCCCTGCTCATGCAAGAAACCTATGTGTGTGTGTGTGTGTGTGTGTGTGTGTGTGTGTGTGTGTATGTATGTATGACAAAACTATTCTAAAAATACAAGTTTCAGGTATATTACTAAAGAAAGAAGCAGACATTCTGTGAGCTCCGGAACTTAACATTTTAAGGTAGGGAAGGCATTGCCAAATAATATAATAATAGCAATCAATTGCAAAAGGCAGCTTTGCTTGGAGCAGCTTACAACCTGCCTCCATAACGTTTAAGACCATCAAATGACAATATCTACCTATGCTGGGTCCTTGGGAAGGACTTGCGGGTGGATAAAAAAGGCCAAATCCAGCCTGAAAATCTGGCTTGACTCTGGGCCTGACTGTCTGTCAGTTGCAAAAGGCAGCTTGACTGGGAACTGCTTCCATCATGCAAGGATACCTTTTGACGCCGTAAAACATCCACCTGTGATTACACCGGTCCTAGGTGAATAGAAAGGGCCAAATCCAGTCTGAACATCTGGCTGACTGTGCAGCCGACTGTCCTAATAAGCAAAAGAAAGCAAAAGCGAGAGGTGCCTTGGATGCAACCCCAAAACATCTGGAGCACCACTTGAACACCATTGGCATTGACACAATCCCCATTGGTCAATTGCAAAAGGCAGCTTGACTTGCAACAGCTGACATCCTGCAACGGTACCTCTTAGCGCCATCAAGCAACAGCAGCTACCTGTCCCAGGTCCTTGGGAGAGATAAGTAGACCAAAATTCCAAATCCAGTCTAAACATCTGGCTGCTGTGCGACCAAGCACCATCGTAATAAGATCCTTATTGGAAGGGAAATAAGATTCCATCTGTCCATGCAAGGGTCAGGTCTGCAGACTGGGCTGGTAAGAAATGGAGTTGTCGGAGATTCTCTTGAGACCCCAAAATTCCTGAGCTATAGATATTTTTGTGTGTGTTAGAAATGGAGATAACGAGGGGTCTCCAGGAGAAAGTATAGCGTAGGAAAAAAAGGAAGATAGGGTGGATTGCAGGCTGGCTGGGATGTTATACTGTTAGTGTTACAGTATGAGCCCAAGCTCAAGTCTTCTTCGGAGTGAGAATGATACAAAACTGTCAGTCTGCATTGGTTATTTTGCAACTGCTGCTAATCGCAAACAAGTTCCTGTCCTGAGGAGCTGATCTTAATTTAGCAGGCGAGGGAAGGAAGTGAGGAAGAGCAAAAGGAACATGAAATCAATGCAGGCAAAAAAAAAAAAGGCAGTTACATTCTGCTTTATTCTTTGGCTGAATGTGAATATCCCGAGGAGAGAAGCCTGTCTTATCTGGAAAGAAGGAAATAGTTGTAGGTCGGGTTCTGGGAAGTTGAGATATTGGGGAAATTTGGCTTCAGATCAAACTTTGGATGCCATGAAAGGCTTGATAAGAATCTGCATTAAAGGCCTTGGACTAATGATGTGGCCTGGAAATTTATTTCTCTATTTCAATTTTATAAGCCACCCTAGTCAAATAGGCTGATTTGATGCCAAGACTTTTTCACTTGTATTGAAGTTGCAGATCGTTGGGATGAATGCTTCAACTGTGGGTTTTAGAAGGCAGGGACTATCTTAGGATGGCACATATTATTGAGGAAAAATGCATGCTTCAATGTTTATGGGTATGCTTGTTTGCACATCTGTTTCTTTATATTGTTATATACTTTTTAAACATTTGAGCTAAGGTAGGCTTGGCATGGGAGGAAAAATCAGCTCTTCTGCCTATAGCCAGCTGCCCTATATATTTTAGCCAGATAACATGGACGGGACTTTTTTTCTATTTTATGTTAATTGTTTGGTCCTGATATGTGCAACTATTAGGCTTATAATAGTCTAATGCAGCTTTAAGACTTGTGGACTTCAACTCCCAGAATTCTCCAGCCAGTTATGTTTGAAGGTCTTGGACTGTAATAGATGGTTCATTCATAAATCTAATATGTTGTTTCAGTATTAAAGCTATGTAGATGATATACTAATATAGCTGATATGTAACAGTTGAAATGAGAATGTTAAAAAATAAGAAGAGGCCACCTAAATACTGTATTTGAGGAATTGGGTCTAGCAAAATTAGAAAGTTTTCCGAGGATAGAAGATGTAACCATCACGTTATAAGCTAAAGAATGATTTCTGAATTTTGGCAAGCTTTTAGGCCAATGTTTTTAAATATCTTTAGAACATTATGCTGGATAGTTTGGTTGCTAAAAAAATGAGTGGAAGTTGAGGGGCCAACAGCAAAATGGCATGTCAGTTAAAATGTGCTTGTTTGAGTCTTATGGAGTGCATTGAAAAAATAAAAAAATCAAGGCCCTAATTAGCAAATAATTAGCTAGTACAGTAGCTAATAACCTATTTCATATGTATGAACTGGAGCAAGAATGCTGCAGAGAGGTGAAGCATGGTAGGTCAATCAGCCTGTTGAAGGGAGCTCACCAGTTCATGTGATTTGAAATAATGTTTTTGTTGTTTCCTCTTTTTCCTTTCTTTAGAATATTGAGCAACAGCTTAAATGTTTATGCTTTACTCCTTGCTTCCCTGAAAATAAGATAGCAATCTATTTTCAAACTGGGAAAGTTTTCAAGAAGGCACACTTTTCACAGAATCACACAATTGTCAATGCAAAATATTTAAAATGTAAGGCTGCCAGCTATCGGCATCTTTTTGGGCAGCCACGAATCAAATGATGCCCTGGGTGCCATGATGTAATTAATAAACTTGTATTCCATATAATGATATTATCATGTCCTGTACTAAGTCCCTACATAGTGTGAATACAGCCCAACCAAACCATCATCACTTCCTGTAGCTTTATTTTGATTGGCTAAGACTCACTGTTAATTTTATCTCAATGATCATGATAGATACTTTGATGTAATCAGATAATACTTGACTATAATTATTGCTATGACGTTAATACTTGGTGAAGAGCCTCTTGTTGTTGAAGTTACTTGTCCTTAGGAGCTATCTGTTAAAGCCAAGGAAGGAGCATAAATAGAGTATGCGCCAGCGTTTCTCAACCTTGGCGACTTTAAGATCTGTGGACTTCAACTCCCAGAATTCCCCAGCCAGCACAGCTCTGGGAGTTGAAATCCACAGATCTTAAAGTCACCAAGGTCAAGAGATGCTGGTATTTGCAGCTTTTTCCGCCGTGACCTGAAGACATGGTCCGATCTGATGGGTGATTTTAATTGGGTGATTTTAATTGATTATTTTTGTAGTTACTTTTATTGTTTTAATTGTTTTAATTTCTGTGAGCCGCCCCAAGTCCTTTGGGAGAAGGGTGGCATATAAGTATTAGAAAATAAATAAATAAATAAATAAATAAATAAATAAATAAATTTATCCACCTAAAGTTACTTCTTTGGCAATGGGCGACCATATAAATATGATTGATAAAATATTTAATATCCATTTTCTAATCAAAATTCAAGCATCTGTATTAAATCTTAAACTAAAGATGCTAGTTAACCCAGTGTAAATAATTAAGAAGAAAATATGGGTAGTGAATAATGCATTAAATCAGTACAGCACTATAAATCATTCATAGAGAGAGAATATAAACTCTTAATACCTAAATTTTGGATGTGGCACAACTCCATATATGAATGTTGTTGAATAACAGTTTTCAATTGAAATTAAATTTGGGAAATGAATTATTTTAGCAACCGACACTGGAGTGATATATGTCAGCAATAAAACATCTTACTATATAGCTGTTCTAATATCTGAAATAAATTTGATATTCTTTAAAATCTTACTGCTGCATCTCTATAACTATACACTCTGCTTCCATTGAATTATACAGTTTTGGGTTAGAAATTATGATTGCTAAGGTTTTGTGACAAAAATGAACTTTAATACAGCTATTAAAGTTATAACTACTGATACTGAATAGTTGTTCTTAAATTGCTTTAAGAGAAAATTGGATTTTATGTTCTACCCTTTGAAAGTAACTAATTTGACTGAATGATAGCTAATACTAATGAAAGGTAATATGCCCTTACTTTTCTGACTCGTTAACTTTTCACAGGAGATGGTTATTTTTGGTATTTGTTTCCTAGAAGTCATGAGAATTCATGTATGATGTACATAGTAATTAGATTTATGGCGTCTGTGGCATATTTCCATTTCCCATTATTTCTGACGCAGGAACATGATTTTTTGGTGCTTTTGATTTCCTAGATAATGCTGTTGTCAGTGAATCATCTTCACTTTGAGCTATTCAGAATATAAAATGACTTTACAAAAATAAAATGCATTTTTGTTCTATACTTTAGCACATGTTTTCATGGTTTTAAAGGCTTTTTAATGAAAACATGATCAAACTCGAGCTAAAGTATAATCCATAGTTGTTTTGATTGTATTGTGCCCTTTCTTTGTTAGTTTATTTAAGAAATTTATATAATGGCATCTTGGAGCATTTTGTCCTTTACATTTTGAACTCTAGATCTTTAAACAATATACAGGTTATTATTCTGGAGGCTTTAACAAATCCAGAGTCACATTGGATTGCAGGGAGTTGTGGCTTGGAGTTATTTGAATTTTAGTCACAATGTGCATATTTTTAAAAGAAAAATGCAGACTATATCTATGGAATCAGGTGAAGGATAAGTCTTATTGAGAAGTGATAGCTAGAAAATCGGTCATTACAAAAGCTGGCCAAGTCCATACTTGGGAGTCTTGTTAAAATCCATTTATATGAAAAATGCAGCTGTTAAATACGCATAGTAAGTGATGGTTTCTCAGAATGTAGCCATCCCAAGGGAGTTTACTTTTCTTGAATGTTGATTTATTATTTGAGAATCTTCCAGGCAGATTATTCTTTTAGTTAGGGAAGGCGGCTGCGGAATTCTGGGATATCTAAAAGCTATCAAGGTTCAGAAACATTGCTCTACCTAGCTCCTAAGGAAAGATTTGTAGACTTAGAACAGAATAATATGATATTTTGAATGTACAGTACCTTTGCTTGTACTAAACCGAACACGGTGAGCTTACCGGTCAGCTAAAGCTACAGCTGATAAAAATAACTGATTAGCTGTTTCCACAGCCCATTTCCTTTTTGATAGTTTAGGTGCCAAATCCTATCTGTGCTCTAAGATTATTCTCATTAGCCTTCTAATATTTGCAATTTAGCAGTGGTCTGCATACAGTAGTCCCTTCTTCCCCCATCCTGGATTTAGCACGTTGTGTCAAATAGCAAAACATGGTCTCTTGCAGTAAAATCAAAGGCTGTTGTTTCATTAGGTCTTTCTTTTTTTTAACTTATTGAGCATCAAAAAGTTTCAGTGTTACATATCGAAGAACTGTTCACCCTAAGAGGAGCTTTGCAAAATATTCCAGTGGTCACATACCCTCTGCTCATCTGCAATTCCTTGGTCTTCCTCCCTCTCCTGTTCCAAGTGTCACTATAACCTGTTGAGCTTTGTAGAGTTACAATCATGCCAAGTGTAGGTTAGCAGATCCTTGGGCAAAGTTATCAGTACCCGATTCCTCCTCTTCCGATGATTCTGGGCCATGAACCCTTACAGAGAGCTGAGTAAAAACATGGTGACTATCACTCACCAAAGTGCTCCACTGATAATTGCGTTAGAAATCTTAAGTTCGCTAAGACACCACTCTTGAGCAGACAGAGGAAGTCAGGAAGCTCGTACATTTCTCTCTTAAGTGGAGCCTTTTTCTTGCATCACTGTTTTGGTGCTTTGTGCACACAGTCTCGAAAAAACTGATGATGGAATAAGAGTAACTTCGACAACTTTTAAATAGCCTCTTAATTAATGTCTTTGTGGGAGAAGTTTCTGTGGCAGAAGATACACCACAGACGTCTCGCCTCGAGTTTTGAGATTAGTATGTGGTGTGGCCTGAACAGAACTTTTTGCAGGTTTAAAATTTGTGAATCGGAGTTCGTAGCTTGTAGGTTCAACCTCTCACTCGTCACAGTTTTGAGACTTCATTAAAGCGTGCTGTTATTGTGAGAATGCATTCTTAAATTTCAAAATGACACTGACTCTCCGGAAGGCATTTTTACATTTGATCATGTTTGCTCTTTACACTTCTTAGGTTGTGCGTTTATGTCAGAACCCCAAGCTGGCACTAAAGAACAGTCCTCCCTACATTCTAGACCTCCTTCCCGACACCTACCAGCATCTGCGAACCATCCTGTCCTGCTACGAGGGAAAGATGGAGACTCTGGGAGAGAACGAATACTTCCGGGTGTTTATGGAAAACCTGATGAAGAAGACAAAACAAACCATCAGCCTCTTCAAGGAAGGAAAAGAAAGAATGTATGAAGAGAATTCCCAGCCTAGGTAATGCTGTCTTGTGCTGGAATTTATCCGTAGTATTCTAGAGCACGCCTGGATTTGGGAAGTCCCCTTGCTTCTTTCCAAATTCCTTGTCTCGGTATGCTTTTGCTTCATGTAAACTTTTGGGTTTCCCCTGAATTTTATGTTTCTCTGGCAGCTCAATATAAAAGTTTGAGTTGGAAGTGCTGCTCTGCTCGTCCCATTTTCACTGAAACCTCCATGTCCATGCTTTAGCTTAAAACCACTTACACCTCGAAGGTGCCAGGATTTGCAAGATAGATTATGTGCAAAAATGAGTTCGGTTGATAAACTAGCTAATGCTTTGCAAAATTAGTAAAGAAATGTTGATATGGGGTCTCTCTGATCTTGGTGGCCTTCTTGCAGATGTGTCATTATCCAAACTAGGTAACATCAGTGCCAATGATGCTACCTGGTTTGGTTAATGACACATCTGCAAGAAAACCACCAAGCTTGGAGTCCACCAGGGACACCTCAATTCAACCCTGAGCTACAAATATTCTCCTTTATTGAAATGCTGCGGTGCCCATGTAGTGCCTAGTGAAAACAGGACTGTCCAAATAAAGTATCCACCAATACAATTACATCGCGTTACGCAAGTACAGACAATGAATGTCTGTGGAGATTCTCGGTCATCCAGGTCATGGTCGTGCCAAAGGTGCTTTTTCGAAAGGCAAGTGGATTTCGTTGTGCTTGAAGACAATTCACTTCTCATCCAAGAAGGGCCTTCAGTTCCATTCAGCTCCATCATTCAGTCAGAACTGAAGAAGCTGCTTGGATGAGAAGCAAAACGCCTTCAAGCAAAACGAAGGAATTCCAGTTGCCTTTTGAAAAAACACCTTTGGGTACAGACAACGGAAGTCAGTTCAGAAGAGGAGGTATCTTTTAACTTGAGGCTAAAACTTGCCCTATTATTTTCTCTAGGCAACTTGGAGATGCCTTCAATATCCAGAAGCTTTTCCATCTATTTATTCTAATCTTTTACCAGCCACCTTTTCTCTGTAGGCTCCTCAGAGAGAGCTCTATCAAAGAAATGCAGATTATTATTTTTTTTACTTTGCAGGAGGAACAGGCAATTTCCAGCCTGCTTTGAAGAGTTGGCAGGTGGCCGTTTTCATCTTGCGGTGATTACATTTTTAAATTAGGGATTAAGCTTCCAGATGACAATGGGATTTTTGAGATGGAGGCGCTGCCTCTGAGTGTGGATTGATGCTGGAAGACACGTGGGAAGAGGTGGCAGGCCGAGCAGTGTTCATAAAAACCCATCTCTTAATGTTGATGTAGCATCCCAGCTGCTCCCCCCCCCCCCCAAATCCCAGTTCCCAACAGAGTGCTGAGACAATGTCAAATAATACTTTATAAACGGAGCTTCTTTGCAACGCGTTTGGGGCAATGCTCTAAATAAATAACCCCGGGGCTTCATGGTTACCACAGCGCAAGCAATATTTTCCACTTCTGCATGGCCTACCTTTAGAATTAAGAAAGCATCGAGCCTTGTGGTTAGAGCCATAAATAGAGCTGGGTTCTCTCCACTGTTCTTTGAGCTTAGTTTCACTTTAAGCCAGAAGCACTTTCTGCTACTTAACGTGCAGAAGCTGATGTCCGGGGAAGATGGGCTAGTTTTATGTGGAGAATTGTGGTGCCTTCAAGACCTTGGAAGCCGTCAAATGACATTTTCATGTATTTATTATTATTATTTTTTTTAAAAAAGTCATAGTTAAGTCTTTTTCTTTTTTGTGGTATGTAAGTCAATTGCCATCTCTGGCTAAGATGCCAGGAATTCAATAAAGCCTTAGTTGCCTCAAACGGCGTCAGTGAACAGTACAGAGTAAGTAGTTATGGTTAAGGGAGAGGAGGCCCTTTGATCATTGCTGTGAGTCATTTGTTGTGTACATTTGCAACTGGAGTAGGGTTTGTTCCTAAGACCCCCCCAGCCTTCCCTGTTGCTTACTTGAGCCAAAGATGAGACGCAAGAGACTGGAGAAAATATCTTGTTGGTACATTACAAATGGTAAACACCGATCAGGGCCTGTTTTTTAACAGCCAGTCTTATCCTCGGAGAGTTCTGCAAGGGATTTGCCTGAATCCCAATCCCCTAGAGGGTACTGCTTGGTTTTGAACATGGGTCGTAAAAATTAATGCCTCAGTTCTTGCTCGGAGGTCAAGGTTTCAGCTGCTGATGATAGGATTTCACTGTAACATGGAGGACGGTCCATTAAAAGAATGTCCAGCTCTGAAGAAATGGTTTCTCGGGATTCGTAAATTCTCTTTCTCCCTCCGCCCCCTTCGTTTTAAAATGAAAACATCACTTGGCATAGTAGGAGGTGATGAGCATTTAAAGCCAATAGTAGCCAATGTACTGAGCTCCTTGCCTCATCCTGTGGTGAGACTGGGTGGGTGGGTTTGGCTGTCTCTGCAAGATTATTATTATTATTATTTAATTTGACTTATATGCCGCCCTTCTCCGGAGACTCAGGGCGGCTTACAGTGCGTTAAGCAACAGCCTACATACTTTTGTATATTTATATTTATACAAAGTCAGCTTGTTGCCCTCACAAACTGGGTCCTCAATTTACCCACCTTATAAAGGATGGAAGGCTGAGTCGACCTTGAGCCTGGCTGGGATTGAACTCGCAAGTAATTGCAGCAGCTGGATCTTAAATGCTGCCTTTGTAGGAGGCATTACTCCCCTACGCTACTCAGGCTATTTCATGCTTGTCTTTTCATGCTTGTCTTTAGCTGTAGGGCCTAGAGGAACAAATCCATACAGGAAAAAGCTGCAGCTATACCCAGTGTGTTTATATCTATAAAATATGGGCAGCTCCATGTAGGAAGGAAGCTGGTCTTATTCAGGTTTTTTTCTTTTTGAAATATGCACGGCTATCGTGTTTAATGTACTCGAAGCATTAGGCATCCCCCCACCATTCAGAAGCAAGTCCGCTACTAATCATTTTGCTTCTTAATGTGCGGCTCTGGATCAGGAAAACACAATAAGGCATTGTTGAGTCAGCCTGTCCGAAAACACCGCCTGCCCCTTCCTTCAAATTAACCATGCCCTCCAGAACGTAGCCAACTTCTGCATTTCAATTAGCGCTTCTTAGGGAAAGTTCTGTTTGCTGCTTTAAGAATGAAGAAAATGTTAACTTCAGTGTGGGTCTGTGGTACTCCGGCGAGAAATGGGCAAAGCACGTCCCGTTGCCCATTCTGCCATCCCGGTTTTCTTTTAAATTGGCTTGCCAAGGGTCTAAACACGATCGCAAATGAAAAGGTGGATGAGCCTTTACGGATGATCTATCCGCCTTTCCCAAACTTCCTGATGAATGGAACTTCAGTTGCCGTGAGCTCAAGCTAATCATGGCTACTGGTGGTATGGTCTGGACCAGGGGTTTTCAACCTTGGCAACTTTAAGCCTGGTGGACTTCAACTCCCAGAATTCCCCAGCCAGCAAAGCAAAGCTGGCTGGGGAATTCTGGGAGTTGAAGTCCTCCAGGCTTAAAGTTGCCACGGTTGAAAACCCCTGGTCTGGAAGAGATCAAGTTTGGAGGTTAGGATATAGAAGTGCTGTCTTAGATATCGAGGTAGAATGTGGGATTACGCTAGAAACAAATTTTAGTGTTGGGTTTTTAATGTTAAGGGACGTTCCATGGTTAAGTGTTTATTTTTATACTGATTCATGTGCTCTGAATTTTATGCCAGTGCATTGGGGAATTAATGCACGAAATCAGAGTAATGTTGGATAGTTCTTTATATAGGCACTTGATGGTGACATAGAATAATAGAGTTACCTGTATCTGTATGAAATTTATACCCTCCATTTAGTTTCCTGTACTTCTCTAGAAAAGCAACATATTCTATGCTGCTGTTTGGAGCAAAGTAGAACTTCAAATTGTGTGTTGAAAAGCTGACTTGAGAGTAGTTGCACATTTTTTTATTTTTTTTTTACAAAGTTGATTACGATAGGAAGCAGACTCTGAAGCTGCAGGAAGTGTATACATGTCAACATAGGATTTTTAAATAGGACGGCTCAGCATTCCTGGGAGGTGAATTCACAGTAGTTGGAGCTTCCATGCAATATGCTCTTATTGGAAGGGCAAGGCACCAATTTAACCACTTTGGTGGGACCCTGTTAGTTGGATCAGAGATGAAAAGCACACAACTCCCAGGTGGCATCCTTCTGGTGAGGCCTGAGATTTTTAAAAAATGCACTGTCTCCATATTTGATGCTTCATTGTGAAAGTAGACCTTGACAGCTTACGGTGGAGCAAAGTTCAAAAGTTAAACCTCCAGTAAATGTTTATGGTAAAATTACAAGCTCCGAGTAGTTACTTTCCATCCACTCATCATACTTATTCCACTTCTCAAACTGGTCCCCAATCCAGGGACTCCTGGATTAGACGCCCTTCTAATTTGTCAAGAAAAGCTCACTAAATGAATCCTCCCAATACTGGATCTCTCAAGAGATCCAGTGCCCACATAACCTAATTCTCCCGCCCAGCTAACTGCCTGTCAAAGGCAGACACTTAAGATTCATTTATCAAGTCGCAGTTACATCAAGCAAGCACAGGATACTGAGATAACATCACAAGTTGGCGTTGCATGCAGGATTATTGAGTCCTTTCCAGATGTAACGATCCATAGCTTGAGATGGAAGAATCCTGCCAAATGCTTTCTCCTGAGAAGGGCGGCATATAAATCAAATTTTAAAAAAAAATCAAGTCCCATTTAAATCACGATTTAAATCACTAGTAAAAAAGGCTTGATTTCAATCAACTTGATTTAAATCATCATTTTTGAAGAGCAGCTGTCCTCTCTGTCCCGCAGCAGCTCCTTCTCCCCTGACCCGCTGTTGACTCACCGACATCTCCAATATTGCAGAATACACAGCCTCGTGCCACATAACTAAGCTTTAATTTCATGCTAAATAAACCAAATTATTAATGTGTCTTAAATGGAAAGCTATCATTAGATAGATTTTTTTTTACTCCAAAAGCATTTTATTAAAATAAATTGGATATAAATTTTTAAAAAATCCGATTTTTAATTTTTTTTAAAAAAAACCAATTTCTTATCCACTCTGTTACATTCTCAACCCCAGCTAGCCAGGAAGAAAGGATCCATTTTTCCCCCACCCTTTGCCCTGGCCTTTCAGACCCCTATTTACTTTCTCGGAATGAGGTCAAACCTGTAGCCTTGCCCCCCTGATTGGAGAGCCTGGGCTTTCCCTTCTAAACATCTCACATCTTTATCAGTCTGTAAATTGAACCCTTCCGCCCCTGAGCCAGCACATCCAGCTTCCCTGGGGGGAAAGAAAGGTGGTGATGGGGAAACTGGTTTGCGTTCAAAGCTAATAACAGTGCGGATCAGTAGAAAGAACAATAATTTACCTTTCTGTGGGGGCAGCAGACTTGTTTCCTCTCATCCGTCTTTTGAGTTTGGACATTTTGAATAAACAGGGATTGCCGGGACCAGATTTGCTTACACAAGCTGTCCCCAGGTACATCTTCAGTCTTCCTCACCAACGTAAACAAGGAAGCATCATTGTTATTTTTAGGCAGGATATTTATATTTTTTCAGCGCTCTCTCTCTCTCTCTCTCTCTCTCTCTCTCGTGCTTTTAAGCCCATTCATAACATTTGTATTTATTAAGATCTCAAAACACTCCTGTGGTTTTTTTTTGGTTACGTTTTGTTTTGTTTACCCAATCCGCAGTCTTCCAACTTGTAGCCTGTCTTTTGAAGCATGCAATCATTTTGTCAAAACACCATTTGTTTACTTACACTAGCAGTCTGACTTCTGCAAGGAATTTTATTCTAATCGTAAGGCAGTGCGAGCGCGTAGATTTTGTAGGGCTAAGGTGGAAATAGTAATGGCGTGTTTAATTTGAATTTAACTTGCGTTCTGCTAGAGCTGCTTTTAAATTTGCCTTCTCTCTTAGGGGAGTACAGATAGTCCTGGAGCTATGGCCACAATTGGGCCCAAAATTGGGGGTTCTACAATGGTCAGAAGCAACGGTCCCCAAACTTGGCAGCTTTAAGACTTGTAGACTTCAATTCTGGGAGAATTCCGGGGGTTGAAGTCCACAAGTCTTAAAGCTGCCAAGTTTGAAGACCTCTGGACATAAGTGTTAAAAACGGTCATGAGTCACTTTTTAAAGTGCCGTCGTATCTTTGAACGGTTACTAAATGAACCATTGCAAGTCAAGGTCTTACCTGTATATAATAACATCTGGCAAATTCCTTTTTTTAAAAAATTAGATTTATATGCCGCCTTTCTCCGGAGACTCAGGGCGGCTTACAGTGCGTTAAGCAATAGCCTTCATACTTTTGTATATTTATATTTATACAAAGTCAGCTTATTGCCCCCACAAACTGGGTCCTCAATTGACCTATCTTAGAAAGGATGGAAGGCTGAGTCAACCTGGAGCCTCGAACTTGCAATAATTGCACACAGCTGAATGTTAATAACAGGCTATTTAGCCTGTTGAGCTATCTGAGGCTCTCCTCTGGAATATTGTAGAAGATCATGAACCTTACTTGGTGCCCTCAAATATAAATGGCATGCCATATACCTTTAGTCTGCCATGTACTGTAGCTGCTACATATTTTTTTAAAAAACGTTATGCCCAGAAGAGAGAAATTCTATGGAGTGTTTACACACTGTATCAGTGTAGATTGTTATGCGTGTTTTCCTTTCCTTAATTTAGTTTCTGCTTGTCATGGGTGGAATTAGCAGGGTAAAGGTTCCCCTGGCATGTAAGTGCTAGTCGTTCCCGACTCTAGGGGGCAGTGCTCATCTCCGTTTCAAAGCCGAAGAGCCAGCGCTCTCCAAAGATGTCTCTGTGGTCATGTGGCCAGCATGACTCAACACCAAAGGCGCACGGAATACTGTTCCCTTCCCATCAAAGATGGTCCCTATTTTTCTATTTGCATTTTTTTAAAATATGCTTTCGAACTGCTAGGTTGGCAGAAGCTGGGACAAGTCACGGGAGCTCACCTCCGTTACGCAGCACTAGGGATTCGAACCGCTGAACTGCCGACCTTTCGATTGACAAGCTCAGCGTCTTAGCCACTGAGCCACCGCATCCCTTGGAATTAGCAGTATATGGTAGTAATTGCTGAGAGATTTCCTAGTGCTTTTCTACTTGAAGCTGCCTTGTATTCCAGAGAGTTTAGGATATCTCTGCTCTAACCCCTCCCCATCCCCAATTAATCTGAGAATCTTGCTTAATCTGGATTTATAACGATTGTCCTGATGTATCATTTCAGGAAAGGTGATGCAAGGCAGACATGTTTTCTCTGCAGAGGCACTAACTAACTTTTTCTGCTGGATGCAAAAAGCTCAGTTAAATGGACTAAAAACTCCTGGGAAGTTCTGGAGGAGCTAGCTGGATGCGTCAAAAGGATGGTTTTAAAAGATTTACGGGTGCAAAGAAGGACGGAATAGGTTGACATCCCAGTGACTTTCTGCAAGGCAAGCCGTTATCATGGTAGAATGTTTTTGATCCAGCAAACAGGAAGCCGGAAAAGAACAGCCTGCTGCAGGTCAGAGGCAAAAGCACAGAAAATTGAACTCAGGAAAATGAGGCCCTGCTAAAGGCTGCAGTGGGGCTGAGAGCTCGGCTGACCTCTTGACTTTTTTGCCGGGTATCTAGAGCCAGAAAGTAATGAAGAACTGAAGAGGAGAGCCAAGCAGAGGGAGAAGTGAAAAAAAACAAAACAGAATTGCTTTAATGTGGCATATTTAATAGGGTGTTAATTTTTTTTTTTAAATTCTGGCGTCTAGTTAAGCTAGGTTGCCTTCAGGAGTTGATGCACGAAGTCTCAACTCCACCTCCTTGGATGGGAGACTCACCACTCTGGCCCAGAGCCAAGAACTCGTATCTCGCCAGCCGCCTTTCACTTCGTATTTTTGGACTGTCCAGAGTGATTGGCTACCTAGAAGCATCCGCTTCCCTCGCTTGTTTTTTGAGCTCTCCCTCATGTGAATCTCACAGGCGTTCTTTGATTCTCTGGGAGGTCCCCCCTTGAGAAAGTAACATTAATTAGAAAGTGAGAATGGTGCCAAAAACAGGGGTTGATAAGGGAAAAAAATAATCCGGAATAAACACTCGCACAGCTAACTGCCTGAAAATTAAAACAGGAGGAATTCCATCACAGCTACTGTCTACTCAACAGATAAAAGTGCTCTCTTCTGCTGCTGCTCTTGTGCAGATGTCTGCTCCTGGGTTTAAGATCTAGAACAGTGATGGCGAACCTATGGCACGAGTGCCCACAGGTGGCACGCGGAGCCATATCGGTGGGAACGTGAGCTCAGCTCTGGCGTGCACGTGTGTGCCGGCCAACTGATTTTTGGGCCTTCTGGGCCCACCGGAAGTTGGGAAACAGGCCGTATCCGATCTCTGGGGAGGTGGGGAAGGCCGTTTTCTCCCTCCCTAGCACCTAGAAAGGCTCTGGAGCCTGGGAAGAGCGAAAAACGGGCCTTCCGGTCCTACCAGAAGTCGGCAAATGGGCCATTTCCAGCCTCTGTAAGGCCTCCCGGGGTGGGGGAGGCCATTTTCACCGTCCGCAGGCTCCTGGAAAGCTTCTGGAGCCTGGGGAGGGCGAAAAACAGGCCTACTGGGCCATCATGTGTCAAAAGCAGGGGGAGCGCGGGCGGGGGGGTCGCGCATGCATGCACGAGGTGTGGGGCGCATAGAATTATGGATGTGGGCATGTGCACAGGCAACACACACACACACCGCGCTCCCCCACTTTTGGCACGCAAAAAGGTTAGCCATTACTGATCTAGAAGGTGCCTCTCATATCTTTGGTGCTTTATATAAATTCTGTAAGTAAAAAGCAGATCGTGTTTAATTCATGCTGCCTGGTGTTTCTTCCAGGTGCTTTTTCCATTTGACACTTGAATATTTTATTTATGTTTTAAGCCCAACTTGGTCATGAAGTTCCAAACATAATTGATGCTTGTTCCTTCCTTTTTTCCTGGAACAAAAGAAGCCACCGCCAGTCAGATTCTCATGAATTACCCAGAGATAATATTGCTTTAAGGCCAGCAAATAATGTGAGGACACTAGCAGAAGAGATCACCCTTGAGCAAACAAAGGGGGGGGGCCTTTAGGAATCTATAGGTTTGAGGGTCCTACCCGTACTTTCCACATGTGTGAGTAGAATAGAATAGAATAGAATAGAATAGAATAGAATAGAATAGAATAGAATAGAATAGAATAGAATAGAATAGAATAGAATAGGGGAGGGGAGGGGAGGGGAGGGGAGGGGAGGGGAAGGGAGGAGAGGAGAGGAGAGGAGAGGAGAGGAGAGGAGAGGAGAGGAGAGGAGAGGAGAGAATTCAGAATGAATAGAATTCTTTATTGGCCAAATGTGATTGGACACAAGGAATTTGTCTTTGGTGCATATGCTCTCGGTGTACATAAAAAGACAAGATACGCTCACCAAGAATCATAAGGTACAACACTTAATGATAGTCATAGGGTACAAATAAGCAATCAGGAAACAATATCAATATAAATCGTAACGATACCAGCAACAAAGTGACAGTCATACAGTCATAAGTGGGAGGAGATGGGTGGTGGGAACAATGAGAAGATTAATGGCAGTGCAGACTTAGTGAATAGTTTGACAGCGTTGAGGGAATTATTTGTTTAGCAGAGTGATGGCGTTCGGGGAAAAAACTGTCCTTGTGTCTAGTTGTTCTGGTGTGCACTGCTCTATAGCGTCGTTTTGAGGGTGGGAGTTGAAACAGTTTATGTCCACGATGTGAGGCATCCTCGTTGATGAAACGCATCCTGAGTAGCTGTTCTCACTTCTTAAAACCGAAGGGCAGTAAGAGTGAAGGAAGAATCTTATCCTTTGAATTTGGCTGTCATCTGGCACTGTTGATTAGACCAGTTACAGAGGAGCCTCCCTCTTGCTGACTGTGGGGGCTGATAATTTCCTAACAGAAGCAGTCCCCTCTGCACCCTAAATTTACCCTTTTCTTGTACACCTCTGGTGAGTAACCTGAGAGTTTGTACTCAGAAGGTGACGGCTTTTGCGCACTCAGTTATCCTAACCTTAGTTTGCTTAATAAAGTGTGCTTAAATTACAGTTGGAATTCTTCTGAATGAAATGCTGTCTGGACAGATGGTTATTATATAACACTGATTGAAGGACTTGTAACTTCCAGCTGGGTCCTCATTTTTCTGCCTTACTTCAAAAGCATTTTAGCCATCTTTATATTGCACCTTCCGGGTAGGCAAATAAAACACCTGAAACGGCAAAGAGGGCTTGTAAAGTTCTGTAAAGCTAAATTTCCAAACTGCTGGCAATTAGAATCCATTGCTAGAAAAACCAACTCAGAAGGTTTTGATTTTGAAAAAAATCAACGTTTCCAGTTTCTTCTTTCATTTTTTGGTTGCCGCTTTCTCATGTCATGGCACATTTATTTGTTCGTTTAATTTATATGTCACTCGTCTCACTACCCTGGGGGGGCCTCACAGTTACAAAGATGTATTTTTCTTCTCTTGCAGGCGCAACCTGACCAAATTGTCCCTGATCTTCAGCCACATGCTGGCAGAACTGAAAGGCATATTTCCCAATGGACTCTTCCAAGGAGACACTTTCCGAATCACGAAAGCAGATGCAGCTGAGTTTTGGAGAAAAGCCTTTGAGGAGAAGTAAGTACAAGTTCCAAAATAAGCTTCTAGGCTTCTGGCAGTTCTTCAGGCAACTCAAAACTGGAGTGCTTTGTCACTCGTGGTTTTGCCACATCCAACATATGTGAGATGGAACCCCAAAGCTATTAGAACAGAGGTGTCAAACACAAGGCCCATGGGCCGATGTGGTCGGATCCAGCCCACAGGGCCGCCCTGGAAAATGTAAGGGGCCAATCCGCGTCGCTTTGGCCTGAACTACTCAATGCAAAGAGGAAATATGCCAGCAATTTGGGGAGTGGTGTTGCTGGCCATTCTCACTCAGTTGGCCACACCCACCCAGTTGGCCATGCCCCCCCCAGCTCCCCCGAGGTCAACCACAGCCCTGATGTGGCCCTCAATGAAATTGAGTTTGACACTCATGTACTATACTGTCAAGACTGGGTGGAGCCATTCAAGTATTTCTTTGAAATTATCTGACCGTGGCCTCTACTCTTATAGGATTAAAATACAACCCACCCACCCCCACCCATCACACACAGCTTCATGACAATCTTCAGCCTTGCCCTTTCCTTGACCGAAGGGTTGACTTGACTTTGGGGAGAAAAATTGTTCATGGTTGATTTGTTGAGGAATTGATGTTTCACTTGGCTTCAAGAGGCTATAGACTGCCATAACTTAAGATGTTTATCTCTGGAGATTAATTTTGATCGCATTCCAGATTCAAGTTTTTCCCATACGAAATACGCACGGCATATCTGCAAATTAAGACTTACGAAATATGTGCACTCATAACCTTGCCTGCAAGCTGTCGGTCTTCCTTCATTACTTCCTTCATTTAGTATCTCAGTACAGTTACTTAGATGTCAGGGATCTTGTTGAGATGCAGTTATGTGACATTCCTTTTATACTGCTGTTAACGTCAGTAGCTGTTTTAACCAGTTATTGGGCAAATTATAACTGATGTTTGCTTTCAGTAATTGTACATATTTGTGTACTTCCATTCTTGTGGTTGTGAATCTATATGCATGGACAAAAGGCTTATTAACCTGGATGGTTTTAAGAGCAATTTATGGGAGACACTATAATGTCCAATATCAGAAATGATGTGTGCTTTGAATATTTATGGCTAGGAAACATGAGTGGGACAGTTCTTCAGCGATTTCCTAGAGCATAGCCATCTTAAGATGTGTGGACTTCAACTCCCGGAAGACCCCAGCCAGCCGAGCGATAGAATCAATGTTCCAGATCAGTATTTCTCAACCTTGGCCACTTGAAGATGTGTAGATTTCAACTCCCAGAAGACCCCTGCGAGTTGAAGCCCACACATCTTAAAACGGCTGAGGTTGGGAAACACTGTCCTATATGAAACTGATTGGCTCTTCTGGGAAAGAATAACCCAGGGTGAACTTTTGTTTGATTTAGCAGATGTTTTAAATCCCTATGATGCAAAAGAAACCATCCCAATATATATATATGTATATATATGTATATATTATCCCACTGTTAGGACCATTGTCCCATGGAAAACCTTCCGCCAAGCCCTACATGAAGTCCACCCCATCAGTTCCGGCCTGGAAGCCATGGCATTGAAGTCAACCATTGACCTGACATGCAACGATTACATTTCAGTGTTTGAATTTGATATTTTTACCCGTCTGTTTCAGGTAAGCTTTTTTCTTTTTTCTTGTTAAGCCATCATTTCCCCAAATACAGACGTTGGTTCGCCACTGAAACAGATTTCTCCTCCTCCTCCTCCTATCGAAATGGCCGATCTTCCTCTCCCTGTCTTGCACAGCCTCAACCTTCAGGTGTTCCTTCTCTCTATCTACTGGCTTCCTTGCCTCCCAAATCTCTCTGGCTTATGCTGAACATTTGGATTTCTGGGATCAGGAAGGATTGATAACTTGGCATGAGGGATAGCTTTGAAGAGAAAAAAAATTGCCACGCCCCATTGGAATGCCATTAAATTCTCTGCTGCTTTTTTTAAATGTAACGGTTAAAGTTGAGCATTGCTGAAGTCAATTCGCGGAGGGGATGTGACTGTGTGGGAAGTGGAATGGAAGGGCCGTTTCCGTGTTGAAATAACTCCCTATCTTTTCACCCTCCTCCCCCCCCCCCAACCCAGCCCTGGTCGTCTTTGCTCCGAAACTGGAATAGCCTTGCGGTGACTCATCCTGGCTACATGGCATTCCTGACCTATGATGAGGTCAAGGCCCGGCTCCAGAAGTTCATTCACAAACCTGGAAGGTGAGTGCTTCAAAGCAGCCTTTCTAACCTCCATTCATGTTCTGGTGAAGCATTTTAAACCAAAAACAAGGGATACCAGGGACGTCCTAAATTTGAAACGCCAAAAATTGACATTTGCAGGGTTGCAAATGTCAATTTTTGTGATTAATTTATTTGTCAATCAAATTTAGATGGACATTCCTCAGTAGGAATGCTTCTGTGGGATAATCAAGCCAACTTTTAGAGCCGTTATGGCGAACCTATGACACGCGTGCCACAGGCGACACGTGGAGCCATGTTGCCTGGCACGCCAGCTCAGCTCCGGTGCGCATGCGTCGGCGTCTCTGGAGGCTGGGGACAGCAAAAAAGTCACTTCCTGTCCAACCAGAAGTTGGGAAACGGGCCTCCGAGGGTGTGGGGAAGGCTGTTTTTGCTTTCCCCAGATGCATAGAAAGAATCTGGAGCCAGGTGAGAAAGAAAAATGGGCCTACCGGGCCATCGTGTGCTAGGAGCGGGGGGAATGGGGGTTGCATATGCGGGGCGGGGTGCATAGAATTATGGGTGTGGGCACAGGTGCACGCAAATCTCCCCTGCCCCCCCTTCCTGGCACACGATGTCAAAAAGGTTAGTCGTCACTGTTTTAGAATATCCGAGAAGTTAAGGGCATCCTTGCCATGATTGTTAATGCACATTGAAAGAAACATTCAGATAATTACGATTGCCTGGATTGTGAGGGGCGGCGGGGGAGAGATTTTCTGCTGAGATGTTATTCAAAAAAAGGCTTCATATGTAGGAAGTTCAAATTTGTTTTGTTCAGCTATCAGTGTATCTTCTTGTTTGTTGTTGTTTTAGTTACATTTTTCGTCTGAGTTGTACGCGACTTGGTCAGTGGGCCATTGGCTATGTCACTGCAGATGGAAACATCCTCCAGACAATTCCCCACAACAAACCTCTTTTTCAAGCACTGATAGATGGCTTCAGGGAAGGCTTGTAAGTGACTCCTTTTTGTGCCGTGTCCTAACTCTGGTTCGTCCTTTTTTCAGTCAAGGTGCCTCTACAGGCAATTCTTGATTTATGATCGCCGTTGAGCCCAGAATTTTGCTTGTGGGCCATTCTGATCATAAGTCGAATCACCATGCGCTGGATTTGATTTTTACAACAGTTGTTAACCGTCAGTCATTAAGCAAATCACATACTTGCAAATCATAATCCCACTTAACCGGTGATCATTTTTTTCCCCAGTAAAAAGGGCAGAAATTCTCAAAATGCAATTGAGCGACCACGGGGCTGTGCAGCAGTCCTAAGGACGGTCCATAAATAAACTTCTTTGAGTCCTTCATAACGTCAAATGCTTGTTAAGCAACCGGCTATAAATCGAGGATTCCCTGTAATTGAAAAACAGACAGGAATTCAGTCTGTTCTGTCAAAGCTGAAGAGCCTCTGAAACTCCTTGGCTCTTTCTCTGAAAGCCAGCACGGCTCTTGTGCTTGTCCTAATATAACCTGCCTCATCAGGCATCTGAATTCAAGGTTTTGCGCAGCCCTTCGATATGCAACAGATTTGAGTTTCTCTTTCCAGCCCTGTGGGGTTTGACAGATAGGCATCAGTAACAAACCACAGCAAGATCAAAAAGATGGCAGGTGTGTCAGCGCCTCGTTGTGCAAAGAGAGGCAGTTACGAACTTGCCCGGCAGCGATCTCTGATGCCAATGGGTGTGTGTGGCCTTATGTGCATGGTAGTGATGTCACAATGCAGGTGACGTCCTTCCCCAGGCCACCTGGAGCAAATCGGTGCAAGCTCCCTCAAAATGCCAGGCCTCTGACTGGCTAAAGCGTTGAGCAAAAGGTTTGGCTCTGAGCAGCTCGAAGCCATGTTCCGTTTTCATCAGCAACTCAAAATTTATTGTTCCACGTTTGGGGCCTTGCAAGGTCTCTTCATAATTAAGTTTTATCTCCTAATTCAGCCCTCTGCAAAACTGTCATCTCGCCCATTTGTCTGAGGCTCTGCTCTCTCCAGCTGTTTCTCTCTTTTCAAATCTATAATCTTTGCATCTCTCCTCTAGTTACTTGTATCCCGATGGAAGAAACCAGAATCCTGATCTGACCGGCTTGTGTGAGCCCACACCCCAGGACCACATTAAAGTCACTCAGGTGAATAGAGATCGCTTAATCCTTTCTCCATTCTTTCCATCTAGTCCAGGGGTCTCCCCAACTTGCCAACTTTTAAGGCTTGTGGGCTTCAATTCCCAGAATGGTGGCTGAGGAATTCTGGGAGTTGGAAATCCGCAAGTCTTAAAGTTGGCCAAGTTTGGAGATGCCTCATCTAGTCTTAACGATTAAAAAAAGAAAGACGGAAAGTGCTCAGAGCGATGCGCAGGGTGGATTTGATTTAAACCAAGTCGATTTACCTCATGATTTAAATCACTAGTAAAAAGGCTTGATTTAAATCAACTCGATTTAAATCATAATTTTTAAAGAGCAACTGTCATCTCTGCTGCTCCTCGTATCCGCTGTTGACTCACTGATAGTCCCAATATTGAAGAATATTCAGCCTTATGCTACACATCTAAGCTCCATTTCATGCTGAATAAACTAAATTATTAATGTATCTTAAACCGAAAACTATCTTTAGATAGATTTTCACTCCAAAAGCATTTTATTAAAATAAATTCGATAAAAATAAAAAAAAATCCAATTTAAAATTTTAAAAATCCATTTTTAAAATTTTTTTTAAAATAAAAAATCATTGATTTTTATCCACTCTGGGGATGTGTGGAGTCCACATTTGGAGAAAAGGATACTGAACGGGAATACTGAGGGATATGGGTTAGAGAACACTTCCTTTTATCAGATTTCCCCTCTCTTTCAATGCCCGCAGTCTGAAATCCTTGCATCCTTACGAATCACACCCTGTTCCATTAACGATACTCCTACCTTTTGAAAGAAGGGGCCGTTTTGGTGGATTTTTTAAAAAAATGCGTTGCAAGCTTTCACCTTTCCCGCGGCCCTTGTTGAAGCTGTGCTTTTAAAAGGCTGTTTCCAGGAAGGTGTTTTTAAGATCTGTCCCTTTCTGGCTTCTTACCCTCAGGAGCAATACGAACTGTACTGTGAGATGGGCTCCACTTTCCAGCTCTGTAAAATCTGTGCCGAAAACGACAAAGATGTGAAGATAGAACCCTGCGGACACCTCATGTGCACCTCTTGCCTCACGTCATGGCAGGTATGGGGGGTCGAGCCCCACTCCTTGGAACAAGTCCCTCTGCAGCCTCTACAGAAAGCAGCCCCGGGCCCACTTTGCCTGGCTGGCCATGTTGCGTCACTATCACTGCTGTTGTCAGCTTTGCAAAAGGCACCTAGAATGGGTGACTTTTCTCTAGGCTGGGTCAACTGCTATGCAGTTGTGCTCCAACATATTTATGCAGTTGTTGTGAATGTGGGGTGGGTGGCTTGTGCAGCAGCCTTGAAGGAGGCAAAGGTGTTTTCTGTATGTGTGTGTGTGTGAGAGAGAGAGAGGGAGGGAGGGAGAGAGAGGGAGGGGGAGAGAGAGAGGTGCAACATTGATTTGATTTGATTTTTTTTCCTCTTTCTTTTGCTGTGCTCATAAGACCTCTAGTCATACATTCAGACCAGTTAATTTCCTTCTGCAGTAGCAAATTATGAATTAGTTTCTTTCTTTCTTTCTTTCTTTCTTTCTTTCTTTCTTTCTTTCTTTCTTTCTTTCTTTCTTTCTTTCTTTCTTTCTTTCTTTCTTTCTTTCTTTCTTTCTTTCTTTCTTCCTTCCTTCCTTCCTTCCTTCCTTCCTTCCTTCCTTCCTTCCTTCCTTCCTTCCTTCTTTCTTTCTTTCTTTCTTTCTTTCTTTCTTTCTTTCTTTCTTTCCCTTCCTTCCTTCCTTCCTTCCTTCCTTCCTTCCTTCCTTCCTTCCTTCCTTCCTTCCTTCCTTCCTTCCTTCCTCTCTCTCTCTCTCTCTTTCTTTCTTTTCCTTCCTTCCTCTCTCCCTCTGTCCCGTGTGCCAAGATAATCCTGCGTGCCACATTCCATGGGGTGTCCCTGAGTGAATCACCTGGTCCATATGTTTCCCCCCTTTGCTCTCTGCCTGCAGGAATCGGAGGGGCAGGGATGCCCGTTCTGCCGGTGTGAAATTAAAGGCACGGAGCCCATTGTGGTGGACCCTTTTGATCCCCGAGGAGGGGGAGGGCTTCTGAGGCAAGGGGCAGAAGGAGCCCCCTCCCCAAATTACGATGATGATGATGACAGAACGGATGAATCACTGTTCCTGATGAAAGAGCTGGCTGGTGCAAAGGTAAGGCTGGACTGTTGGTCTCCTCCATGGAAGTGCGTAATATAAATTGGGATGGGATAGATGCTAGATAGATACCCTGTTTCCCCAAAAATAAGACCTCCCCTGATAATAAGCGCAATCGGGCTTTTGAGCGCATGTGCTAAAATAAGCCTCCCCCCCCCAAAAAAAATAAGTCCTCCCTGAAAATATTTAAACACAGAGCTGGAAATCAGGTAAGATAGCAAGAGGAGCCCCATTTTGCTCCACATGCCTCCCAGAAAATAAGGCCAAGCGCTTATTTTGGGGTTCAAAAAATATAAGACAGTCTTGTTTTGGGGAAAGATCATAGGTAGGTAGGTAGGTAGGTAGATGATACATGATAGAGATAGATAGATAAATAGACAGACAGACAGAAATGGATGGATAGATAGAAATGGATGGATGGATGGATGGATGGATGGATGGATGGATGGATGGATGGATATTTATTTGTTTGTTTATTGGTTCGATTTATATGCTGCCCTTCTCCGGAGACT
Organism: Coluber constrictor foxii; assembly: GCA_038048745.1. Taxonomy (NCBI): domain Eukaryota; kingdom Metazoa; phylum Chordata; class Lepidosauria; order Squamata; family Colubridae; genus Coluber; species Coluber constrictor. Next base: position 31,908,577 of record CM075967.1, read on the forward strand.
CACAATGCAGCTTACAATGTATTAAGCAATGGCCTTCATACTTTTGTATATACCTGCTTAGTAGGGCTTTCGGCCCGCCCTAAGCGGTGTTCTTTTTTATACAAAGTCAGCTTATTGCCCCCACAATCCGGGTCCTCATTTTACCTACCTCGGAAGGATGGAAGGCTGAGTCAACCTTGAGCCTGGTGAGATTCGAACTTGCAGTAATTGCAGGCAGCTGGCGGCTAAGTGCTATTTAACAACACTTTAGTCCACTGCACCACCAAGGCTATCTATCAGTGATAGATAGATGATACATGATAGAGATAGATGGATAGGGATGGATGGATGGATAGATAAGATAGATGTTTTCTAGCATTTGGTTTCAGATAGTTGTCGGCATTCCACTTTAATTCAAAGTCTCTGTTGTCAATAATTGTCTATAATTGGCAGTCAGCTGGGAGTCCCGCAGTAAAATACTGCCGCGAGTAGCCCTATCCATTCTGCCAGCGCTCTGATCCTGATATATTTCCTCCCAGTAGCCATGCAAAACTCAAATTGACCAAGGGTGCATGTGTGTCCATGTCCTTGACTTTTGTGGTCTTTTACGCCCGCCCTACAGCTGAGATTGCCAATGCTGTCTGGTTGTATTCGAGTGTGCAGGTTAGCCATGCAACTCTTTGAGTCTCTTCGTGAGCAATGACTTGACGACCAACTTGGAAAACGTTGCCTTTGCTAAAGCTGCCATTGTCCGCCTGCTGACATTTTATATGCATAATAGATGGCCCCATTTTGTTTTCTGCTCTCTTGGGACCAGTTAATGATTTCTGGGATCGCTGTGCCTCAGCAGCGATCCCAGTTCCTGGCCTGTGCCCAAGTATCAGCAGGCCTGTGCCCTCAGCTGATGGCTGTCCTTAAAGTGACCATCCATCTAGCCCCGTGATGGCACACGGAGCCATATGAGTGGGCACGCAAGCTCAGCTCTGGGGCGCATGCACACTCTGGCCAGCTAATTTTCCGGCCTTCTGGGCCCACCGGAAGTCAGGAAAAAGGCTGTTTCTGGCCTCCGGAGGACTTCTGGGGGGATGGGGAAGGCCGTTTTTGCCCTCCCCAGGCTCCTAGAAAGGCTCTGGAGCCTGGAGAGGGTGAAAAACGGGCCTACCCTCATGTGCCAAAAGCGTGGGGGTTCGTGTGTGCATGCGCGGGGGGCGGGGTGCATAGAATTATGGGTGGGGGTACATGAGCATGACCCTCGTGCTCCCTGCTTTTGGCACGCGATGGCAAAAAGGTTAGCCATCACTGATCTCGCCTTTCAAGAGCAGCATGCAGATGAATTAGTGACCGAACAGGCCTGGCTGAGATATTGGCAATGAACAGGAAGGAAGAGGACTTGCTCATCTTGGTTGGGTGGAGATAAACATCAGGGTCCCCCTTGAGTTGAAGAGGAGGTGGCTTCAAATGCCAAGGTAGCGGTCGCTTGATTATTAGGCTGGATTTTTATCCATGTCTCCTTCACTGGATTTCCTCTCGGCATCTCTTCAGGTAGAACGTCCTCCTTCTCCATTTTCAATGACTCCGCAGGCAGCGCTTCCCCCAGTACCTCCCCGGTTGGACCTTCTCCAACAGCAGCAGCGTGTGTCTACCCCGCCTGGAGCTTCAAGCCCAGGAACCACTTCCAAGGTACCGGAACTTGTAGACTGACGAGGTGTCCTTCAAAAGATGTCTTATCTGAAATGTACCAACGGGAGAGAGGATTTGTAGCTGAGGGTTGAACTGTGGGATCCTTGATGCTCTCTTTTTTTTAAAGATGTTTCATTACCCAACTAGGTAACATCTTCAACGATAGATAATCAGCTAGCACTTTTAAGTGACCTGGCTGCTGGGTAAGGAAACATCTGCCAGAAAACGATCAAACTCAGAAAGCTGCAAGGACCCAACACTATCTGAAATTGTTCGGCTTGATTAATTTTTTTCCATGGCGCTGTGGACTTTCCCACTTATCCTCATCTTGATAATTCATCATCCAGCTAACGTATTTCTTGAGTTCAGTGACTCAATTGATAGCCTCGATGGACCGATTTTTCAGCCAGGGACCCACTTCTTGCTGACCGTGATAACTGAACCTTGTTTTATCCTCACAAACTTTGGGCTGTGCGGCACTCACTCCAGAGTCACCTTTCCTCTATAACTTGCCTCTTATAATCTAATTATTGTTTTATTGGTGGCTGGAAATCTCTGATGGACTGTTTGCAATAAAAATAAAAAACATGAACATGTGATATTTGATGATACACAGGATTATAAAAAGGATGTTATGATTTAAAATTAGTGTGTCTCAACCTCGGTGACTTTTAAGATGTGTGGACTGCGACTTTTGGAATTCCATGGGTGGCTGAAGGATTCTGGGAGTTGAAGTGCACGCATCTTAAAGTCACCAAGAAAAACCACTTCAGAGAGAAAGGTTAAAATATAAGTCAGATTCGGGTTAACATTCCAAGTAACACCCCCAACGAAAAAAGACTCTGAGGCTTGAAGTTCCTCAAAGTTCCATTTTATTAGAGATGTCATATTGGCACATCTGGGAAAACCCAAATCTGAAAGCTTCCAGGTTTTCCCCACCCAAAGGAAAGTCCAAGCCCCTTCCCCAGCACCCACACGTCCAACACATGGTCCAATCAAAGCACGGTCCCAGCTGGAGATGCCTCCCACCATTCCAGGTGCAGGCTGAATGTCCTTGACTCCCAGAGAAAGGAATGTTGTTATGACTATATATCACCCATGCTCCATACAATTCCCCCCTCCCAGTTTCCCACAGAAGCAAATGTGTCAGGCCTGAAGGCCCGACACAAAAGATGGCTTCCAGGCCTGACAAAAGGATTGTGTGGCTTCCAGGACAAAATTTCTAGGAAATTCTGGAGGGAACTCTTCCCACTCCAAAGTTGGTTAACTCAAGCAAGAGATCCTTCAGGCGTTCCCTTTGGGTTTATTCTATCCAACCCTCAATTGTTGCAGAGTTTTATCTAAAGCAAAACCCCTAAACTTTATCTGGGCTGTGGAGGGAATGCAAAAAAAAAAAGGCAGTCCGTCTTGTGGGCTCCCCTAATTCTAGCATTTCCCTGCGATTTATAAAATGGTTCACCGAGACCCTTAGAACCTTCATCTCTTGATTTAGAATTCTTAAGTCTCCTACCTGCTATGATGTTTCCGCCATTCGCTAAAATGATGGTCCCTGACAATGTATGACCACTCCATGCAATCCCCCCTCCCAGTTTCCTGCAGCCACTAAGCGTGGCAGCCCTGAAGAGCCAAAGAAAAAGACGGCCTCCGGGGCTGACAATATAATTATACTTGGAAAGCTTTCCCTTATTTTATAGGCGGCACCTGGTTCTCTCCACAAAGACAAACCTCTGCCGATCCCACCAACTCACCGAGATCTTCCACCACCTCCTCCTCCAGACAGGCCCCACGCCATTGGGGCAGAGACTCGGCCCCAGAGACGACCCTTGCCGTGCACTCCAGGAGACGGGCCTTCCAGGGACAAGTTGCCCCCCGTACCCTGTAACCGTCAGGGGGAGCTCTGGCCCTCGCGACCCATGTTGAAGGCTCCCTCTGAAGCCTGGGCCAGCAGGGAGTTGAAGAACCGCCATTCCCTCCCCTTCTCGCTGCCTTCTCAGATGGACGCCAGGGTGGAGCCTCACAGACTGGGCAGTACTCTGAGCCTGGACACTCCGGTGGTAAGCGTGCGTGTGCCAGACTTCCCTTGGGGAGGAGGTGGGGGTCTTATCTCGGTCCATGAACCATTTCCAGTATGACACGCGCCCCTATGGGGGCACGAGGACAATTGGAAGGGCCAGGCTCTTTCAGAAATGGGGATCTCATCTCAGGGGCACAATGTTCTAATGGACGGGGGCCACAGCAGAAAAGGCTCTTCCCTTGAACCTCCCCCCCCAGTTGGAATTCCTTGACCAACAGGGTCTACAGCATGACCCTCCCTCCCCTTCTTATGCTTTATGAAATTTGTAAAGCTACAAAAACGCCAGGCACTAAAGATCAGGCCCACACATAAGGTCCAGTTAAACTGATTTATTGCTCCTCATGGTTATGCACAAGACTGGAGAGGTGCGGTGGCTTAGAGGTGGAGCTCTAGCCTCACAATCAGGAGGGTGTGAGTTCGATCCTAGGTAGAGAAAGATATTTTTTTTCTCTCGGCACTCTTGAGAATGTATCTGCAGAACAAAACTCGGCATCGGCAATAGGAAAGGCATCCGGCCATGAAAACACTCTGCTAGCTCCATTCGGTTGCCCAGGCTCCACCCCGCAAGGGATTATGGGGTCATTAAATGAAATTGATAGTTATGCACAGGACGATTCAAGTCACAGTTAACACCCGTTTGGAGTTAGATAAGGGCCGAAGTTGCCTTCAGAAAGTTGTGGGAGCTTTACCACTGGAAGCTTTCAAGAAGAGACTGGACTGCCATCTTTCAGAAATGGGGTAGGGTCTCCTGTTTGGGCAAGGGGTTGGACTAGATGACCTACAAGGTCCCTTCCAACTCTGTTAATGTGTTAAAGGGCCAACATAATTCAAGGAGGGTTGGACTTTAGTTTGCTTGTGGCTATGTAGGGATTCTTGGCTGGTCCCTCTTTTGTCTCTGCCACTCCTCCTCCTCCTCCCTAAAGGCAACGTTGGGAATAGAGAATAGAATAGAATAGAATAGAATAGAATAGAATAGAATAGAATAGAATAGAATAGAATAGAATAGAATAGAATAGAATAGAATAGAATAGAATAGAATAGAATAGAATATAGAATATAGAATATAGAATATAGAATATAGAATATAGAATATAGAAAATAGAATAAGAAAAGAAATACAGAATAGAATAAAATAGAATAGAATAGAATATAGAATAAAAAAGAAAAGACATACAGAACAGAACAGAATAGAAAAGAATAGAAAAGAAAATAGAATAGAATAGAATAGAATAGAATAGAATAGAATAGAATAGAATAGAATAGAATAGAATAGAATAGAATAGAATAGAATATAGAATAAAAAAGAAAAGAATAGAATATAGAATAGAATAGAATAGAATAGAATAGAATAGAATAGAATATAGAATAAAAAAGAATAGAATAGACTATAGACTATAGACTAGAATAGAATATAGAATAAAAAAGAAAAGACATACAGAATAGAATAGAATATAGAATAGAATAGAATATAGAATATAGAATAAAAAAGAATAGAATAGACTATAGACTATAGACTATAGACTAGAATAGAATATAGAATAAAAAAGAAAAGACATACAGAATAGAATAGAATATAGAATAGAATAGAATAGAATAGAATATAGAATAAAAAAGAAAAGACATACAGAATAGAATATAGAATAGAATAGAATAGAATAGAATATAGAATAAAAAAGAAAAGAAATACAGAATAGAATATAGAATAGAATAGAATAGAATAGAATAGAATAGAATAGAATAGAATAGAATAGAATAGAATATAGAATAAAAAAGAAAAGACATACAGAATAGAATAGAATATAAAATATAGAATAGAATAGAATAGAATAGAATAGAATAGAATAGAATAGAATATAGAATAAAAAAGAATAGAATAGACTATAGACTATAGACTATAGACTAGAATAGAATATAGAATAAAAAAGAAAAGACATACAGAATAGAATAGAATATAGAATAGAATAGAATAGAATAGAATAGAATAGAATAGAATAGAATAGAATAGAATAGAGGCCAAGTGTGATTGGACACACAAGGAATTCGTCTTGATGCATATGCTCTCAGTGTACATAAAAGAAAGAAAAGATACATTTTTTAGAAATATTATTTCTAGCGGGCAACGTTGCTTGGAGCTGGCCCCTTCTTGGTTATTTGGGATGGATTTGGTCCTATAACTCCTGAGGAAATGGACAAGACCCTTGCTATTTCCTCCGGCCACTCAAGAGCTGACAGAATAGTTGGGCCCGTGAAGTGGTGATGTCTTCCTTGAGAGAAGGAACTGATGCACTGGCTAAAAGCCAACAGGTGATGATGCCTAGGTCTGCCTATTTTTTTTCTAACGGCAGAAAAGTTCACAACAGGCTTAATAAATACCCCGCTTTTGGTCTCTAACCGCACGCTGGGGGTTGGCATCTGACGCGATGTTTTCTTTCAGAATCAACTCGGGCTTCCTGCTGGCTTAGACGCCGAGCATTCGAAAATCAAACCCTCTTCTTCTGCCAATGCCATCTATTCTCTTTCTGTAAGGTAAGTTGTGCCCTCGAGGAAGCTCCTGCCACGGAAAAAAACTATAAGAGCGTTTCGACATCAGGAAGAGGGTTGAATTGCTCAATCGGTTACTCGGAAGTTAGAAACCCTGTAGAAACCCGTGGGGGAGAGTTTCCAGTTGGCATCGGACTCCTCATTGGTTTCTTGATCCTCTCACTAGCGAAGGCGTCGCTTTCCGTGACGCTGGAAGGCACAGAATGGAGTGGGCGATCTTGGGCTAAGCTGCTTAGGTAAATCTGGCTGGAGTTTTAGTTTCGTTTGGGGAGGTTTAATAGGTGACTGTACATGGGAGAAACCCCACGAGGGTTGAGCCAGTGATGAAATCCATTTTTTTTTTACTGCCGGTTCTGTGGGCGTGGCTTGGTGGGCATGGCAGGGGAAGGATATTGCAAAATCCCCATTCCCACCCCACTCTGGGGCCAGCCAGAGGTGGTATTTGCCGGTTCTCCAAACTACTCAAAATTTCCGCTACTGGTTCTCCAGAACCTGCTGGATTTCACCCGAGTTGAGCTCATGAAACTAAAAAAGGATCAAACCGGATTTCAGCAGCTGAGTAACTTAATGTGAGAGGCACCTGTCTCTTAAGACAGTGTGAGGCCTGGTGGCCTGGTGTGTGTGTGTTGTGTTTGTGCGCGTGCAGCCCCATTGTTAAAAAGCGTCACTTGTGATGCAAGGCTGGGCATATTGCGAGTCACAAAGCTAAACTTTTGAAAGGTTTGACGCATGGACCAAAAGGCCTTCCAAACTTTTGCTTTAAAAGCATCATCAGCAGAGAGCAGCGGACTGCCTTCTATCACAGATTGCAATCCTGTATTGTCTTCTCTCTCCTCCCCCCCTCCCTCCCCCCCAGGTCATTGGTTGCCCCAAAGCTACTCTCTGGAGAGGCCTCTGGGAATGACGAAGACTCAGAGTACATGTCCCCTTCCTCCTTGCCCCTGGTGCCACCTGGCTGTGTGCCACAAAAACTCGACGCCAAGCTGCCTTTGGAAATGAATCCCGGTGCACGGTGAGGGAGCCCTTGCTATTTTTTTCCCCCCAGTGCATGTGATTATGATTGCATTTTAGAGGCTCTGATTGGGAAGGAGTAGAGCCGTGGTGGCGCAGTGGTGAGAATGCAGTACTGCAAGCTAATTTCTGCCTACCTGCCAGCAGTTCGATCCTGACGGGCTCAAGGTTGACTCAACCTTCCATATTTCCGAGGTCGGTAAAATGAGGACCCAGATTGTTGGGGGCAATAGGCTGATTCTATAAACGGCTTCTAAAGGTAAAGGTTCCCCTCGCACATATGTGTTAGTCCTTCCCGAGTCTAGGGGGCGAAGCTCACCTCCCTTTCAAAGCCGAAGAGCCAGTGCTGTCCGAAGACGTCTCCGTGGTCATGTGGCCGGCATGACTCAACGCCAAAGGCGCACGGAATGCTGTTCCCTTCCCACCAAAGATGGTCCCTATTTTTCTACTTGCATTTTTTACCTGCTTTCGAACTGCTAAGTTGGCAGAAGCTGGGACAAGTCACGGGAGCTCACCCCGTTACGCGGCAGCACTAGGGATTCGAACTGCTGAACCCTTTCGATCGACACGCTCAGCGTCTTAGCCGCTGAGCCACCGCATCCCTCTTCTAGACCGCTTCTAGAGGACTGTAAAAAACGCTGTGAAGCAGCATATAAGTCTTAAGAGCTGTTGCTAGTTATGAGCCAAATCAGCCTGCCTTTGAATTCCCTGCAATTCCAGCTTACAGGAATTCCCTGAATTCCTGTAAGCTGGAATTGTTTGAGGCTTGGCACGGAGTTGAAAAGCAAGCTGATCCAAAGAGTGCTGTTCTCCTTGGCACGATGGCCGGAGATGCTTACAGACTCAAAAAAGGTGCATTGGGCCAAGGAGCCGCGTTTGCTGAGGCTTGGAGCAGGAGTTCTTCCTGCCGCAGGAGTTGAATCCAATGCCTTTTCTTTTTTTCTCTTTGCTCAGCGTCGTGGAGGGCGAGCAGGAAATGGAGGGAACGACTTACGAAGCAATGTTCAACATTCAGTCCCAGGCAGCACCGTGTTCCTCTGAAGCTCCCAGCATGTCTGGTAAGTTTCCTGGGAAATGAAATGGCGTTTAGGCTAGATTTATATTGCACGGAGCCAAAATAAGGAAGGAAACACAGCTTCTCCTTGCTAAGAAAAGTACACAAGCATTCCAACCGGTGCCTCCTCTTTCATTATCTCTCTCTATTTATCTGTGTGTCTCCTCCTGAGCCATTCACACCTCACTTTCCTTCTCCTGCTCCTTGGATGGGGGAAGGATTGAATCCCTTCCGCGAGTAGGAGCCCACTTGCACAAGGCATTATTATGTACACAATGGCTTTCATCCTGCGTGTGGCTTTGACTGCTCGCTCTGGCAATTTATAGCAGGGAGCAAAAATTAACAAGGCTAATTCTTCCACCATATCGCTCTTTTGCTCTCCGAGGTCTTTGCTTTCTGTAGAATGAAAAAGCCGCAGTTGCAAAGATGATCACGCCATTCTTTCAGATTTCTATTCATTGATTTAGCGTAAGGCATCACATACATGGAATATTTCTTCTTCTTGTGCATATCCATATCCATATCCATAGCAATCCTGTTTTTATCAACAGCCGCACGAAAGAGTGCTGCTGAGATTTGTCCCTTAGATTTTAAAGCCATGATGTTCTTCTTCTGCCCGAACCTCATTTGCCTTCCATCTTTCCCTGGAGGGTTAAGTGAAGGATGCCGTATTTTTCTGGGTGTCGCATCACATGCCCAAAATATTCTAACTTTCGCTTTTTAATGGTTTCGATGATTTCCCTTGGGTTTCCCAGACGGCTTACTGCCTCCTCGTTTCTGATTTTGTCAACCCAGCTTCTACCTAACAGCCACCTGTAAATCCACATTTCAAATGTTTCTAGTTTCTTAAAGTGATTTTCTGTCAGAGATCAACTCTCCACTCCATAGAGCAGGATAGAAAAGATGTAACATCTGACAAGCCTGATTTTCAGTTTTAGTCGTGACTTCAGAAGACTTTTTTCATTTTGAAGAATGCTGTTCGAGCTTTCTCTGTCCTTGTCTTTACTTCAAGGATACATAGACTAGCAGTACATATTAACACCTCACCTAGATTAGTAAAATATATATGTATACAAAGGTTAAAAAGTTCTACATTCCAATACTGATGTCTAGGCCACTTCGGATTGCAAAACGGCTTTTATATGTGCTACGCAAACACAATTTTTCAAATTTCTGTGCATTTGGTTCAGCTTTGAGGTTTAGCCTATCCTATGTTCCTCTTGAAAATGCACCCTCTTCCTAACGAACCTGCAGGCCGGAGGCCTAAAGGTGTGCTGAAAAAGGCTTCATCCTTTTCAGATGTAAGTGACGTGGTAGCTGAAGAAGAGGTCCCCAACGGTCCTGAGGAGTCGGAGAACGAGGAAGACGGTTACGATGTTCCCCGCTCGTCCGCCCTGCCAGCCACCGCGCGTCGCACGCTCTCCGATATCTCCAATGCAGCCACTTCCTTCAGCCGTGCCTCTCTGGATGGCGAACTTCTAACAGGTGCTCACGCGTGTTCTTGGGCTCGTGTCTCTAGGAAGCAGCCCTTTATTGCACAGGGCCACAGGCCACGAAAGGCTGAGGACAGACGGGGCGGCAGAGCTGACAAAATGTCAAGCAAAAATCCCGGATTTTGATTGGGGGCCCCCAGCAGTCAAACTCTTGGAGCTGGGCGGTGATGACTGCTGACTTTTTTCTCTCTTTTTCAAGTCCTCCGGTGCTTTTCCTCCCCTGACTTTCAGAAAAGGAGAGGAGTTGGCAGGCACGATAATTTTGAGGTGTTTTCGTTTCCTTCGCACTTCATCAGGTGTTTCTCAGAAGGCCCGTTGAAAGGCTGGGCTCCTGAGTTGCCACAGTGCCAACCCTTCAAGCTAGGCCAGACTAGAGTGCCAGACCTATGAACTGTTCGATCTAATTAATTGTCGAGGGGGATTCTCCGTCATCCAGGTCATGCTTGTCCCCAGAGGTGCTTCTTTTCAAGAGGCAACTGGACAATTTTTTTTATTTATTTATTTTTATTTGATTTATATGCCGCCCTTCTCCGGAGACTCAGGGCGGCTTACAATGCGTTAAGCGATAGCCTTCATACTTTTGTATATTTATACAAAGTCAGCTTATTGCCCCCACAAACTGGGTCCTCAATTGACCCACCTTAGAAAGGATGGAAGGCTGAGTCGACCTTGAGCCTGGGGAGATTCGAACTTACAGTAATTGCAGGCAGCTGAATGTCTTTCTTCCTTCCTTCCTTCCTTCCTTCCTTCCTTCCTTCCTTCCTTCCTTCCTTCCTTCCTTCCTTCCTTCCTTCCTTCCTTCCTTCCTTCCTTCCTTCCTTCCTTCCTTCCTTCTTTCTTTCTTTCTTTCTTTCTTTCTTTCTTTCTTTCTTTCTTTCTTTCTTTCTTTCTTTCTTTCTTTCTCCGGAGACTCAGGGCGGCTTACAATGCATTAAGCAACAGCCTTCATACTTTTGTATATTTATACAAAGTCAGCTTATTGCCCCCACAAACTGGGTCCTCAATTGACCCACCTTAGAAAGGATGGAAAGCTGAGTCGACCTTGAGCCTGGGGAGATTCGAACTGGTGTAATTGCAGGCAGCTGGATGTTAAATGCTGCCTTTAGTAGGAGGCATTAGCCTCCCATGCCACTCAGGCTCCTGTATGGTTTTTCTTTGAAGACATTTCCCTTCTCATATCCAAGGAGCTTCTTCGGCTCCAAAAAACGGAAGAAGCCTCTTGGTTGAGAAGCAAAACGTCTTCGAAAGAAAAACCAGAAAAGGCAATTGCCTCTTGAAAGAAAGCACCTTTGGACGTTCTAATTAATTAATCAGAATAGAACAGGAAGGGACCGTGGAGGTCTTCTAGTCCAGCCCACTATACCATTCCAGGTAAGTGTCTGTCCAGTCTCTTCTTAAAGACCTCTGGTGTCAAGCACCGGTTGATTGTCCTCACTGCCAGGAAGCTTCTCCTTCATTCCAGGTTGCTTCCCTCCTTGATTAGTTTCCATCCATTGCTTCTCATCCTGCCTTCTGGTGCTTTGGAAAATCTGAAGGTTAATGGCCAGGAAGGAGCATCGCCATCCAGGACCTTAGCTGGTAGACCTGCCACCTGTAGAGCTTCCAAATCTCTTCCTCTCATCCACGTGCTGCTTTCTCTTGCAGATGCCTCGGACGTCTCCCAGGTTCCCGAGAGGCCCCCGAAACCTTTGCCTCGGAGAATAAACTCTGAACGGAAGCCGGGCAGCTGCCTGCAGGCCAGCGGAGCAGGACCGGTCCCCGTGGCCTCCCCTCAGCTCTCCTCCGAGATCGAGAACCTCATGAGCCAAGGTTACGCATATCAGGACATCCAAAAAGCTCTGCTCATCGCCCACAACAACATTGACATGGCCAAGAACATTCTCCGGGAATTTGTCTCCATTTCTTCCCCCACGCACGTGGCCACATAGCACCTTTCTCTCTCTCTCTCTCTCTCTCTTTCTCGGCCCTACCTGGAGCCCCGTGCATTGGTCCACCTGCCCGGGCAGTCACTTGCCCGCATCGGCCTGGAGTTGAGTAGAGGCTCCTGGAGGGATTCCCCTGCAAAGCCGGGCCTGCCTCTGCCGAGATTCGGTCATCAGGGTTTTGTGCAAGTCCAGGTGTTTTCCGAGTGGCGTGAAAAACGGAGCAGATAGGTGTGTGTCTTCAAACAGTCTTCATGTACCTCTTTGGGTTCTCCTCTCTTCGCCCGCCCATCCAACACATCCCCCTCCACCTCCACCTTCCCCCTCACCCCTGCACTTTTCTGATTGGAGAGACCAGACCTGCTAAAACTTTGGATATACCGGTCACCCGTTTCCTTGGCCGTTAAGAATACGGGGAAGGGTTTGGTCAACTTGTCTCGTGCTGTGAATATCCAACCGGAGGCCAAGATGCTGAAGGTATCTCCCCTTCCCCCCCCAACCCCATGGGATACGACACGCGGGGTCTCCTTGCTGCTGTATGTTTTGGCTCAGGCTTTCCGGACCCTCTGCTGTCGGGTACAGATTCTTGATGAAGCCAGAGGTTTCGATGCCTTCCTTTCCCCCCTCCCCTCTTCCCTTTCTCCCGTCACGTTCAGTGCTCTCCTTCGGAAGCCAGCCTCTTCCCGAAGCTCTTCGCCACACACTGGATTCCTCAGCGCGGTAGACGCTGGCGGCTCTCGATTGGATTGGGGAAGGTGTTTGGGCGGGTGGCGGTAGCCTCCAACCTTTTCTGCTTTGAAGTTACCCGGGCTGGATTGGGCCACGCCAGCTGCCTCTTGAATGTTCCTGATGTTACGGATGGTCAACAGAGCTGCCTACCTTAGCAGCCTTGTGGCTCTTCCACATCCCCTTGCTCACCTGTAAAACTTTCAATTAAAAGTGAACCGCAAGCATGGCCCCTTAGACACTTAAAAAAAGAGTGTATGTAGCACCCCCTGGAACCTCTTACCTGCTCGGTAGTAAAAATGCAACCATGTTGGGGTCGGGCATTTGTGGAACAGCCTAAAAGATACAAGTTGGAAGGCCTGTTGTCCATAAAACTCTGACTTTGTGACTCCCTGACTTAAGCTTTTGATGTTACTTTTCCTGGATACTCAGGGAAGAGATACGACGAGGCTGTTTTGATTTTCTAGGGAAAAGTCAGCAAGCATCTCCCTCTCTCTCTCTTTCTCTCTCTCTCTCTTTACCCCTTCCCCCTTTTTCCTCTTTCCTCATCTGCTTCCCTTGTTTTCTGTGCCCACCGGCAGGGCGAGAGCATGTTACCCTGGCATGAAAGTGGACATCTCGAGGTCCCTTGCATGATTGGCTTCTGTGGTTTTTTTGAAATAGCGTTAATTCCTCCTACTAATTTAAGGATGCTTTCATCCTAAGAGGCCAGAGAAGAGAGTTTGTGTGGAATAAATGTTTTCTTAACTGGGGAGGTGTAAGGAGGTCTTCTCCGGGTAGCAGAAGGCTACCCACCAGATGGCCAAGACCTTATGGGGGTCTCCAAGGCCTCCCCCTCCCCCCGGACGTTGGTAAGGCCAGTCCAATCTTCCTGCCTGCAGGTGACTCCAGATAAAAATGGTTGAGCTTCAGAGGACTCTGCCAAGGAGATGGTGATGGCACCTAGAAGCAGGGGAATTCTACACCCCTGGCTGCAAGGAGAACTTAAGCCTGACTAGGTGGCTCAGTGGCTAAGACACCAAGCTTGTCAATCGGCAGTTCGGCGGTTCGAATCCCTAATCCAGGTGTCCGCGAGCAGAGCGGAATGGACTAGATGATCCCCAAGGTCCCTTCCAACTCCTGTTACTGTTACTTTTATTTTTTAAAGTTGCAATGGCTTTGCTTCCTTCACCACCCCCGCCCCAAACTTAAAAATCGGTGGAACCCTTTTCCAGGATGGTAGTTAAATCTGGGTCAGTTCAAGGAGTCCGTTTTCTCGAGCTCTTCGCAAAACTGAAGCAGCTTTTGGTGTGATCCTGGGGGTGGAATTGTTATCGACACTCCTGGCTCGGAAGTGAGATCTTTGCATTGAGCCAGCCCACGTCCTCACAAGGAGAGGCATTTTCTTTCCCGTGGGTGCCAGGCCATGGATTAGAGGAGAGCAGAGCCAATGCCGCCATGCTGTGTAGACGACCAGTTTCCCCATATTCCTTTTCCCGTCTTAAATTTCACAAGGACATTTTGGGGAGGGTGAGGGGGAGTGTTTCTTTCTTTAGAAACCCCATGAATGTCACAATCCAGCAAGCAGTAGGGCGAAGAAAAATGCTTCTTGGGGTCGTGTTCCCTGCTGCTTTTACATTTGACTTTCATCCTCCTCCCTCCTCCATCTCTTAATTTTTTTTGGGGGGGGGAGGAAGTTTTGATTTATTTTACAGAAAGCCAAATGTATAGTGCCTTTTCAATAGGGAAAACGCTGTTCTCTCCAAGGAGGAATCTGAAGTTTCATCCAAAACTTCCACCTTCATTCAAGATTTGAAACTTGACTGCAGAGCCCCAGAGCTCCTTCTTGGGTGTATCGTAGCTTGGCAGGAAGGAACCAGCGATTGGCCACCAGATAGCGTGAGCAAGTCACAACTAGCTCTCTTCTCTTAAAGCTTCTTCATTACTAACAAAGAAAGGCCGGTGTTCCCTGCCCTAGGCTGTACCTGAAGGCCATGGAGTGTTGCTGGACAACTTTTTAACGTAGCTACGGGGATCCCAACTCTCCCATCACTGGTTTCCTTCGTGAAACAGTCTCTTATCGGCCCGGAAGCAAAATCCAGTTGGCCTCCTTCAAGATGTATCTGGAACAGGAGCGTCCAACTTTGGCAACTTGAAGACCTGTGGACTTCCGATTCCTAGAATTGAATTCCCTAGCTGGCTGGGGAATTCTGGGAGTTGAAGTCCACAAGACTTCCAAGTTGCCAAGGTTGGACATCCTTGGCCCAGAGCCTGCCTCGGGCCAATTTGTGGGGGGGGGGGGGGCATTTTGTTGCCTTTGGCCAACTGAAGGGGGCAGAGATGGTGGACTAGCATTGCCTCTTAAGCGTTGTGTTGGACGTTTCCATTCATTTCTCGCGTGTGTGTGGGTGTGTGGGCAAGGAGTTTCCTGTGGATTAAATGTTCAGTGCCTGTTGGGTTCACAATGGATCTCTTTCCTTAGAAGTGTGGCCTCCTTACGGCGTAAACATGCAATTGCATTGAGGAAGATTATGTGTCGGTTGCAGCTAATTTTTGGAATTAATCATGGATGACATTGGATGGCATTCCCACCCGGTGGTCAAGAGTTCCCGTGTTTTAGGACTAAAACTGCAATCCAGGGAGAGGTTACACTAAATTATAAATTATCTTTGTTGGGTAGGAAAGAGTGGTTAATAATAAGTAGCTTTATTTCTCCTGAAGGTTGAGAACCAATGTAATATTGGTGTTTAAAAAAAAGAAATCAGATTTTCACTGACTATTTTAAAAAGTTATAATATCATTAATATAAAAAAAAATATATTAGCAGTATTTAATCCTTTCAGACATGTAAAGAGTAAGAACAGAAGGTAAATATTCTTACAAAATAGCCGAGCTTTAAGATTCATTTGGGCTAAAGTCCTCGGTTTTTGTTTTTTTGTTTTCGTTTTGCAGATGCATTGTTAATGTTTTAGAGGTTATACTAATGTTATTTATTTTTTATTTTTCATTCTGGTAAGGGGCCGACTGAAGAGCTTGGTGGGGAGGGGTGGGGGCCTTTAGGGAACTTCATGTGTGTGTCGATTAAAAAAAAAAAGAGAAACAAAAGGAAAAGTTTTATTTTTAAATAAATTTCTTTGTTGTAGCACATGGCTTGTTTGATGTCAATGTGAATTCTTGCCAAGTCATAGGATTTGGGGAGAGGGGGATGTCTCCCGAGAATGGGTTTTCCAGCAGTTCCACATCAGTGAAAATTAGACCCATGTCTCTAGAGTAGGAGTCTCCAAACTTGTCAACTTGAAGACTTCAACTCCCAGAATTCCTCAGGTCAGCCATACTGGCTTGGGGAATTCTGGGAGTTGAAGTCCATGCACCTTAAAGTTCCTGTGGTGGGACAACCTGTCTAGACTTGATTTGTAGACACACAATTCAAGCTTTTGTCCGGTGTGCATTGCTTGATAATGAGAGTGAGGCCCCCTTCTTAGTGAACAGACACGTGTGCCCCGAGAAGCCCCCTACTCCTCTTAACAAAGCTGATTTAAAAACAACCAAAATCACTCCCCGAGATTTCCCTTTTTCAATAGCACAATGTACAGAAGAGGCCATTCTTGACGACTTCTTTAGCTTCTTTATTTTTCATTTATATATATATACATATATATATAAAACCCTGCAACTCAGACACTCTTAAATTTACACACATGTCAACGAAAAATATATGTATATCTCCAACAAGAGCTTTCCATTCTGGCATCTCCTGACGTGCATGTAAAGCTCACCAGCCCCTCACATTTTGGGGGGTTAACCCTTTTTAACCAGATGGGAGTATTTTCAAGCAAAGGTATTTACTATATGGTAGGGTTGTCCAACTTTCGCAGTTCTTAAGACCTGTGGACTCTCAGTTCCCAGAATGTTGGCCGAGGAATTCTGGGAGTTGGAAGTCCACAAATCTTTAGCTGGACATTCCTGCTATATAGGTGCTTTCCAGCCCAGCCTCAAATTTCTGAAAGGTGAAAATAGGAAACAGCAGCTAGGAGATCCCGGGAGAAGAAAAAAGGAAGGAAGGAGAAAAAGAGAAAGAAAAATAAGAGGAAAGAAGGAAGGAAGAAAGGAAGAAAAGAAAAGAAAAGCTTGAGTTGATTTCCACATAGGGATCTATATAGCTGGACATTCCTTCTATATAGGTGCTTTCCAGCCCAGCCTCAAATTTCTGAAAGGTGAAAATAGGAAACAGCAGCTAGGAGATCCCGGGAGAAGAAAAAAGGAAGGAAGGAGAAAAAGAGAAAGAAAAATAAGAGAAAGGAAGGAAGGAAGGAAGAAAGGATGGAAGAAAGAAAGAAAAGCAAAGCATGAGTTGATTTCCACATAGGGATCTTGTCCATTCCAAGCAGAGAGAAAGAAAAATAAGAGACAGTGAGAGAAGGAAGGAAGGAAGGAAGGAAGGAAGGAAGGAAGGAAGGAAAGAAGGAAAGAAAGAAAAGCTTGAGTTGATTTCCACATAAGGACCGTGTCCATTCCAAGCAAGGATAAGTTCTGAGACATTCAAGACCATCTACACATCAGAGTATCTAAACCAGGGGTCCCCAAACTTGGTAGCTTTAAGACTTGTGGACTTCAACTCCCAGAATTCTCTGCTATGCTGGAAGCAGAGGACCTGTGGACTAGAATTGAATTCCCTAGCTGGCTGGAGAATTCTGGGAGTTGAAGTCCACAAGTCTTCAAGCGGCCAAGTTTGAAGACCTCTGATCTGTAAACACATCGTCTTCTGTATTTGGTCTCCGGCAGTGGCAGCTGCCTATTCGTCTTCCTCCAAGGGTCTCAGCTGGACAGAAACCCAAGAATCCCGTCTCCAATTCCCATATTCCTCTCGTTGCAGCCAAGGGAGAAGTTGCAGCTGTTCTTAGCAAAAAATACTGCAAGGGCTGCGGACTTGGGCAGGGATTTCTTTGAGGCTGGGGGGGAATAGAGGGGACTAGCTGGAGATCTCTGATAAGAATATGCCACTGTACAGTTTGTACAAAAAATAATAATAATATTCCCTTATTCCGGCGTTTTTCAAACTTGGCGACTTTAGGACGTGCGGGCTTCAACTTTCAGAGTTCTTAAAAGTTGCCAAGTTTGAAAAGTATTGCCTTGTTCCTATCCTAAGTCAAGAACCATGGAAAGAACATTTCACTTATTCACCAAACAAATTCCCCAGCGAGCGTCCTTAAAACAAAAACTTCAAATGTGCTTTTTCGTTTTTCACTTTTGAGACTCGACGTCTTCTGTTCAACTTCAGCCATTCCTCCCATCTTCGACATGCTTATTTATTTATTTATTTTTTAAACGAACGTTTCGATTTACATCCTCTTCTTTTACCCATTTATCCTGTGCTCCACATTTACAAATTGGGCGTTAAAAGAACAGCGTAATAAGTTTTCATTCTCATCCGACTGGCTTTGGCCAGTACTTTAAAATTGTGCCAACTTTAAACTTTTTTTGTTCCCTTCTTTTTCGAAAACCCGGAATGCAAACACATAACAACATAACACGGAGAACAGCACAGGTTTTCCTGCCCACCTTCCTCTTAACACAAATGCTGTGAACTCACAACGCCTCAAACCGCCTTTTCCTCGTCGTCTTCTTTAAAAAAAAAAAAAATCACAACTTCCTTGAAAAAGACAAGAGAAGGCAAGATTGCAGAATATCCCGTACTGCGTCCTTTCCGTGCGTCGTTGGTTTATTTGCGTGTCTGAATGACGGGATGTGGGGGGGGTGAATGTTTTAAGTGGGGTGGTGGGGGCAGGAGAAAAATTCGAAGGAATCGGCCGGCTTCAGTTCCTCAAATCGATGTATTTCTCTCCCTTTTGACAGCCAAGAGAGGAAGATCTTGCGTTAGGATCCAGGAAAAGCATGCCTTTTTAATTTTATTTTTTTATTTTTTTAAAAAATCCCGATTCACCCATTTCTTAGCACAGGGAGCAGTTGTGCGAACGAAAGCAAGTGAGAAGCTTCAAGGCAGGGCCAAAACAACAACAACAACAACAACAAACAACCACATGCTGGATTTTTGGGGGGACTCTTGCGAATGACCCCGCTCTTCCTTCACTGGCAAGGAGAGGATAGAAGGTGCCAAGCCGGTTCTGGGTTCAAAAGAAGCAGTGAGGCTGCAGTCCAAGGGAGATGCTGAAGCGAGGCACGTCTGCGGGATGGGCTTAACCCGTTTCCTGATCTAACGTCAAACCTGCGTTTGCACCCTGTAGGGTAAAAAAACCAAACGGCCTGCATTCCCACGCCACAGCCCTAAAAGAAACCCCCCCTCCCCAACATCTCACGGCTAGTTTTTCTTCAACCTGTCCTGGGAACACCCAGCCAGGGTGAAATGCCCCGGCTGCAGAAAAGTAGCGGCTTATTTTGTGATCGCAAAGCCAAGATCCTGCCTGCAGGGTCGGCATCTGCTGAGAGAGGCCGACGGGACGGTCGGGAAAAACACTGCGTCCCCCCCCCCCATGAGAGATTGAGCGAGAATAAACGATGCTCAACCTGGGTGCCTTTTTAAGACGTGTGGGCTTCCAGCTTCCCAGAATTCCCTAGCTAAGCGTGATAGAATCGGGGGATTCTGGGAGTTGAAATCCACACGCTTTACAAGTTGACAAACCCTAGGCTTGACGCTGATGGAGAAAAGTGCTTCGCGCTCTATAGGTCGGTGTTGGCGAACCTTTTTGGCGCCGGGTGCCGAAACGGGAGCGTGCGTGCAGGCATGCACGTGCTGGAAACCGAAAAGGTAGCTGCCCAGTGCGCATGCATGCGCCAATAAGATGATCTGAGTTCCGGTGGGTGCATGCACGCCAGCCACCTGGTCTTCCGGTTTCTGGTACGCATACACGCGCGAACACTAGCTGGCTGGTGTGCATTCGCGCACTCGAACCGGAAGATCATCTTCCCGGCGCGCACATGCGCACTGGGTGGCTGCTCTTCTCGTTTCCAGTGCTCCCATCTGTGTGAAGAACAGCTGACCGATGTGGCGGAACCCGGAAGAGCCAATGAGAGACGGCTCGCGTGCCCGGAGAGATGACTCTGCATGCCGCTACTTCCGGCACGCGCGCCATAGATTCGCCATCACTGCTATAAGTGATTCTGAACTTAACCATTTGTTTAGCCTCTCTCTGGAATTGCAGTCATGCTGAAGCAAGTGACTTCCAACCCATTTTTGCGCTCACAACCATCACAGCTGTGATTAAAATTCAGGCATGGCAATCGGCACCTATTTACACCAGTCGCAACATCCTGGGGTCAGTCGCAACATCCTGGGGTCACGCAATGACCACTTGCGACCTTCCCAGCTGGCTCCCGACACGCAAATCCGAGGGGGGGGGAAGCCAGGTTCGCTTAATGACTCCATGACCCATTTAACCACTGCAACGATTCGCTTAAAAACAGTGGCCAAAACGGTCCCGAAATCGGGACGTTAACTGCCTTGCTTAAGCAATGGACATTCTGGTTCCAATTGTGGTCATACGTTGGGGGTTACTTTATGTATTAAATTGACCAGTAGCACCCAAGCCTCGATGCAACTGAAGTGAGCTGCAATGGAGAACGAGGTGTTTGGGTCTCTGATCAATGGGGCAAGATTGTACCTTGATGGGTATTGTCGTTTTATTGGGTTAGGAATATTTATGGTGGACGGTTTTAATGTTCTTTTAATGCTGTAAGCTGCCCAGAGTCGCTTTGTAGCGAGAGGGGCGGCAAATAAATTTAATAATAAATAAATTAAGTCGACATCCGAAGGCCACCGATTTGGCCGAGGACGAGAAAAGGGGGTTCCATCCACTAAGAAGGAACTGTTTGCTGACAACCCATCTGCACCCCGGAGGGTGCCACCGGTCTGGAGGATGGATAAAAGTTGGGCCCTCCCCAGGATATACAAAAGATGGATGGACACTGGAGGAAAGCAACCCTCCTCCCACCCTTCCAGCTGCAGGAGCTGCCTACCTGGTCACCTGGCGATCTCTTCTCACCGTTGGCACCCTGCAGAAGACCCGCCTCTTCGGGAAGTTTATCTGATTTTACTTCAACTACAATCTCGTCTTTATGTGCTTCGGGCCTCGTGCTGAAGAGGAGGAGGAGGAGGAGGGAGGGAGGAGTGCGACAGTGTTGAGACAGATCCAAATGGGGCTCAGGGAAAGGGGGGTTGCATGCAAGGGAGGGGGGCATGCTGCAGGTCAAAGTGGAAGGGGAACTCTTTGTCTCTGCTCCCCGTTTCTTCCGTGAGGGAGCAGAGCTGCTTAACGCAGGGGAAAAGACCTACAAGGGGCACCTTTGCTCAATTGAGGCCTGTGGGAACGGCCTTGGGAGACGGAAGGAGGAAGAATTGCAGACTAAGCAACCATCATGCGAAAGGTATCTCGGTCCACAGAAGGAGAAACAGGCGTGAAGCATTTTAGAAGGACCCTCTCTAGTTATGGGGGGAAAGTAAAACTATAGGAGGAGGAAAGCGCTTTCAGACTTGCAAGATTCTCAAGGGTGACTCCGCCTTCCATCTTTCTAGGGTTGATAAAATGAGGACCCCAGATCATTGGGGGCAATAGGCTGACTGTGTAAACCACTTACAGAAGGCTGTAAAGTACTGTGAAGCGGTATGTAAGTGCTATTACTATTCTGTTGCAGTAATCTTACAATAAAGGTGGTACACACACTTGGTGCTTCTTGTCTGGACCGCTCTGAAGGGCTATCGTCAGTTTTGTAAGACTGAAAGTATTCCTCTACTTTCCTTTTCTCCCTCCGGTTAATGCTTCCCACGCTTCCCACTTTGGGGCGAGAGTTGTGTAGGCTGTGACTTCCCCTCCTGTGCCAAGGCCATCCCCACAGTCCATTAGGGATTAAGGGGAAGATGAAGGTTCCTGATTGCTGCTTTGGGGGCTGGGGGTGACAAGGGGAGCAGAAGCCGATCAAGCCACCCACCCACTCCCTTTTCCCCTGCATTCAGAAGCCGGCTGTTGCTGGGTGCAATGAGATTGGGAAGCGCGTGGACTCGGACGGTGGGGCAAAAGGGGGATTTTCCCAAGAAACGCTCCTGACTTACATTTCTTGTTTGCCGGAGCGCCCACAAGCCAGCTTGCCCTTCTTGTGCAAGAAGTAAAGGACGGCCCCCAGGACGGCAAACAGCAGCAGGCAGACGATGACGGCTACGATGATCACCCCTTTGCTCTCCTGCGTTATGGTCTCTGGCAAGAAAAACAGGCGGAGATAGAATGGAACGGCCGTTCTTGGCAGGGTTCCGTGTGACGCAGGAACTAGGGACAACATTTGGGAAAGGAGCCCTGCTGTGATCTCCTATGCCAGACCCAGGTTGGGGAGCGCTCGGCAGAAAGAAAAACCGTATCAGATGTCCCAGGGGGCACTGAAGAACCTCTCCGAAATGGGCAGCCGGATGGAATTCTTGCCAATGACACTGCATGAAAGTTGTGTCAATTGCAACACTCCGTGGATTGACTTCAGTCGCGTCACGAAGGGAGCAGGCTTTGAGTCTACAGCAGGGGTCCCACTACCGAGGTAGGGTTAGTGGAACTTTGTTCACAAGCGCAAGTCCCTGCCGTGTGAGTGGAGCTTCGCGTGTCAGTACAAGCACCCTTTACTCGCACACGAAGCTCCATTCGCATGAATGGAGGGAACGCATGTGCCGCTCGCACAAATGGAGCTGTGCGCCTGTCACTCATGCCCCTTCTGGCTAGGCTGCCACTGGAAAGGTGGTGGACCATTGGTGTAGAGTACAGAAAGTCTTCAACTTTTTACTAGTCACTTAACAATCATTCAAAGTTATGTTAGACTCTCCCGGGGGTACTTATGTTCTAGTTCCAATGTTCCGACAGCCGCCCTACCTCGTCCTGTGACCGCATGTTGGTCGCAAGGCAACTAGCCTGTGTCTATAGCTGTTTGTAGCATCCCCCAATTGTGCAACTGAACGATGGATTCGCTGAAATCTAGCACTGGTTTTCGGTCTTTGGCAAAACCGGCCCACCGCAAGCTACTGGTTCACTTAACAACCGTTGCATCTGCTTAGTGACTTTACAAGTATGGTGTTTGCTTAGTGACCACCTCAAGAAAAGTCACAAAATTGGGTCAGTCACCTGCATGGCCTCTTTTTACAACTGGTGTGACTTTTGACCTTGATCGGCAGGCTCCATTACGGTTGTAGGTTGAGGACGTCCTGCAACGTATTTCAACCTCGACAACTTTTTAAGATATACGAACTTCAACTCCCAGAATTCCCCGGCCGGCATGCAAAATTCTGCACTAAAGTCTCTTTTGTGAGTTACAAATGGGACATCTGCAGGGAAGGTGCCCCCAAAACCAAAATGGCAGCTGCAATGAAGTTCCTGCTACATTTTTTTTTTTTTTGGATGGCGGCTAACAGAGAAAGGGGACATGGTGGCTCAGTGGCTAAGATGCTGAGTTTGTCAGTCAGAAGGTCGGCCGTTCGGCGGTTCGAATCCCTAGTATCGCGTAACGGGGTGAGCTCCAGTGACTCATCCCAGCTTCTGCCAACTTAGCAGTTCAAAAGCACATTTTAAAAAATGCAAGTAGAAAAACAGGGACTGCCTTTGGTGGGAAAGCAACAGCGTTCCGTGCACCTTTGGCATTGAGTCACGCCGGCCACATGACCACGGAGAAGTCTTCGGATAGTGCTGCCTCTTAGGCTTTGAAACGGAGATGAGCACCGCCCCCTAGAGTCGGGAACGACTAGCACATATGTGCAGGGGAACTTTTAACTTACCCGTTTTGTCAGGATGGTCTTTGGGTTTCAGCCCTTGAAAGGAAGAAGAGACACGTTGAGTAAACCGGTTGAGCCATCAACACCTCCAGAGAGCCCCCGTTTGCAAACCCCTTAAACCTTGTTTATTTTTAGTTTCTTTTCTGCTTCGGCAGACGAGCTCAAGCCGGTGTATTTCGTCTGCTGAAACTCAGAGACATGAGTTCATTTGGGAAACTGCCTTTTCGCTAGATTGATTCGGGAAGGAGAGATTGCAAACTTTTGGTGGAATAACGCAAAACGTGGGATTGGGGGGGAAAAAAAACCAACCAGGAATAAATCTTGGGCTGAACAGGGTATCCTGGTCCTTGCCCTTTCCCAGATCTCGAAATGTTGTGAGTTCATGCGAGACTCTGGCCATTTTTTGAAACTGAGTTTTATTTTTGGAAAGCCGGAGATGCTTCTGGCAATTTGTGCATGCTCTAGAAGAGAAGTGTCCAACCTTGACAATTTATATGACTTGCGGACTTCAAACAGTGAAATCTGGCCGGATCTATCCAGCTCGTGCGAACTGGTAGCGCTGGTGGCAGGAGACTCCGCCCACCTGCCGGGACGTCATTATGTCCCATTTTTGACCCTCTGCACATGTACAGAAGAGGTGAATGCATAGCGTACCCACACTCCCGTTCCCGAACCAGTAGTGAAGGTAAGTGGATTTCACTGCTGCTCCCAGAATTCCCCAGCCAGAATGTATTATGGTAGGTGGGTCCAATCTTGGCAACTTTTAAGACCTGTGAACTTCAGCTCCAGCTGGGGCATTCTGGGAGTTGAAGTCCACAGCTCTTAAAGTTGCCAAGATTGGACACCCTTGCTCTAGAACCCGAGTTCCTTACAAGCCGATTGGCAAACAGTGCCAATGGTTTTTCTCACAGAGGGGAGAATCAAAGGGGAGGGGAGGAAAACCACTTACAGAGTGAGAAGTGCTGGTTTTCCGATCCCAACTCATTTTCACCAGTGCAGTTGAGACCCGATTGAAGGATTTCCTTGGTGACCAGCACGGAGAGAGTGCTATTGTAGTGATTTTTCCGTCTGGATGTATGTACCTTAAAAACAAAAAAAAAGATGGAACAATTCGTATTTTGTTGAGAGGAATTCAACAGTGGATGAAGTGGTTGCTATTATTTTTAAATAGGAAATACTGTATTTTCCTGCGTATAAGACTACTTTCTAACACACAAAAATCTTCTCAAAAGTCGGGGGTCGTCTTATACGCCGGGTCTCATTCTCCTGTAACCAGGCAGACCAGCCCATAAGGCTCTGACGAGCCTTAAATGGCTCTGAGGAGGGTCGTCTTATACGCCCAGTCGTCTTATACGCCGGAAAATACGGTATTTAAAAATAGGAAAAAGACGAGAAATGATGACCAGCAGTCCCAGGAGGTAAGCTTTATGGATAGTTCTCGATTTATGATCAGTCCCTAGTAGCAACCGTTCAAAATTTTGACGATCTTGCAACCCAGTTTTGAAGTTCTGAGGTCATTACCCCCCCCCCATGGTCATGTGACTGCATTTTGGATACTCAGCAACCAGACTGTATTAAGGGCCATTTGCAGTGCCCAAACAATCACCGGACTATAATTTATGATGTTTTTGGTCAGAAATGGGTCAAACCCAAACAACGGATTCCCTTAATGACTGCAGCGTTCACTAGGGGGTTGCAGCAAAGAAACAAAAAACAAAAACAGCGTTCCGTGCGCCTTTAGCATTGAGTCATGCCGGCCACATGACCACGGAGACATTTTCAGACAGCGCTGGCTCTTCGGCTTTGAAACGGAGATGAGCACCTCCCCCTAGAGTCAGGAACGACTAGCACATACGTGCGAAGGGAACCTTTACCTTTTAGCTTATCACGACTTATGGCCATAATTTTTGGCTCAGGAATTTATGGTGGTAAATCAAGGACTATCAGGGGTGAAATGCTAGCGGTTCGGACCGGTTCAACCAGAACCGGTAGTAAAAAAATGCTACCAGTTTGCGCAAACCGGTGGTAAAAAAATGCTACCAGTTCGGGCGAATTAGTATTTCCAACAATCAGCTGTACGACGATCAGTTGTGCCACGCGATTAATATTTGCTAGAAAGCAGGTAATCTGCTTTTTAGCGAATCTAAATCGCGTGGTACAGCCATTTTTCTCAAGAGTCCATACCAGACCCATTCCAGCTGGTTTTTGCAGCTGGTTTTTTCTTTCGTTAGCTTCTCTTCACACCCCCTATTCCAGTTTGGGTCCATTTTGGAAGAATTATCCAGTTAACACAGTTCTGAGCTACGTTTATATCATTTCTTTACAGTAGCATTTCCCAATTTTGGCAGCTTTAAGATATGTGGATTTCATCTGCCAGAATCCCCCAGCCAGCCAAGCATGCTGGCTGGGGCATTGTGGGAATTGAAGCCCACACATCTTACAAGATTGGGAGACCCTGCTTTACTCCATTCTAAGTGAACTGCAGAGAAGAGAAATAAACAAATGAAAGAAAAGGAGGGATCAAGGTTGGATGGTGGCTGGCATAATCTTAGCCAATGTGGCTCTTGGTGGGCAGGAGTGACAGACGTTTTGAAAAGCAGAAGTGTTTGGGTGTTTGGTGTACGAGTGCATGTATGTATGTGTCTAAAAGTGAAATGTCCCTCTGTGAAGCAACTTGGCCAAGGTTAGAGGGCAGAAGGATCCATTTAAGAGCAGGAGTGGTGCAGTGGTTAGAGTGCAGGACTGCAGGCTATTTCTGCTGACTGCCAGCTGCCTTCAATTTGGCAGTTCAAATCTCACCAGGCTCACGGTTGACTCAGCCTTCCATCCTTCCAAGATGGGTAAAATAAGGACCCAGTTTGTTGGGGGCAATAGGCTGACTCTGTAAACTGCTTAAGCACTATGAAGCGATATATAAGTCTAAGTGCTGTTGCTATTTACCGTGCCGTTACTTGTACTCCAGGAGATGTTCATCCGAGGCACTGAGTAGAAGCTGCAAGTCAGATCCACCACCTCTCCTTCCCGCACGCTCAGATTCTGCTCCAGACGCACCTTCTGGGGCTTTGCTGCGAGGGGAGAAAGGGTAGATGTTGGGCACTGCCTGATGGTCTCAGGAGTGCTCAAGGAAGAAAAGGGTTAGGGCTACCAGGTACCCCACCATGCCTACCTCGAACAGCAATAAAAATGTGCCGGGAGCGCACCCAACCGGGGAAGTCTGGCATTGTCACCACACAGGTGTAATTGCCCATTTTCTCATAGGTGATGAAAGTCAAATTCAGGACCGCACCGTCTGCAATGAGCTTCCCTTTCTAGAATGCATATATTTTAAAAAATCACCCTGTGGTCCCCTTTTCTTAGCATTTTTAATTCTCCGCCCCTTCTGAGAATTTTCTCTCTCTTTTTCTCTCCTTTTCCACCTCCTCCCACCTTCCACAAAATGCACCTATCTTGCATCCACCACCTTTGCCTCCATGATTGCCAACTACAGCCCACCCTTCTCCCGAAGTTGCCTACCCACCCCCCCTGGGCAACACCACCACCAAAAATACCTTCTGCCACTGGAATTTCAAAGGTCCGGATCCTGTGGTGGAGCAGGTCAAGACCAAGTCTTCTCCTTCTACTGGTTCCTGGGGTCCAGGTGGGAAGATGGTGGGCACGTCGAGATCTGGAGGAGAGAAACAGGCTTAACCCCGAGTCTAATTTTATTTTTTTTTTAAAAAAAAGACAGACTTTTCAAATACTCTCATTACAACCTACAACAACCTTCTTGGAACCCCATGAGTTTATCTCTGGGTGAAGGAAGGGGCCACAATTTGGAATTGAAACTGGAAGTTCCTAGCAAGAAACTCGCTTTGTCCCCGTGTCCTATAAAATCAGAAACGAGCACCAGGAGAGCTACTCACAGTTTACCATCAGATCCACTGAAGCGATTAATTCCTCAAAGGTGTGCATATCCAGGGCTTTGCACCAGTAGAGACCACTGTCGTTTCTCATGACGCTGGGAAATAACATCTTCCCGTCTGGGGACGGGTACTGCGAGTCCTGTTTGAGGCAAGAGAGGGGTGTTAATGAACTAGGAAGGAGACCCCATCTCCCACCTCGCAGCATTCTGGTTTTTAACTTCATTAAATTCTGATTATTTAATACTTAATGCTTTACTGTTTTGTAGCTCTGTTTCTATGACATTTTTAAGCCATCCAGAATCACTTGAGAGGTGGACAGCATATAAAGTTAATAAATCTATCTACTCCCCCTCTCTCAATCTATATTCTATCTACCTACCTACCTCTTTCATCTATCACCTAACTCACCTCAATCTGCCTATCTATCTATCTATCTATCTATCTATCTATCTATCTATCTATCTATCTATCTATCTATCTATCTATCTATCATCTATCTATCTATCTATCTATCTTCTACCTATCTATCTCTATTATCTATCATCTATCACCTCTCTCATCTCAATATGTCTGTCTGTCTGTCTGTCTGTCTGTCTGTCTATCTATCCACCCACCCACATGGTATCTCTATCTACCCTGTTTCCCCGAAAATAAGTCCTCCCCGAAAATATTTAAATGCAGAGCTGGAAATCAGGCAAGATGGCAAGAGGAGCCCAATCTTGCTCCACACACCCCAAAATAATAAGACCTCCCCGAAAATAAGGCCAAGAACTTATTTCGGGGTTCAAAAAAATATAAGACAGTGTCTTATTTTCAGGGAAACACGACATCTATCCTATCCATCCATCCATCCATCTCTATCATCTATTACCTGTTTCATCTCAATCTGTCTATGTATCTATGTATCTCTCTCTCTCTCTTTCCCTCCCTCCCTCCCGCGCTCTCTCTCATATGGCACATTCACACCACATTCAAAATAGGAAACATAAAACCTAAAATATTATAAACGTATGTCTAGATTGCAGATACAATTTTTTCCCCCTTCATTTTTCACAGCCAGAAAATCAGCATGTTTTTGGCATGCCGGATCTATCTTGGATCATTTGTTTTTTGACCTGGCAGTCACATTTGGGTGGTGGTTTTTTGCCCCACTTAACAGAGAGTGTCTGAACATCTACCATGTTCAGGGAGGGAGGGAGGGAGGGAGAGAGAAAGAGAGAGAGAGAGAGAGCGCATGTATCAGCAGCTCCTCCAAGCTGGGAAGGCTGCATTCATACAACTTTAACCTGGTTTGCTTATGGTTAGTCACTCCATGGTTTAGCAAGATATATGGGGAAGTCGGAATGGGGACAAGAGGCTCACCTCCGTCTTAAATAAAGTGTATTCAGGAGGTGGATTCCCATCCCCTTCACAGACCAAAGTTGCGTTGTCTCCTTCCTTCAATTCTTGGTTTGGTTGGTCCAGGGTAAAACTCAGGTTCTGGGTGGCATCTACAAGAGAAGCAGAGCAAAACCATTCCTCTTCTGCAATCAGCTGCCGTGAATGATGGGCTTTCAAGTCCACCATGTCTTCATCAGCAAGGCCGGAAATGCAGAGTTTGGTTAAAATATTCCGATTTCCCCGACGAGCTTTCATTCTGCACCCCAAATCTGCTCCTATGATTTATTTAAGGTGCCACCACCGAATGGCCCCTGGGAAAGATTTTAGATAAAACTTTCAAAAATAATCTTGAATTTTACACGCAGTGGAAACGGTCTTGGGAAAATCATTATCTTGAAAATCGGGGAGAAATAAATAGATATACAAGTATTTCTTTTCATTATGTTTTGACACACACACACACATGTGTGTGTCTGTGTGGTGTGTCTGTGTGTATACATATAATCGATATTGATTGGTTTTCATACACATCTGTGTGTGCATATGAAAAAAAATCAATTCATCTATCATACAGCAGGTGGCAGCACTGGCTCGCATTTATAACTGGTTGTAGCGGGTTTTTTTGTGGTCATGTGATCACAATTTGTGGGAGGGGTTGTGGGGTTTTTTTTGCCGGTTTCTGACACCATGGGGGAACCTGGATTCGCACTCATGGCCACGGGGACTGGATGTATGATCGCAAGACTCGACTTACAAGTGGGTAGACTCAACTTAGGAACTGTGATCAATACGATCATCCCATCAGGTCCAGAGACCTGGTGACTCGGCTTACAGCCACCATGTTGTGTGACTGACATTCCGATCCCTATTGTTGTAAGTTGAGGGCTACCTACATCAATTCCTGGTGTAATCAACTACAGTCTCTTATGAAGCTGACCCAGAGGTGGTATTCGGTAGCGGGAAATCACAGGTGTTCCCTCCCACCCACTCCGGCTCTATGCCATCCTATTTAGGTAAGTTTTTGAGCCTGGGCACATATGCAAAAGGCACACGCCAGTGGTGAAATATAAAATTCGTTACTACCGGTTTTGTGGGCGTGGTTTGGTGGTGGTGGGGTTAATGTGACCGGGTGGGTGTGGCCAACTTTTTTTTTTTTAACTTTTAAAACTATTATTTTTTCTACAACCTCTTCGGCCGAAGAGGTGGTAGAAAAAATGCTTTTAAAAGCCTCTGACGATCCCAGCTGACTTGCCTGATTGGCAAAGGCTTTTTTTCTTTTAAAAGCCTCTGACGATCCCAGCTGAGTTGCCTAATCGGCAGAGACTTTTTTTTCATTTAAAAACATTTTAGCTGGGATCA
The DNA here is from genome assembly GCA_038048745.1 of Coluber constrictor foxii. Lineage (NCBI taxonomy): Eukaryota > Metazoa > Chordata > Lepidosauria > Squamata > Colubridae > Coluber > Coluber constrictor. Next base: position 31,938,427 of record CM075967.1, read on the forward strand.
TCAGAGTCTTTTAAAAGCATTTTTTCTACCACCTCTTCATCCGAAGAGGTTGTAAAAAAAAAATGCTTTTAAAAGCGTCTGACGATCAGGCAACTCAGCTGGGATCGTCAGAGCCTTTTAAAAGCATTTTTTTTCCCTACCATCTCTTTGGCTGAAGAGGTGGTAGAAAAAATGCTTTTAAAAGCCTCTGACGATCCCAGCTGACTTGCCTGATTGGCAGAGGCTTTTTTTCTTTTAAAAGCCTCTGACGATCCCAGCTGAGTTGCCTGATCGGCAGAGGCTTTTTTTTTCATTTAAAAACATTTTAGCTGGGATCGTCAGAGTCTTTTAAAAGCATTTTTTCTACCACCTCTTCATCCGAAGACGTTGTAAAAAAAAAAATGCTTTTAAAAGTCTCTGACGATCAGGCAACTCAGCTGGGATCGTCAGAGCCTTTTAAAAGCATTTTTTTTCCCTAACACCTCTTCGGCTGAAGAGGTGGTAGAAAAAAATGCTTTTAAAAGCCTCTGACGATCCCAGCTAAGCTGCACGATCATCAGAGGCTTTTTTTTTTACTTTTAAAAGCATTTTTTTCAGTCGAAGAGGTTGTAGAAAAAATGCTTTGAAAAAAAAAAGCCTCTGACGATTGCGCGGCTCAGCTGGGCATGAGTGTGTGTGTGGGGGGGGGGGGACAGGGATTTTTGCTACCGGTTCTCTGAACTACCCGCCGTCATTGCTACATCCGAACCGGGAGCATCTCACCCCTGGCGCGCACACCAGCAAAGGCTACACACAGAAGGCTGGGCACATGCATGGATGGGGCAGGCACTCGCATTTGCGAACTGGTAGGGAAAGTAAGTGAATACCACTCCTGGACCTGACCCAACCCACGTGTGGAGTCCAGACTTACAAAGAACGTTGATTTTGAAGCTCTCTGACATGGCGGTCTTGTTTTTCCCCATCAGGGTATAATTGACTTGGCAGTGAAACTGAGCTTCGCGATCTTCTTTGGCGACTCGGGCCGAAAGCATGCTGCGGATGGTGATCAGCCCGCTGGATTCCGTGATGACCGTGGCGTGGATCCCTGTTTCTGGTGGAGGGGGAAAAAAAACAGCGGAGAAAGCCATGAGAACAGCTTTGTTCTAAGAGAACTTAAACTGGAGAAGAAGAGATCGAGTGTGGAGAAAACAACAGTTGTAATCCAGGGATCCTCCTCTTGCTTGTTTGATTCATATTGGATTGATCCCTTTTTTAAGAGGCCACTGGACTGGACAGGACAGGAAATAGTAGAACACAGTGAGATTTTTCTTGGATCACAACATGCCGACCTTAGAAAAGAGCCCTTCCTTTTCCTGGATGGTCTTGTGAGCCCTTTTCTGGCTCCAGGTCTAAGGTGACCTTTGGAGAACATCAACAGGAGGACATACCTTCATCTTTAGGCTGCAGGGCTTCCCTGTTTTTGTACCACACGATGCTTGGAGCCGGGAAGCCGTTACGGGCAGTACAGGTTGCTATCTGAAGAACAGAAATGTCGACAAGATCAGCCTTTTCAGTTCTTTAGGAGTGGACAGCTCAGATATTAATATGGGTTCAGGATTCAAATTCCAAGTTGGAGATAGATAACGTCCTTTAGAGAGCTAAAGGGGAAACGGTTGGGCAAATCCACCCTTGGCAACCATCAACTAAGGTAGGGATGTCCAACTGAAGGATGTCCTACAACCTTAAGACTTGTGGACTTCAGTTCCCAGAATTCTAGGAGTTGAAGTCCACAGGTCTTGAAGTTGCCAAGGTTGGACACTCCTGATCTAAGGGATTTGATTTCTATGCAGCTTATACAGACTATAAAGGTAAAGGTTCCCCATGCACATAGGTGCTAGTTGTTCCTGACTTTAGGGGGCGGTGCTTATTTCTGTTTCAAAGCTGAAGAGCCAGCGCTGTCCGAAGACGTCTCCGTAGTCATGTGGCTGCATGACTCAACACTCAAAGGTGCACAGAACACTTGTTACCTTCCCACCAAAGGTGGTCCCTCTTTTTCTACTTGCATTTTTTTAACATGCATTTGAAGCTGGGAGAAGTAACGGGAGCTCACTCTGTTACGCGGCCCTAGAGATTCGAACCGCTGAACTGACGACCTTTTGATCGACAAGCTCAGCGTCTTAGCCACTAAGCCACCGCATCCCTTATTATGCAGACTATATCAACCCCTCATTCTGTGCATACCTGCTTCGTTCCAAGGACGTCTACCTGTCCCCAAATAAGCATTTCTGCCGCAAATTTATCCCAGTCTATGAATTAAAACTCAAGAGAGATGCCTTCAGAGCAGGGGATGGACAGAGGTCCAAATTTTGGGGCGAAGCACCGTGCAGAGCTCTTAAAACACAGAGCCATCCCTACCTCTTGAAGTGTGGGTTCAGCGGCTCGAAATCCATCTTTCGCCAGCTGAACCTCAGGTAGTTCCGGGGCTTCTGGAAGAGAAGAAGGACGGAGACAGAGGTCAGGCTGTGTGGCCGAAGGAAGAGTCTTTCCATCTCTTGGACCTTCTTTCCATCTCTTTCCATCTCTTGGACCTTCCTTGCAAATCCCGCCCCGCCCCCATCGGCCAAATTTGAGATATGGATTAGGCAGGGCTGGGACCACTCACTTGAGACCTGCAACTTGGTCCGGTTCTCGCCTACGCCGAGGCTGCCGAGCCCCACTTGGCAGATGTAGAGCTTGGCATCTTGCGGAGTGACCTTCTTGATGACGAGGGAGAAATTCTTGGCGATGTTCAGACGGTCTCTGTACTGGTCTTCTGCCCAGTCTTCTTTGTCTTGGATCAAGGAGATGATTCTCTTCCGTGTCATTTTTTCCCCCTGGAAAGTCCGAGAAAGGGGGTTGAGGAATTTATTTATTTATTTATTGGTTCGATTTATATGCCGCCCTTCTCTGGAGACTCAGGACGGCTTACAATGCGTTAAGCAATAGCCTTCATACTTTTGTATATACCTAGCCCCCACCACCACCACCACAAGCGGTGTTCTTTTTTATACAAAGTCAGCTTATTGCCCCCACAATCTGGGTCCTCATTTTACCTACCTCGGAAGGATGGAAGCCTGAGTCAACCTTGAGCCTGGTGAGATTTGAACTTGCAGGCAGCTGGCAACTTAAGTGCTACTTTAACAGCACTTAGTCCACTGCGCCACCAGGAATAGAAAGGGGAGAGGGTCGGGACCAGGGGTGGACTTCAAAAATTTTAGCAAGGGGTTCTCTGCTTGGTTGCTGAGTGGGCGTGGCCATAGTGGGCGTGGCGTAGTCAGCCTCCTGCACCATGGTGGGTGGGGGGACTGTTTTTGCCCTCCCCGTGCTCCGGAAGCTTTTCTTGAGTCTCTGGGAGGGGGAAAATGACCCCTGGCTGAGGGATTCTGGGAGTTGAAGCCCACAAGTCTTAAAGTGGCCAAGGTTAGAGACCCCTGTTCCATATAGTTCCACCTTCGGTAAAACCCTACAGAAGCCAATATTTCTTTAGCCTCTGCCCACCCCACCCCGCCCCAAAAAAACTAATTTTTTTTGTTTGACTTACAGAAAACCAGTTGATGTAAGTGTAGCTGCTGTTCTCTGGGAGCGAGAACTCACAGTCGATGACAGCTGTTTCCCCAATTTCGGCTTCTACCACATCTGGCATGGAAACTTCTACGTTTGTTTCTGCATCTCCTGGAGGATTAAAAAAAAGGGGGGGGGGAAACAGAATTAAGGGCTACAGTCATATCTATCTATCAGATGCCACCAGCATCTGGCCCAGAGATGCTATTCAGCAGGTTCTGGAGAACCGGTAGCGGAAATTTTGAGCAGTTCGGACAACCGGCAAATACAACCTCTGGCTGGCCCCAGAGTGAGGTGGGACTGGAGATTTTGTAGTATCCTTCCCCTGGAGTAGGGCGGGAATGGGGATTTTGCAGCATCCTTCACGTGGAGTGGGGAGGGAATGGGGGTTTTGCAGTATCCTTCCCCTGGAGTGGGGTTGGAATGGGGATTTTGCAGTATATTTCCCCTGGAGTGAGGAGGAAATGGGGGTTTTGCAGTATCCTTCCCCTGGAGTGGGGTGGGAATGGGGGCTTTGCAGTATATTTCCCCTGGAGTGAGGAGGAAATGGGGGTTTTGCAGTATCCTTCCCCTGGAGCGGGGTGGGAATGGGGATTTTGCAGTATATTTCCCCTGGAGTGGGGTGGGAATGGGGATTTTGCAATAAATATATTTCCCCTGGAGTGGGGTGGGAATGGAGTTTTTGCAGTATCCTTCCCCTGCCCCACCCACCACGCCCACCAAGCCACACCCACAGAACCGGTAGTAAAAAACCCTTGAATTTCACCACTGATCTGGCCCCATGTCCACCCTATTAGAAAAATCAATTCTACAGGTAGATTAGAAATACACATGCAGTCCTTGACTTATGACAGTCGCTTAGGGACCTTGTGAAGGTTCAAGAGACCTCCTATGAGGAAAAGCAATTTTGGGGGGGAGGAATGGAAGCGTGTTAACCAGATATAAATATAGGAGGACTCCAAACTAATTGGCTCAACCTTGACATCTTCGTTTCTCAGTCCGTTTCATCACAACTGCCATGGCAACACAACTGAAACGCTCCTTTTCAAGACAACTCCTCTTTCTTGAGGGTAGTAACCGTAGATGGGCAGGGGAATAACTCGAGGTTTGCTAATTAGGACTATTCATGCTTGTATCATCTGTTATCTTGGCAAATGTGCGATTATCCCTTTCTCCTCTTTTCCCAAAATGTATAAATACGGAGAACACCCCCTTTTGTGTTGCAGCAATCCCTCTCACAGTTCCCTAGAAGGAAATTCCTCCAGGGAGCACCGAATAAATAGCTATCAATCCATTAGAACAGAGCTGGAAGGGACCTTGGAGATCTTCTAGTCCATCCCCCTGTGAGGAGAACGTAGACCAGTGATGGCGTCACGTGCCAAAAGTGAAAGGAGTGTGGGGAGGGGTCATGTGCGTGTGTGCCCATGCCCATAATTCAACGCGGCCCGTGCGCAACCCCTATGTGCTCCTCTCACTTTTGGCACGATGGGCCTGGTAGGCCTGTTTTTCACTGTCTCCAGGCTCCAGAGACGTTCTTGGAGCCTGGGGAGGGCAAAAACAGCCTCTCCCCCGGAGGCCCTCTAGAGGCCAGAAATGGCCCGTTTGCCGACTTCCGGTGGGCACGGAAGGCCCGAAAATCAGATGCGCGCGCCAGAGCTGAGCTAGGCCAACACTCGCGTGCCCACCGATATGGCTCCGTGTGCTACAGGTGGCACGCGTGCCATAGCTTCGCCATCACGGACCTAAACCATTTCAGAGAGGTGGCTGACCGGTCTTCCCTGCCAAAAAACCTGCAGTGAGTCTTGATTATGGAGTTTTATTTGTCTTTGATTCTACGCTCCCCCGAGTTACTTATAGCACCAGTTTCAAAGTTGTGACGGCTACTCCCCTTTTCCCGTATTCACATGATTGGGCAGTTGGCATTTGCAGAGTCCCGTGGTCAACTCACTTAATAACTACCACGTGAAGCACAAACAGAAAAGCAGGGACATTCGTTGAATTCGAAGCACAGAAGAGTTTATTATTGCTACCGCTAATGTTAAGAATCCAGTCAACTAACAGTCAAAGCTAAATTGGCACCGGATAAGGGTCAACCAAATTCACGGGGGTGGGCTGGACCTTTTGTGACATCCAAACTGATGACACACTTAACTCCGCCTTCCAGCTCAGCCTCTTCTTCTCCTACACACCATGACTTATGACCGTAAGTTTAAAAGTTTTCCCCTTTCTTGAGGATGAACTCAAACCGTGGAAGGCACCTCTCTACCAGAATGGTCCATCACCATGTTCTTCTTGCCTGTAGGCCTTCTAAGTAACCAGACCATACCCCATTGTCCTCATCTTCAATGCTCCAACCTGGAAGGCTGAAGGATTCTGCCCTCCACCTCTCTGCCCCACTGCATGCTACGGACAGCGTAACTTCAAAACTTCTTCTGAAGATCCCACCAAAGCATCATTCCAACTGGACAGTGTGTTTGTTTTTTTTCATACACCCTTTGGGCAACCTCTTTTCATTGGTCCCACGTTTGACCAGCAAACTTTCTCCAAAAGGTAGAGCCCTCTTTGGCTCTCTCTCTCTCTCTCTCTCTTTTTAAAGGGGTTGCAGTTACAATTCTTTCCAGACTAGCCTTGAGAAGGTCATTCCCATCAACTTCAAAACCAGCAAACTCCCTTGCAAAAGGGAGCAGGTGCAAAGCTGGAGATGGATATCCTGCACAAAACCATTCTTGTTCGAGAGAGACGCCTCTCCCTGGCAGCTCTACCCAACTATTTTGTGTGGCTCACAATCCTCCCCCCCCCTTTCCACCCGTTTGGAGAGGAACCCATGCATTTGCTGAACATCTGCTGGGTTTCCAGGCATTCGCCAAGTGGGCGCGATTTCTGAACTTGGCAGGTGGGGATTCAGTTCTTCCTCTTGCATCATGGAAGGGGATCCCAAATTATTTCTGATGATACCCAGGCTTGTCATGTAGCAAGAACTCCAACTTGTCTGAACAAGGAGGCCAAGAAGCAAGGGAGACTGGATAAAAGATCTAAGAGGGTCAATGATCTTCTTGCATCATTATGTTCTCACTCGCCAAGAAGCCACATCCCTTCTAATAAGCTGCCTTAGACACCCAATCCTTCTAAATATGGAGGTTTTATTCAGTTAAGACTAAATAAAAGCTATTGATAGAACTGACCCAATGGTATGATTCACTAGGGGGTTACTACCATCAAGCTTGACGTAAGGATAAGGGGCAGGCATTAACTCTTAAATATTCCTTCCCCAATGAGGAACTTTTGCAACAAAGAGAGGACTGAGAATCCCATCTACCACATCTCCTTCCCCCCTAAAAAAAAAGCACCAGCAGCCACAAAGGACTAGCAAGCCCATAATGAGATTCCCATGAATGAGGACCAAGCTATGAATTAGGCCAAGGTGGAGAACTCTCTGGGTTGCAAGATGAATATGACCAGCCGGCTTAGGTTGAACTAGCAAAGTAGGTGGCCAGGAGCACCTGATTCCCTGCAGATGGTGGTAGAACTTCACTTCCTTGGCTGATCAAGAAAAAGCAAAAAGAAGCCAGACTTGGTTCCTTTTCGACGGGAAGTTAGTAGGAAGTCTTCATTTCTTTCTTTCTTCTCAATTGACCAATTGGTGGAAGAATTCGTTGGAAGAATTGGGGGACACCCGTGATGGTTTAGTGGCTCCTTGAACGACTTCTTCTCTGGTAGACCAGAACAAAGCTTTTGTCTCTTCCCAAATGAAGTCAACATCCTTGCCCAGCTGGACATCACCAGGGACAACCCCAGAGTGAGCACAGATGACCTTCAGCAAATGTGAAACATGATGAGGCGTGACGTTTCCATGCAACCAGTGCCGGCTGATTGAGTTGGACAAGCTTCAGCAGTTTGTTCTTTTTACTTATTTGCTTTGGTTTGTGTGCTGTTCCCTTTGTGGAGACTCTGGGCCTGAACACTGTAAGGAGGGGGAGAGAGAGAGGAGGAGGAGGGAGGGAGAGGGGGAGAGAAAGAGAGAGGGGAGAGATGGAGGGAAGAAGAGAGAGGGAGGGAGGGAAGAAGGGAGAAGGAGGGCGGAGAAGAGAGAGGAAGGGAGGGAAGAAGAGAGGAAGGGAGGGAAGAAGGAAGAGAGGGAGGGATGGAAGAAGGAAGGGAGGGAGGGAAGAAGGAAGAGAGAGGGAGGGATGGAAGAAGGGAGGGAGGGAGGGAAGAAGAGAGGGAGGGAAAAAGAGGGAGGGAGGGGAAGAAAGAGAAGGGGGAAAACGGGGAGGGAGGGAAGAAGAGAGAGGGAGGGGGAGGGAGGGAAGAAGGAAGAGAGGGAGGGAGGGAAGAAGAGAGATGGAGAAAGACGGGAGGGAGAGAGGGAGGGGGAAGAAGGGAGGAGAGAAGAAGAGGAAGGGAGAGGGGAGGGAGGGAACGGAGAGAGGGAAGAAGGGAGAGAAGGAGGGAGGGGGAGAAAGAGAGGGGGAGAGAGGGAGGGAAGACGGAAGAGAGAGGGAGGGAAGGAGGGAGAGAGAGAGAGACAAAGTGAGGAAGAGAACCACTCAGCGTGGATGGTGCTGGAAGGAGAGAGGAGCTGAGTAATCAATCGAGGTAGCCGTGTAGGTGAATTCCCCTCCACCCACCCCGTTTGATGAGTCCTCAAAAGAACTCCATGGCTGAAGCAAGGGCTGCTCGCTGATGGGTCGGTGGCTGAGGTTGTTCCAGCTCCATGCCAAGTAATGGAGCTGCTGGCCACGGTCCAGGGGAGAAGTAATGGGCTTCAATCGATCCGGTGTTAGGGCAGGGCCTTGGGGGAGGCTGATAAGTCTTGGTCGGTCCTAAGGAAGAAAACAAGCTTCAGGGCATAAAACAGCCAATGCTTGGACCTCTGGAAGAAGGTTCTTGGCACTTGTGAGTCCTGGTTCATCCCAGACAATGAAGATGTCACAGGTTCATGTTTGGTAGGATGGACCATCCTTGAAGGCTCTGAAGCTCAGCCAAAAGGATGGATGGTAACTCCAAGAGATTCATCTAAATCAGGGGATCTCCAACCTTGGCAACTTTAAGACTTGTGGACTTCAACTCCCAGAGTTCCACAGCCAGCAAGGAGATTTGGAGATTTTGCAATATCCTTCTGCTGGTGTGGGGTGGGAATGGAGATTTTACAGTATCCTTCCCCTGCAGTGGGGAGGGAATGGGGATTTTGTAGTATCTTTCCCTTCCCACGCCCACCAAGCTACGCCCACCGAACCAGTAGTAAAAATAAATGGAATTCCACCACTGGGTTTAACCACACCCTTTCTCAGACCAAGTTTTAAATGGTGGGCTGGGAAAACGGACAGAAAGGCTACGAGTTTTCTGTTGGGAGGGACCACGCTTGGTTGTGTCCTCTCACTGTCCAGGCTGGCCTGCTGGATGACTTCCGGCCTGCACGACCCCCTCATGCACCAGGAATGTCCATCACGTGCCACTGGGCACAAGTCAGAAAGCAAACCTTTTGTTCCTCGGCTGTCCCAAAGCTGGCACAAGGCTGGCGGCTGGCACGTCAGAGCAGCTGCTGCCAACACTCTTACGGAAGCAGGGGGTGTCCAGAGGAGAGACGGGGCCAGTTCGTCAGACAGAGGGGCAGCCAGCCCAAAGCGAGGGAGGGCGTCCCCAGAAACAAAAGGGTCTTTTGCTGCTGGAGAGATTTCTGATTTGGAAGCCCCACTTCCTTCTGACGGAATCAGCCCTGCGGCATTTCCCATCAGGCCTGGAACCTGGAGCAAAGTTCAGAAGCGAATTTCCACTTCCCTGCAGGAAAATAGGGGCAGACAACCCAACAACACACAATGGCTTGATTGAAGGCGAGAAAGCCCCCAAGGATCCCGGGGAAAACTTGCTAAACGTCTCCAAAGGCCGCAGAGACGAGAAGCTGGGAATAGAAGCTCCATTCTCTCCCAAAACTTCTCCCCATTCCAAAAAAAACGCCCACCGAGAATTGTCCGGGCAAAGAAACTAAGGAGAAGAAAAGGAAGGAGACACTACACACACACACACACACACACACACACACACACACACACACACACACCTATCCTCTTTCGTCTTCGGGAACAAGAGTGACCAGATCTGAACATAGTCCACCCTTTCTGGAAATCTCTGCAAAGCTTGGAACAGCCTTTTCAAGGAAGCATCAGTCAAGATGGCCTTCTGGAGCAGAGGTCTCCCACCTTGGAAAGTTGGGCCAAAGCATTCAATTAAGGTGGCCTTTTTTTCTTTAAAGTGTAAAATATCATTTTCACTCTGGATGGAAAAGGTTCAACCGGAACCTGAAACGAAACACAAGAAGCAAAACCAATTTTCTAGATGGTTTGCAGCAAGAACCTTGCATGAAAGATCCAGAACGGAAGCTTGGACAATTTCAGACAGAGCACAGAATTGCACCAAGTTGTCAAAAATCTGTTATTTGACCCTCCTTGTTCTTTTGGCCAAAGCCTGGAGGACTTTGAATGAGGAGACACAAATCAACCCAAGAGAGAGATGTCTAAGCATCTCCCTGACATAGGGAGCTGTGATGAAACGCTTGTCTTGTTTCTCACAACATGGCAACCCCGGGGGTCATTGCACAAAGCTGCTTGGAAGGAGATGAAAGGCAGAAAAGATGGAATTTCTTTCTCCAGTTCATAAATCCTCGTCCTCCTTGCCAAAGAGGCAATGAAGCCAAAATGGCCGTTGCAATGGCTTTAAAAGGAGAATTGGAGCAAGTCGCAGAACGGACCCTGAGGTTATCAGCCCTCAGAATGCCCAGAAGGATTTGTATCATCAGGTGTCACTTGCCAAAGAGCAAAAACAGAAAACAACAGTAGATATTTTAAGGAAAGGAAGGAGCATGGGGGGGCCAGATGGCAGTTTAAGGCCCAAATTATGGGAGAGGGTTGTGATTCTGTCTTTTTTAAAAATATATATATATAGTTTTATTGCGTTTTTACAAAGAAACAAATCTTACATCTTATGCATAACCGCGACCATTTGCATACCATAATATTCCAACTCAAATACACTCTATACATTTTTACTATACATTTTAATTCTACTTTTATTTTGTCTGTTTCTTTTTCCTTTTTTCTGTTCTCAATCCAGTTGCACCCCTTCTCCCATGCTGCGTAGTATTCCGAATCTATTTGTCCTTTCAGTTCTATTGTTAATTTGTCCATTTCAACGCAATCAAATATTTTTTTTAAGTTACTAAACCTTTGGAAGGTATGTTTGTATTTCCTCCAACATTGCCCTGCTGTGCGGATGAAATCCAACAGGTTCTGGAGAACCGGTAGTGGAAATTTTGAGTAGTTTGGAGAACCGGCAAATACCACCTCTGGCTGGCCCCAGTGGGGTGGGAATGGAGCTTTTACAATATCCTTCCCCCAGGAGTGGGGAGGGAATGGGGATTTGTAGTATCCTTCCTCCAGGAGAGAGGTGGGAATGGAGATTTTGCAGTATCCTTCCCCTGGAGTGGGGAGGGAATAGAGATTTTGCAATATCCTTCCCCTGGAGTGGGGTGGGAATGGAGATTTTGCAGTATCCTTCCTCTTCCACACCCACCAAGCCATGCCACACCACCAAGCCATGCCCAAGAACCGGTAGTAAAAAAAAATGGATTTCACCACTGCCTGCTGCGGTTATTATACGTAAAATAATATATATTCCTTTTTTGTCATATTTCCTTTTAACTATCCCTAGGAGAAATAGTTCCGGGGTGTACTCTATCAGATGTCCTGTTAATTCCTGTACCCACCTATGTATTTTCTTCCAATATTTTTTTCATTTCAGGGCACCACCACCATGTATGATAAAATGGGTTGCGATTCTCAAATAGGGATCTTCCCAAAACTCTGCTTTGCTTTTTCTGCAAAATATCTCAAACGAAACATTTCTAGGTTTCCCCCACCCCACAAACATGCAAAATTTAGATCCTCGTTTCTACCACCCCTGGCCAGGGTCCCTAAGCACGCTCCCGGGGAACATGAGAAGCAAAAGACCACAGCATCTGATGGTAAAGCCAGCTCAGGCATCCCCACTTCGCTCTTCCCCAAGCAAACATCCAAACGAGATGCAATACACAGAACGAGGATAGGGGGGGGGGGTGTCATGAGAGAAGCACAATGCCTGACTCACTCCGGGGCAGGTTTCCCGGGACTCCAGTTCACCATATTTAGCCTGCTTTGAAATGGTCCGGATGCAAACTTTGCAAACAGCCAAACGCACTGGAGCACCGGCTGCTCTCTGAGCAATCCTTGAAAGCCAGGGAGAAAAGGAGTGGTTGAGATGAAGGGTCTTAAGCTGGACAGAGAGGGGGTCCTTCCTTCCTTCAGGGGGGGGAGGGAGTTAACCTGAGAATTAATTGCCTGTCAATAAGGAGAGGATGGGGACAAGGCCAGGCTACTTGGGATGCGGGGGGGGGGGGGGGGGGGGGGAGAGGGGGGGAGAGAGATTGCGGACATGCCAGAAGAGTGAAAAAATAGCATCTGGAGAGGATAAAAAAAGACAAGGCAACAAAGTTTGTTGGGAGAGAGGAATTCACCCTAGAAGGAAAGGCTTGGCTTTTCTCCCAACGGACCTGATTAAACGAGTAGAATACAAGGCAGATATTTTTATTGATCGGGGGCTGCTGGTTGGGCTCAGTTCGGTGTGGCTGTTATGCCGTCAGTTGCAAATTGTGGGGAGCTATCGCGGGGAGCTTCCAGGTTCAGACAAGGGAGGGAACGAGGCGGGAGGGATGCGGGGTTATTGAAATTCACATCTCTTGGCTTAAGGACCACTACAAAAGAGGTAGTCCTCGACTTAGGGCCACGACTGACCCCAACATTTCTGTGGTTCAGTGAGACATTCGTTCAGCGAGCTTTGCTCCGTTTTACGACTTTTCTTGCCACACTTGTTAAGCGAATTCGTGCAGTCGATGAATTAGTAACCTGGTTGTTAAGTGAATCTGGCTTTCCCACCAACTATGCTGGTCAAAAGGTCACAAAAGGGGATCACATGACCCCCCCCCCCCGGGGACACAGAAACCGACGTTAAGTATGAACCAAGTGCCCAGCATCTGACATTTGATCACGTGACCATGGGGATGGTCAGTGTGAAAAACGGTCGTAAGTCACTTTGTTCAGTGCCGTTGTAACTCCGAACGGTCACTAAATGAGCTCTTGTTAAGTCGAGGACTACCAGCATAGGAAGGCGAATGCCAAAGGGTGAGGACAGCATGCAGCAATGGAAAGGCTTTATTTCCTAGAGCAAACAAATCACTCTTCTTGCAGGCAAAGATTGCTACAAGACGTGGGAGAAACAAAGAAAGGCGGGAGAAGGAAGGGCTGTGGTAGGCACTCTCTCCAAATTCTCTGGGAACCACAGCAGCGCAAAGTTGCAGGTTTCATCCCTGATTATTTTCAAATAGAAACTTGCAAGCATGGATCAAATCTCTCTCTTAAAAAAAATTCTGGAGGGAAAAAACAGAGACCTAATGGCGCTTTGATATCATTTTCTATAATGCCTCCCTTTAAAGCAGAAGGGAGAATGATCAATAAAGATTGCACAGAGTTTAGAGTAAAACATTTACTGCCCCAAAGCTAACCTTCCTGTTTTTTGTTTGACATCATAAGCCTCCTCTGACTACCAAGGTTTTGCCTTTCTTTCTTTCTTTCTTTCTTTCTTTCTTTCTTTCTTTCTTTCTTTCTTTCTTTCTTTCTTTCTTTCTTTCTTTCTTTCTTTCTTTCTTTCTTTCTTTCTTTCTTTCTTTCTTTCTTTCTCTTTCTTACTTTCTTTTTCTTCTTTTTCTTTCTCCTTCCTTCCTTTTTCTTTCTTCCTTCCTTCTTTTCCCCTCCCTTTTTCTTTCTTTCTTTTCTATTTTCTTTCCTTTTCCTTCCTTCCTTCCTTCCTTCCTTCCTTCCTTCCTTCCTTCCTTCCTTCCTTCCTTCCTTCCTTCCTTCCTTCCTTCCTTTCCTTCCCTCCCTCCTTCCTTCCTTCCTTTCTCTCTCTCTCTCTCCTTCCTTCCTTCCTTCCCCTCCATCCAACCAATCAAAGACCTCATTTGCACCTCTTCAGTAAAGTTGTAAAAAAAAGGGGGGGGGGAAGCTGCACACCAATCCATGCAGTGGAGAATGTGTTGTTAATCATCACAATCAATCGATGCCTTTTCAAAGCAATTTTCCCTAGCTTGGTGATATTCTCTCAATATTTGTGATTTCATTCCACGGTTAAGTATCTGGAGGGTACCAGGTAACACTAAATTCTCAATATCTCCAGCCTGCCCAAATTCTCCACATTCCTTCAAAACAGAGAATTAAATCAGTTTTAGAGCCCTGGTGTGCTCTAAAAAATAACAGTTGATCCTGGTAGCTATTCCCATCACACACACACACCCCCAGAAGTTGATCCATTCAATGACTATTGGGCATGGAATTGCATTACAGGTACAGATAGTCCTTGACTTACGACCACAATGGAGCCCAAAATGTATGTCTTTAAGTGAAACATCTGTTCAGTGAGTTTTGCCCTGTTTTCTGACTTTTCTTGCCACAGTTGTTCAGTGAAACAAGGCAAGTCCCTTTTGTCAGCACCGTTGTAACTCTGGTCACTAAATGAACTGTCGTAAAACGAGGACTACCTGTAGTCCTTTGACACACACACACACACACAACCGTAACGGAGCCTGGCCATTATGGTCGTATGTTGCGAGGGCCATAAATCCCGTCCTGATGTTATGCTCTTTTTTTTTATGGCGGTCGTTAAGCGAATAGGGTGGTCGTTCAACAAACACAGTGGTCATTAAGAGAGCCCATTATTCGCTCTAGCACGGTTTGGTCCCACGTTGGAAGTAACTTCCGGTTTTCAGCGAAACGGTTGTAATAAAACACAATCACGTGACTACTGGGTGTTGCAAACGGCTGTAACCAGTGGATGAATTCAGCCAGTTCGCAGCACTTCGGGAGAACCAGTTGTTAACTTTCTGAGCAGTTTGGTGAACTGGTTGTAGGAAGAAATCATTAGGGCAGAGAACCGGTTGTTAAATTATTTGAATCCCACCACTGGCTGTAACTGTGGTTGTGCTGCTGAGGGCCAGAAGTACAATCCTGGGACCATGGTGAGGGGAAGCGGGGACCCCCTTCAAAAAACATCAGAACTTCAGAACTGGGTTATAGTTCTCTTTTTTCCACCTTCCAAAGGTCACTAAGCGACTATTTATATTTGAAATTCTTCCTTCTCCAACTTTCACTCTCCTGCCTCTCCTGGATGGGAGGACTTTTTGAAATACTTTTGAAATACTCCCTTCTCTCCCCGCCCCCACACACACACCACAAAGGTAATAGCAACAAGTGGGGAATTCGAAGCAGACATGGAATTTCAGATCAAGCCCCCTGGATCTCCTCCAAAATTTGTCATCTGATGATCTTTGCTGGGTTCCCCTCTCTCCCCCATTCAACGGAAACAACCAACCGAAGGAGTGAGCCAGTTTCAGAACCGGTTATTTCCAAGATTGTGAGAAGTGAGCAGGGAAGTTGTGGTGGTGAACTTTAACAGATTAACCGAGTTGGAAGGGAACTTGTAGGTCATATAGTTCAACCTCCCACCCAAGCAGGAGGCCTTACCCCATTTCTGACAAATGGCAGTCCAGTCTCTTCTTGAAAGCTTCCAGGGATGAAGCTTCCCACAACTTCCGAAGGCAACTTCTATTCCATCGATTTACTGTTCTGGCTGTCAGAAAATTCTTCCTTGTTTCCAGGTTGAATCTCTCCTTGTTCAGTTTCCATCCATCGTTCCTTGTCTGGCCTTCAGGTTCCTTGGAAAATAGCTTCACCCCCTCCTCTCTGTGGCAGCCCCTCAAATATTGGAAGATTGCTCTCCTGTCTCCCCTGGACTTTCTCTTCACTAAACTAGCCATGTTTTAGACCTGGCCTCATCTGCCAAACGTAATTGATGCTACCCAGACCTTCAAAGAGAAGCTAATAACAATGGCCTCTTTGCTATGTTTCTGTTGAGCCATTCAGTTAATTCTTTCAATGTTTGGACACCTTCTAAAACAACCTTAAACACTCTGTTGTCAAGACAGGTAGGCACCTGAAGACAGAGACTGGGACACCCAACCCAGAAAGAATCTGAAAGATGGAACAACAAGGGTTCCATCTCCAAGGTTTTGTATGTCCCCACCATCCAGTCAAAGCTGAAGAAGGTTCTTGGATGAGAAGTGAAATGTCTTCAGAGAAAAACAAAGAAGTCCAGTTGCCTTCTGAAAAAAAAGCACCTTTGGATAGGTCCAATTGTTTGTTCCAAGTTGGAAAGAATTCCTAGTGGGCACTTTGCCCTGTGTCCCAGATGGTAAGGCCATGCTCAGATACATAGCATAGTCCCCAAAATGATTTCCCAAAAGAAGAACACAAGTTGGGCTAGGATGAGAAATCTCATCAACAGAATGTAGATTGGGTGGACTTCACCTCCCAGAATTCCCCAGGCAGCCATACCACATGGACTTCACCTCCCAGAATTCCCCAGTCAGCCATGCCACATGGACTTCACCTCCCAGAATTCCCCAGTCAGCCATGCCACATGGACTTCACCTCCCAGAATTCCCCAGTCAGCCATGCCACATGGACTTCACCTCCCAGAATTCCCCAGTCAGCCATGCCACATGGACTTCACCTCCCAGAATTCCCCAGTCAGCCATGCTGACTGGGGAATTCTGGGAGTTGAAGTCCATGTATCTGAAAATTGGCAAGTTGAGAAACACCATCTCAGAGGCAGAAGTTTCTACAAGGCCTAATGACCCACCATAGAAGATCCTGGAAATAGGTTTGAGCCAATGGGCCAGGAGACAGTTACTCCACTCACTTCCACCCTTACAAACACTGACTACTGCCGTGTGCTTTATGTGGGGCTCCCCTTGAAGACTACTCAAAAAGTATCAGAAGATAGAAGGGATGTATCTTGCTGGAATGAACCCAATAGAGATGTTTCCCGTCACAGAAGATCCAGAAAGGATAAAACCTCATTGATTTTTCACCGACGGGTTCATCTCTTCCCGCTAAGAACAGCCTCTCCCCACCAGAGCCGCATCCTGCCTTCATGCCTAACATTCAGGAAAACAGCTTAAAACCAAACCCTTTTAAAAAAAGGATTTTGATCTTGAACGCAGTCCCTGGAGGAAGGATGTCAAAGAGCTGGCTGCATTTATGCATCTGATGTTAGGATTTGATGAGATTTGCCCTAGGTATTGATTTGATTATCGCAAATCGCTCTTATTCCAAGTTGCATAAATACAAGCCCACAGCCGTCCTCCAGTGAAAGGAGTCTCCCAAATGGGGCGTTAGGAAGGGCGTGGCCGGACACAAAATATGGTTTTACCGCAAAAAAGCAAGTTGGATATTCAATCCCGAATACGTTCTCCATCACCTGAGTTTTTTTCCTTTGTCTTTTACCTTCTGAGCGACGGACAAAGCACAAGGCGACAGCCACCCTCAATTTTTTTTATTTTCTAATAACATTTAGGAAGGAATAAGGCTCCAGCCAGCACCTCCCTTTCCCCCCTCCTTCCTTTCCATGCTTGCTAATTATAAGAACCACAAGATTTGCAAAGCAAAGCTGCCGGCAGGACAGGAGTCCCTCTTTTCCCATCGCCGATTTCGAAGCACATGCCATCCCTTCCTTTCCTCCTTGAAAAACTTTTACATATTTTAACGGACAGCTTGTTCCTAGGCTGAGCGCAGCCCTTGAAATTTTTGGCACCGTCCCCCTGGTTAGAAATACTTCCCTGAGAAATAAGCAAAATTAGCAAAAACACACGGGCCCTTGTTCATTTCCATACGTTGTTTGTTTGATGAAAACCTCTTCCCCATCACAAATCTTTTCAGACTACGAAACCGGGAGAGGAAAAGAAAAAAGGAGAAGAAAAATGCCTGACCAGGGCATGACCTAGCAGTTGGAAAGGTAAAGGAGATGCCGGCGAATCTTGCAAAGGCTTGTGCCAGGGGAAGAGGCTGGGCTGAGTTGCGAAGGGCTCAAGGAGGTCTCCTTCTCCTTTTAAAATCTTACCGCCTTACGGATCTCATGTTTTGAACCTAGGGCACCACGCCCTTGGATATTTGAAATTTCTGCCATCTTGAATTAAGGATGGACAGGCAGACGGAGGAGGGGAGGGAGGGAGAAAGATAGCTGGCACTTCTCTGGGTTTGGAAGAGAAGGAACCTCAGCCTTGATGAAACACCAGCCACCGAAGACGCGGGCATCGAATGTCAAAAAAAAAATGTGCCCTCAGCCTAGCGAGGCAGCTCAGGCATGCAAAGTGGGCAGGGGGGGGTGGCATGTGCCTGGAATCCCCTCCCTCAGTGCCCTGCTCTCCGTGGGCAGGGAGGGGTACGGGAAAGATAGGAAGCCGAAAAGCCACCTGTCCAGGGTGGGGAATGATCGCTTGGCACCAGCCACAATACCAAGCCAGCTCTGGGCTTGTCCCGCTGGGGGAGGAACCCCCCCCCTTTTTCCCCATTCTGTCTCTCGGGGACAATAAAGGGGGTTTAGCTGAGCTCCTTTGCGGGCAAGGTGGAACAAAGGTTGCAGAGCCGATGAAGCTGGGGAGGGGGCTTCCCCAGTCTCCAGATCTTTTCCTGCGGAGCAGCTGATGCCTGGCTGGGCTCCACCCTTTCCGAGGCAAACCGCATTTGCAACGAGCAAAGGGGGCGTGGGGGTGTTGAGCCCCATGAACGCCTGGAGAGGACGCTGCATTCCCTCCCCCCCCCCAAAAAAAGAATAAGGGCTGGGTCGCCGCCTTGGGCTCAACGCGGTTGGAAACGAGTGGCGGGCAATGCCCGGGCAGCTGGGTTCCTTGCTCAACGGGCAGGGCTACAAGGCTCCTTATCCTCCAGCCAGTTCCGAGACGGCCGCGGCAACAGCAAACCTATTTTGTGGGAGGGGTCCCGAAGGGCTTGCCCTGAGCAGGCTTTGCAAAAATGCCCCCCTCCCCACGAACGAGACTGCAGCAAAGGCGGACCCGCCTCCTGCCGCCGCCGCCGCCCCCTCCCCTTCGGTCTCCGCGCCTGGGAAACGGGGTGGGGGCGAGCCCAGGGGGTCGTCCTAGGGAATCCCCTTCCTAATACCCGGGGAGCGGCGAGGGGGGGGGGGCCAGGAACCCGATCCCTTTCTCCCTCGCCCGCCCACCGCATTCCCCCCACCAGAACAGGCGGTGCCCCTATGAATGCATGGCTAACTCGGGGTCGTAAATCAAAGCGGAGTGGGGGAGCAGAGGGGGACGGAAGGACGGGGGGGGGTCTTGCAGGGGTTGCGTTTTGAAGGATCACCACCTCGCTCCCCAACTCCGGGGCTTTCGTGCCTTCCCTTTTTTCTCCCCCCACCTCCGCGCACCCCGCCCCCTTTCCCTCCACTAGTTGCAAAGCGCTTGTAGTAGCAGCTGCTGCACCCTGGAGTAGAGTAGAGTAGAGGCGGAGGGAAGGAGAAAGGTGGGTGTGTTCTCCAACGGTGGTAGCCCGAGAGCGCGAAAGGCGCCCTCGCTTCTCCGGCACCGGGTGGGACTCGCGCGCCCTTGCCTAGCCAAAACCATCCCCGGGCACAAGCGGGCAAGCCAGGCACTCCCTTTCCATGCAGGGTTGGGCACCTCCTGACCATGCAGAGACCTTCCCGGGCTCGCTTGGAAGTGGAGGGGCTCCGGGAGCCGCCCCCCACTCAATACCGGGCTAAAGAAGCCACGCCGGGGTTGGAGAGCGCCAGACGCGCGGCAACCCAAGCTGGTTGCAACCCCGGAGTAGCTGCAAGAGGTTCGACGGTGCCTTGGGTCTGGGGGCGAGAGCCTCCCGTCCAGCCCGGGGCTCCCCGCTACTCACCTCTGCCGCAGGAGCTGGCGAGCAGGAGGCAGCCCAGCAGCGCCAGGGATCTCAGCCGTCCGCCTCTCATGGTCGCCCGCACCGTGCCCGGACTCCGACTGCGGCCAAGGAGCCGGGGAGCTGGAGCCCGGCGGCTGACGTCACGGCCGAGGGGAGGGGCCGCTCCGAGGGGGGCACCCCGGCCTGCCCCCACCCCCTCCCCCCACGCGAGGGTGGGCTGCACCAGCGCGGAAAAGCAGGCGGATCCGAGCAGGTCGCGGGCGAGCCGGAGGGTTTCCCAGGTGCCGGTTTGCAGATGCGGACACATCTGGCCCGTTTCCCTGGCAGATGCGCGCAGCGGAGCCGGCAAGTGCCACTCGGGGCGCCCGGCTCGCTTTTTCTTTTTCCCAGACAAAGAGAAAACCTGGGACAGGGAAGGCGAGGCGAGGGAGCCTCGGGGGTCTCAACGGAGCCAGTCCAGGCTCTTGAGTCTGGGGACCCCCACCAAAAAACTGCGTTTGGGGGGAACCAGCAGTCCCAGGGCCACGTGTGGCCTCACATCCCTGGGAGACCCCACTTCGCTACATCCTGCCCCACTGAGTGGACATCCCATCAAAACTGAAAATCCAAAATAGGCTGTATCAAAAGGGCATGGTCCTGCCCCTCCCCCCACCTCTTAGATTCCGACATGTGCCACTAAAAACGTGCCCCTTTCACCTGGCACTCTAAGGGCTCGGCATCATCCTTTTAATCTCCTTTGTTTCAGGGGCCGGAGTGGGGGGAGTTTCTCACCGGCCCGCAAGGCAAGCAAGATGCCCAAATTTTGCCAAGGGCCCAAATTTTGGTCGTGTGACTGTGGGGAATGCTTCAGTGGTCATAGGTGCGAGGACTGTTTGTAAGTCACACTTTTCAATGCCGTTTGAATCCCGTCACTAAGCAAATGGACGTAAGTTACGGATTGTACAAGTGAGATAGGTGATACTTAAATGTGACGAGAGATTATGTAGTGATAGATGATAGGTAGGTAGGTAGGTAGATGAGAGAGAGAGAGGAGAGAGATTATGTAGTGATAGATGATAGATAGATAGATAGATAGATAGATAGATAGATAGATAGATAGATAGATAGATAGATAGATAGATAGATGATAGATAGATAGATAGATGATAGATAGATAGATAGATAGATAGATAGATAGATAGATAGATGATAGATGAGAGAGAGGAGAGAGATTATGTAGTGATAGATAGATAGATAGATAGATAGATAGATAGATAGATAGATAGATAGATAGATAGATAGATAGATGAGAGAGAGAGGAGAGAGGTTATGTAGTGATAGATATAGATATATAGATAAATGAGAGAGGGTAGAGAGAGATTATGTAGTGATAGATAGATAGATAGATAGATAGATAGATAGATAGATAGATAGATAGATAGATGAGAGAGAGAGGAGAGAGAGGTTATGTAGTGATAGATGATAGATAACTAGATATATAGATAGATGAGAGCGTAGGAGGAGCAAGATTATGTAGTGATGGATAGAGAGAGAGACAGATATAGATAGATAGATGATTGATAGAGATAGATAAATAGATAGATGTTTAATAGACATAGATGTTAGATAAGATAATAGATGAGAGAGAGAGAGATATGAGATTATGTAGTGATAGATAGGTAGATGGATGATAGATAGATAGACAGACAGACATAAATGATAGAGGATTGATAGATAATTTAATTCAGAGAGATAAATAGGTGATAGACAGACAGATTTTATAGACAGACAGCCAAAAGGCAAGATACACCTGGGATACACATTGTTGCTGGCAGCGTCCCATTCTTTCCCGTGAATCTCGTGATCCAAGCAAGAGGCACCCAGCTGTTTCAGAGCCAACAGGGGTCCCATTGGCATGGGTTCGAGAAAGGTGGGCCAGCCAAAACTCTGCATTGTCCCTAGGTGTAGCGCTCCATTCGGGATCTCCTTCCCAGCTTCCCCTTCCTCCTCCAGTTCCTCCCTTCAGTCCTTGGGGCACTCCCCGGATTCTGCAGGTTCCCCCAGGGCCTGCCGCACCAGCCGTGCCCCAGCTCTTCCCTGCTTGCAAGCAATCGGAGGTGGCTGAAATACCAACCGGCCTGACCCTTTGGCCTCCCGATTGCTCTGTGGCTGCAGGGAATCCCGGCTCGGGGAGAAACCTGGACAGCCTTGTCCTGGCTGACCGGTGACCCAGTTTCCTGTCCAGCTGTGGTTTGGAAGGAAGGGGTCAAAGCCCCAACCCTCTTTGGGGATGCTGCTCTTCTGGCCCCATTTCCACTACTGGACAAAAGCAGTTTCCATACGTTCCTCTCCTGTCAACCTCTGAAATGTTTTTTCTTGCTAAAAATATCTCTCTTTCCCTTCCTTCCTTCCTTCCTTCCTTCCTTCCTTCCTTCCTTCCTTCCTTCCTTCCTTCCCTTCCTCCCTCTCTCCCTCCTTCCTTCCTTCCTTCCCTTCTTCCCTCCCTCCCTCCCTCCCCCCTTCCTTCCCTCCCTTCTTCCCTCCTTCCTTCCCTTTCTTCCCTCCCTCTTTTCCTTCCTTCCCTTCCTTCCTTCCTTCCTTCCTTCCTTCCCTTCCTCCCTCTCTCCCTCCTTCCTTCCTTCCTTCCCTTCTTCCCTCCCTCCCTCCCTCCCTCCTTCCTTCCCTTTCCTTCCCTCCCTCTTTTCCTTCCTTCCTTCCTTCCTTCCTTCCTTCCTTCCTTCCTTCCCTTCCTCCCTCTCTCCCTCCTTCCTTCCTTCCTTCCCTTCTTCCCTCCCTCCCTCCCTCCCTCCTTCCTTCCCTCCCTTCTTCCCTCCTTCCTTCCCTTTCCTTCCCTCCCCTCCCTCCCTCCCTCCCTCCCTCCTTCCTTCCTTCCTTCCTTCCTTTCCTTCCTTCCTTCCTTCCCTCCCTCCCTCCCTCCTTCCTTCCCTCCCTTCTTCCCTCCTTCCTTCCTTTTCCTTCCCTTCCTCTTTTCCTTCCTTCCCTTCCTTCCTTCCTTCCATCCTCCTTCCCTCCCTTTATTCCTTCCCTCCTTTTCTTCCTTCCCTCCCTCTTTTCCTTCCTTCCTTCCATCCTTCCTTCCTACCTTCCTTCCTTCCCTCCCTTCCCCTCCTTCCTTCCTTCCTTCCTTCCTTCCTTCCTTCCTTTCCTTCCTTCCTTCCTTCCCTCCCTCCCTCCCTCCCTCCTTCCTTCCTTCCTTCCTTCCTTCCCTCCCTTCTTCCCTCCTTCCTTCCCTTTCCTTCCCTCCCTCTTTTCCTTCCTTCCCTTCCTTCCTTCCATCCTCCTTCCCTCCCTTTATTCCTTCCCTCCTTTTCTCCCTTCCCTCCCTATTTTCCTTCCTTCCTTCCATCCTTCCTTCCTTCCTACCTTCCTCCCCTCCCCTCCCCTCCCCTCCCTCCCTCCCTCCCTCCCTCCCTCCCTCCTTCCTTCCTTCCTTCCTTCCTTCCTTCCTTCCTTCCTTCCTTCCTGGAGTTGACTTTGGCTTTGTATCACCTCTGAATCTCTGAATTGCAATTCTCAGCTCAAAAAGTGGCCCTCCTTTAGAGATTGTCTCGTTTAGCAAACACAATTACCCCAGCGGACGAAAATGCCACTTGGTGAACAATTCTGGCATGGCTGACCTTCCCAGGTCTATAAATCTAAGGAAAGGTGAATCAGGAGCACAATTACGGTGTCACTTAGCAGCTGCTTCACTTTACGACCATCCTGACGGTGGCTGCTAAACAAGGACCGGACCCTTGTAACCTGATTCCACCCAACAGGTGATTAAGCAGATGGCAGCCAATGCAATTGGTGGGCCTTGTTGACAAGGGAAGAGCGGAAGGGATTTTGCGCGGCAGACCCTCGCGTTTTCCAAAGAAAACTGGAAAAAAACTATGCCCGGGAGCAGAGTTTTATGCAACTGTTGCGGCCTCTCCTTGCACTGTCTGGACTGGTGTTTGTCTCCAGTTCAGTGGAGGGTTTTTTTCCAGCGCTTCCGGGGTTAGTACAAGCACATGGCGTTCAGGTATGCACTGCTCCACTCCCCAAACAGATTCCCAAAAAGAAAAAGAAAAAAAAAACAGAAAAGAAATGGAAGAGTTCACGGCAAAGGGGAAGATTCAGAGGGAAGGCTGCTCGGCGCATTCGTGCTTCAGCCCCCGTGCAACACTGCAGCACCGAAGGGCTTGCTACCACATGCACGCTAAGCCAGACGCCATCCTGTTCCTTCTCCAGCAGCAGCAGAGAAAGGGACCTTACTCTACCTTGCAAGGAAATGGGTCTTTGCAACAATTCACTCTAGGGCAGGAGTCAGCAACCTGCGGCTCTGGAGCTGCATGCGGCTCTTTGGGCCCTCTGCTGTGCTCCCTGCCAGGTGATCCCACCACTGGCTGGCCCCGCCCCTCACCCTCCCCTCCCAGTCACTTCTCACCTGGCCTGAGAAGGTAAGGGCGATGGTGGGGATGGAGAAGCAGCCAGGGCAGAGACAGAGAGATACAGAGAGATACAGAGAGATAGAGAGAGAGAGAGGGAGAGGGGGAGAGAGGGAGGGAGGGGAGCGAGAGATATGTCAAAAGGATTTTGTGGTTCCCAGTGTTTTTAACAACTGGTTCTCTGCCCTAATGACCAACTGGGTAGGCATGGCTAGTGGGAGTCATGTGACTGGTGGAAGTGAGTGACATCGAGTTGGCCACGCCCACCCAGGTTTTGTGGCTCCCGGTGTTTTCTTTTCTGTGGGAAACAGGTCCAAATGGTTCTTTGAGTATTTAAGGTTGCCGACCCCTGATCTAGGGAGAAGAGAGGAGAGGGAAAGAGAGAAAGAGAGAAGAAGAAGGGAGAGGAAGAAAAGGGAAGGGAAAGAGGAGTAGAAGAGAAGGTTAGAAGGGTGGGGGAAGAAGAGAGGAGTGGGGGAAGGGAAGGGGAAGTAGGAAAGAGAAGGAGAGGAAGAACGAAGAAAGGAAAAGATAGCAGGAGAAATAGAAGGGGAGGAGGAGAAGAAAGGTAAATGGTAAAAGAGCAGCCCCGAATAATTGAGAATGAAAGTTAAAACCATAAGAGGAATGAAAAATGGTGGATAAATGACCGTACGTGTAAATATGTTTACGAGAAACAAAAATAAAAACATTTTTGAAAAAAAAGAAAGAAAGAAGCATTCACTCTGTCTTACCGCAGACAATCTGCCGTGGATTTCTAATACAGAAGACCCATCTTGGCGTTAATAAACAAGCATGGAATATTTCTCTGTGAACAGCATCCTGCTTTTTGCAAAATTAATCAATTTTGCCAGCATTTACCGTGTCCCCTGTTGTCTGCTTTCTCCCCTTCAATTCCCCGAATAGGTTTGTTTGTGTTAAAACACACATTTCTGCTGAGCAGGAAAATACCAGGATCCATAAACATTGTTATCAACTCCGGGGCCTGTTTCCCCAGTCGGTTAACCTGAGACAAATAACCTTCTGACTGGATTTAACCTCTCATGTATTTGCACCCATTCAAGCGGCTAAGCGACAGGTGGGAGGCGTGAAGGGACCTAAGCCGCTCAAAGCAGCACATTTTCACCCTGTTGAACATTTAAGGATTCATCGGGAATGTCCTACGGGGTCAGATCCCAGAATCGTCTGCAAGATAAGAACTGGGATGATATCAGGGGTGAAATTCAGCAGGTTCTGACAGGTTCTGGCGAACTGGTAGCGGAAATTTTGAGTAGTTTGGAGAATCGACAAATAAAACCTCTGGCTGGTCCCAGAGTGAGGTGGGAATGGAGATTTCGCAGTATCCTTCCCCCAGGAGTGGGGAGGGAATGGGGATTTTGCGGTATCCTTCCCCTGCCACGCCCACCAAGCCACGCCACGCCCACCAAGCCACGCCCACAGAACCGGTAGTAAAAAAAAAATTGGATTTCACCATTGTACGATACCCTGTTTCCCCAAAAATAAGACCTCCCCTGATAATAAGCCCAATCAGGCTTTTGAGCGCATGCGCTAAAATAAGCTTCCCCCCCTGAAAATAAGCCCTCCCCGAAAATATTTAAACGCAGAGCTGGAAATCAGGTAAGACAGCAAGAGGAGCCCCAAAATAATAAGACCTCCCTGAAAATAAGGCCAAGCGCTTATTTCAGGGTTCAAAGAAATATAAGACAGGGTCTTATTTTCGGGGAAACACAATACCAATCAAATCACCACTTGATTTTAATAAGGTATTGCATCTCAAAACCGTTTCACCTTGCCATGTGGAACCTCTGGATCAAAAGTTCCATCCGGGAACAGACCAAAGTTTCTCAACCCCAACAACTTTAAGATGTGTGGACTTCAACGCCCAGGAGTTGAAGGACCATCGCTGATCTAGACTAGAGGTGAAAATTCAAGGCCCCGGGGCCAGATCCAGGGAGGCTATTCAGCAGGTTCTGACAGGTTCTGGAGAACCGGTAGCGGAAATTTTGAGTTGTTTGGAGAACCGGCAAATACCACCACTGGTATCAGATTTTGCAATATCCTTCCCCCAGGAGTGGGGAGGGAATGGGGATTTTGCAGTATCCTTCCCCGCCATGCCCACCAAGCCACACCACACCCACAGAACCGGTAGTAAAAAAATTAGATTTTCACCCTCCCCAGCATCCAAGAAAACCTCTGGAGCCTGGAGAGGGTGAAAAACAGGCCTACTGGGCCCTCCGGTAACCTTTTTGCCGTCGTGTGTCAAAAACGGGGGGAGCATGGGGGAGGGGGTCACGTGTGCATGCAAGAGGGCGGGGTGCGGGAGGCATTGAATTATGGTGGTGGGCACATGCAGGTGCAATCCTCCCATTTTTGGCACGCGACGATAAAAAGGTTAGCCATCACTGACCTACAAGGTTCCTTCCAACTCTTGTCAATCTCTTAAAAATGTAGAAGTTGGGGTACAAAATGGTAGGAAATTGGACTGCTCCGACTCCCGTTTTAAAATCCGGAAGGACGCATTTTCACCTGAATCCTGGTCCATTTTGCTTGCTTCCTCCTCCTCTTCCATCCATGGTCTCCTTCCCCCCTTCCGTTCTATCTTCAGCACCCCTGAGGAAGTCTGACCTCACCTTTTCTGCAGCTGGCTGGAAGGGTTGCAAGGATTTCCTTGCATCCTTCCTCACCATCCCCTGCCGTCATCACCGTCGCTTGCCAACTTTTTCAGAAACAGCCCCCCAAGGCCAACAATGGGTTTGCCAGCTGCTGCGCAGGGAATCCCAATGGGCACTTCTGACCCCAAGCATTGTATTCTTCTGACTTTTCTCTGCTCAGCTTGGTTAAGCATCCTTTCTGACTTGCTGTTGTGCTTTGTTTAGAACAGGGGTCAGCAACCTGTGGCTCCGGAGCCACATGCGGCTCTTTGGGCCTTCTACTGTGGCTCCCTGTCAGGTGATCCCACCACTGGCTGGCCCTGCCCTTTGCCCTCCTCTCCCAGTCATTCCTTGCCTGGCCTGAGAAGGTAAGGGCGACGGCGGGGGATGGAGAAGTGGCCAGGGCAGAGGGGGAGAGAGGGGGAGAGAGACAGAGAGAGATACAGCGAGAGGGGGAGAGAGACAGAGACAGAGATACAGCGAGAGGGGGAGACAGACAGAGAAATACAGAGTGGGAGAGAGAGAGACAGAGATACAGAGAGGGAGGGAGAGAGAGATACAGAGAGAGGGGGAGACAGAGAGAGAGATACAGTGAGAGGGGGAGACAGAGAGAGAGATACAGTGAGAGGGGGAGACAGAGAGAGACAGAGAGATAGAGAGGGGGAGAGAGAGAGACAGAGACAGAGAGAGATACAGAGAGAGGGGGAGACAGAGAGAGAGATACAGTGAGAGGGGGAGTCAGAGATACAAAGAGAGGAGAAGAAAGAGAGACATAGAGAGATACAGAGAGAGAGGAAGGGAGGGGAGGGAGACATGTCAAAAGGATTTTGTAGTTCCCAGTGTTTTTAACAACTGGTTCTCTGCCCTAATGACCGGCTGGGTAGGCGTGGCTAGGGGAGGTCATGTGACTGGTGGAAGTGAGTGACATCGAGTTGGCCACGCCCACCCAGGTTTTGTGGCTCCCGGTGTTTTCTTCTCTGTGGGAAACGGGTCCAAAGGGCTCTTTGACTGTTTAAGGTTGCAGACCCTTGGTTTAGAACAACATCTGTACAGATGTTGTTGGGCCCTGCCTTACAACAATTCAATGACTGATTGTTCGAAGTTCTAACGGCACTGGGAAAAAAAGTGACTTGCGACCGTTCACACTTATGACCGTTGTAGCATCCCCATGGTCACGTGATTGAAATTTAAGACGATTGGCAATTGGCTCATATTGGCGACAGCTGCTGTTGTCCCGGGCTCAGGTGAGGGTGCCCTTTTGCAGCCTTCTGAGAAGTCGAACAACCATGTCACTAAATCAATCCCTGCAGTGATTCGCTTCACAAGCATGGCAAGAATGGTCGTAAAACAGGGCAATACTCAAATTAACAGCAGGCTCACTTAGCGAGGACAAATTTTGGGATCAATTGTAGTTGTATATGGGGGAAACATCTGTACCTTTCCATTCTATGTTCTAATTTAAAACCAACCAACGTAGAGGAACAACAGGGCTTTCCAAATTCATTGTGCAAACTAGATTTTTCTTCTTCCTCCTCCTCCTCCTCCTCTTCTTTTTCTTCTTCTTCTTCCTCCTCCTCTTCCTCTTCTTCCTTTTCCTCTTTCTCTTCCTCCTCCTCCTTCTTCCTCTTTCTCCTCCTCCTCCTCTTCTTCTTCCTCTTCTTTCTCCTCCTCTTCTTCCTCTTCCTCTTCCTCCTCCTCCTCCTCCTCCTCCTCCTCTTCTTCCTCTTCTTCTTCTTCCTCTTCCTCTTCCTCTTCCTCTTCCTCCTCCTCCTTCTTCTTTTTCTTCTTCCTCCTCCTCTTCCTCTTCTTCCTCTTCCTCCTCCTCTTCCTCCTCTTCCTCTTTTTCTTTCTCTTCCTCCTCCTCCTTCTTCTTCCTCTTTCTCCTCCCCCTCCCCCCCCTCTTCTTCTTCTTTCAAAAAAAGATGTAAGGTGGAATTCCTGGGGGGTTCTAAGCACCATTCTTCCTTCCAACTCAAGAGTGAATTTGAAAAGAGAAGCTAACCAAGAAGGAAACGGTTGCTCTCCTTCAACTCAACCCTTCTCCAAGACTAACATCTACAGCAGGATCGCCACTGCGAGATTTAAAACAGATGTGCTTCCCCCAGTAGCCAGATCATTAATGCCTGGGAGAATCTGTACTATTTCTTCCATATTTTGTCTAGAATCTCCTCTTCTATTTTTTCTTTTCTTTGAGAAACAAGCCTTTTGCTTTCTTCCTTCAGCTCCTGTTGGCTTCTTTCTCTTGACCTCTGATGGGGCAGCTGCAGAGAAGAAAAGGGGACAAAGAGGACGCTGACAATTTGAAAAATGGGGTCTGAAAAAATAGAAGTGGGGGGGAGGAGAGAAGCAGAGGAAGGAATCCCCAAACAGACACAGCTGACCTCTTGAGTCATCTCCAGGATTTATGGCCAAAGAAGAAGTCTCGGTGTGCACCAGGCCAGACCACCAGGCTAGTATTCCTTTGTGATCTCACGAGAACGGCAGCCAGATCTCAATCGCTTCAAACCATCCCTGGAAGCTCCTGCTGGATTAACAGAGGGAGAAACTCATCCTTTAAGTCAGTTAGTTACAAGGCAGTTTAATCTTAGTACGAGAAGCCAACAGACTAATCGGTAGCTGAGTAACCTCAGCAAATAATATGTCATTGTTTTCGTTTTCGTTTACTTTGTTTTCATTGCACCTTGTACAATGAAATTAAATGCCATCCTCAGTGTATATTGTATTTATAAGAAAACCATAAAAATAAAACAAAAAGCATCCAAAAAGCAATAAAACATCCTTCACAGTCTGTACAATTGATAAATACGTTCTATACACATTCTATACAGAATCCACACTGTATATCTGACGTTAATACGATTGAGCGGGTCCAGAGGTATTTCACGAGAAGAGTCCTCCACTCCTCTGCTCACAACAGTCAATCCCTGTTGCCACCAGGCTCAAAATGTTGGCCTTGGACAACCTGGAACTACACCACGTCTGACCTAAGCATAGTACACAATGTTGTCTGCTACATCGTCTTGCCTATCAATGACTACTTCAGCTTCAACTGCAATAATGCACGAGCACACAATAAATACAAACTCAAGGTAAACCGCTCCAAACTCGCTTGCAGAAAATAAGACTTCAGCAACAGAGGGGTCAATGCCTGGAATGCACTACCTGACTCCGTTGTTATAGCGTCCAAACCCCCAAAACTTTAACCTTAAACTGTCTACCGTGGACCTCGCCCAGGGGTGAAATCCAGCAGGTTCTGACAGGTTCTGGAGAACCGGTAGCGGAAATCTTGAGTTGTTTGGCGAACTGGCAAATACCACCTCTGGCTGGCCGCGGAGTGGAGAGGGAATGGGGATTTTGCAATATCCTTCCCCCAGGAATGGAGAGGGAATGGGGATTTTGCAGTATCCTTCCCCTGGAGTGGAGAGGGAATGGAGATTTTGCAGTATCCTTCCCCTGGAGTGGAGAGGGAATGGAGATTTTGCAGTATCCTTCCCCGCCATGCCCACCAAGCCACACCACGCCCACCAAACCACACCCACAGAACCAATAGTAAAAAAAATTAGATTTCACCACTGACCTCATCCCATTCCTAAGAGGTCCGTAAAGGGGACATGCATAAGCACACCAGTATGTCTGCCATCCCTGTCCTACTGTCCCCATTTATTTGTACTCACTCCTTGTTCACGTCCATGTTTATACTTGTTATCTAGTACATGATCGACAAACTAAATAAATAATAAAGAATTGAATTGGAAACCCCTGATATTGCATTAATATTGCACTCTACAATAGAATTCAATATAGTTACTGCCCTGGGATTGAAGTTGTTTTTCAGCCTATTTGTCCTTGTTTTTAGTGTCCTGTACCGTCTGCCAGATGGTAATAGTTCAAAAAAAAAAAAAAAAGGGTGCCCAGGATGAGATGGATCTTTAAAAATGTTTTGAACTTTCTTGAGGCAGTGGGAGCTTTAAACCTGTTCCAAAAATGGGGAAGAGATTTTAGGGTTATGCCAAGATCTGCAGGAGACAGAATGTTTTGACTCCCGCAAATGCCCTTCCAGTTAAATGATCACAAACCAGTTTGTACCATTAAGCCTCTGTGCTTTTTTACATTGGAGGCTCAGTCAAACCTTTTCCTGTTTGGGAGACACTCGATCGGTTTGGTCTGTTCAAAACATCTGTCGCTCTACAGATTATCTTTAACCTTTCCTAGCACTTGTAGGAGCAGCTAATTCTCTCTCTATTTACATGCACGGGGACAACTTCACTGCCTCTTGAAAGGAAGCTGCTCCTCCAGGCTCAAGCGAGCAAAGGTCACCTTAGCCACTATTTTAGAAAAATCAGGTTTCTGTGGAGCAAATAAGGAGAAATTTTCTGCACAGCGAGAACAATCAACCGATGGAACAGAAACTGCCTTCAGAGGTTGTGAGAGCTTCATCCCTGGAAGCTTTCAAGAAGGGACTGGAGTGCCATCTGTCAGAAATGGTGTAGGGTCTGCTTGGATGGTGGGGGGGTTGGATTAGATGACCTACAGGGTCCCTTCGAACTCTGTTAATCTGTAATCTACGAGTCTTCCTCAAATCCTCCTCCAGAAGGAAGTTTCTGATTTGGTTCTTACAGTCGCCGCTGTTCGTTCCCTCCTTTCTGAGCAAATTAACTTCAGATGAGTCATCCGAAATGATGAATTCCACCTCCCCCCCATCCCATTTCCAAATGAGATTAAAGGCTTGCAATGGCCTCACTGGGCTAAGACAGATGCCAGGCGCCAGCATGTTCCTTTGGCCAAGAGGCTGGTGCAAAGTATGGAAAGGCTAATCCAGTTTGGCAGTGAGTGGAATCACGAGAGACCAAAGAGAAGGTGAGTTGCAGCTGGGTGTGCAGAGAAGAGCAACAAAGATGATTAAGGGACTGGAGGCTAAAACATACGAAGAATGGCTGCTGGAATTGGGGGTGTCTAGTTCGATGAAAAAGGGGACGTGGTGGCTCAGTGGCTAAGACGCTGAGCTTGTCGATCAAAAGGTCGGCAGTTCAGCGGTTCGAATCCCTAGTGATGCGTAACGGGCTGAGCTCCCGTGTCTTGTCCCAGCTTCTGCCAACCTAGCAGTTCGAAAGCATGTAAAAAAGGCAAGTAGAAAAAGCGGGAAAAATAGGGAAGGGAACAGCGATCCGTGTGCCTTTGGCGTTGAGTCATGCCGGCCACATGACCACGGAGACGTTTTCGGACAGCGCTGGCTCTTCGGCTTTGAAACGGAGATGAGCACCGCCCCCTAGAGTTAGGAATGACTAGCACATATGTGCGAGGGGAACCTTTACCTTTACCTTTAGTTTGATGAAAAGAAGGACTAGGGTGGCAGGATAGTGATGTTCCAGTATCTCAGGGGTTGCCACAAAGAAGAGGGAGTCAACGTATTCTCCAAAGTATCAGAAGGCAGGACAAGAAGCAACGGATGGAAACTAACCAAGGAGAGATGCAACTTAGAACTAAGGAGAAATTTCCTGACAGTCAGAACAATTAATCACTGGAACGGCTTCCCTTCAAAAGTTGTGAATGCTCCATCACTGGAGATTTATGGAGATTCTCAAACATCTAAGTCATGGTTGTCCCAAAGGTGATTTTTCAAGTGGACTTTCTGGTTTTTCTTTGAAAAAACCTTCCATCACTGGAGGGTTTTAAGAAGAGATTGGACAACCATCTGTCTGAAATGGGGTAGGGTTTCCTGCCTGAGTAGGGGGTTGGACTAGAAGACCTCCAAGGTCCCTTCCAACTCTTGTTATTCCGTTTCTGTTTCTGGGATCTTTTCAAGGCAATCCCTTCCTTGGGTTCCTCAAGATCCCTCATCAAAGGCAAGTGGATTTGAGGAGGCATCAAGGAAAGCCTGTCTACCTGAGGTCATGGAAAGCCATTTCAAAGGCACACAATTTAAGCAGGGTTTAAATTGGAAGAGCAGGCAACCTTTGGAGTGGTCTGCGAAGGTCCATTTGAACAGGCTGGGACGAAACCTAAATTGGCTTTTAATGAGAATTTCAGCTCAGTTGAAATGTCACCCAATTAATTCAACCTATCGTTTATTTCGAGATGGTTTCACTGAGACCTCCCCGCAGATTGAATACGCTTTTTATTTCGTTCTGATTAACAAGACGGCAATGGCTTTTTCGAGGCTTCTGGGGATGGATTGCACAGCAGCATCTGGATGTCACGTGTCAGTTAGAGAGGCTGTCTTGAGCGAAGAGCTCTGTGTGGCTTCAAAGCTTGTGCATTTATTAACTGCGATAGTTTTGAAGCCTCTTGGAGAAGGCGGAGGGGACTGTTCCTACACCAGGGCGTGAGTCAGAAGAAGTGGGCAATCCTGGGAGGGCCAGGATTTTCACATGGAAGTTGGTCAGAAGGAGAATAAAAGGTGGAATTTCCTGACAGCAAGAATGATTAATCTGTGGAATGACTTCCAGAGTTGTGGGTGCTCCTTCACTGGAGGTTTTTCAGAAAAGATTAGACAACTGTTGATCCAGAATGGAATAAGGACTCCTGCCTTGGGCAGGAAGTTGGGCTAGAAGATTTCCAATATTCCCTTACAGCTTGAGGGAGGGAGGGAAGGAAGAAGGAAAGGAAGGAAGGAAGGAAGATGGGAGGAAAGGAAGGAAGATGGGAGAGAAGGAAGGAAGGAAGAAAAGGAAGGAAGGAAAGAAGGAAGATGGGTGAGAAGGAAGGAACAAAGGAAGGAAAGATGGAAGGAAGATTGATGGGAAGGAAGGAAAGGAAGGAAGGAAGGAACAAAAGGAAGGAAGGAAGATGGGTGAGAAGGAAGGAACAAAGGAAAGAAAGATGGAAGGAAGATGGGTGGGAAGGAAGGAAGGAAGGAAGGAAGGAAGGAAGGAAGGAAGGAAGGAAGGAAGGAAGGAAGGAAGGATGGAAGATGGGTGAGAAGGAAGGAAGATGGGTGGGAAGGAAGGAAGATGAGTGCGAAGGAAGGAAGGAACAAAAGGAAGGAAAGATGGAATGAAGATGGGTGGGAAAAGGAAGGAACAAAAGGAAGGAAGGAACAAAAGGAAGGAAGGATGGAAGGAAGAAAGGAAGATGGGTGGGAAGGAAGGATGGAAGGAAGGAGGTTGGGTGGGAAGGAAGGAAGGAAGGAAAGAAAGAAAGAGAGACAATGGATTGAAACTAGTCAGAGATCCAGACTGAAAAAAGGAGGAATTTTCTGACAGTGAGAAGGATCGATCAACGAACAGTTCACCTTCCAAAGTTGTGGCTGCTCCATCATTGGAAGCCTTCAAGAAGAGATTGGACAACCATTTGTGTCCAGGATGAAATAATGACTCCTGCCTTGAACAGGGGGTTAGACTAGAAGACCTCCAAGGCCCCTTTCAATGGAGGAATCAATAGATTGCAGAGGAATCTATTGATTCCTCTGGCTCATCTTATGGCTGGCTTTGTTTTCTTGCTGTCTTGGCTTCAGCTCTCTGAGCTGCTGTCCAAACAACCAGTAGATTAGAAACTGAAGGTCGGCTCGCTTTATTCCCATCCAAATAGTTGGGAGATCAAAAGTTCAAACCAGCCCCTCATTTGTGGACCGGGGCCAGTCGCCTGGTATGAGAAGAATCAGGAAGGTGTGCCATGTAAGGAACTGGCTGTGTGTGGTTTCGGCAAGGCTGGGCCGTCTGGGAGGGAGGTCGCAGAGGAGCCAATAAACAAGCAAATGAATAAATAAATACATGTATTGTGCTGGGACTCATTGTTCTGCAGCATCTCTTTGCAAATAGCCATCCGGATCACCCAAAACTAATGTGATAATCATCATTTCGCATTTGAAGGGCCAGAAACTACCATAGTTAGCTAATCCAGATCAGTGTTTCTAACCTTAACAACTCTGAGAGGTGTGGACTTCAATACCCAGAATTCTCCAGCCAGCTTTGCTTTGCTGGTTGGGGAATTCTGGGACTTGAAGTCTAGACATATTAAAAGTTGCTGAGTTGAGAAACACTGGCCTAAGAGAAGGATGGTCCAAGCCCATTTCCTATAAGGTAAAGATAAAGCTAAAGGTTCCCCTTGCACATATGTGCTAGTCGTTCCCTAATCTAAGGGACGGTGCTCATCTCCGTTTCAAAGCCGAAGAGCCAGCGCTGTCCGAAGACGTCTCCGTGGTCATGTGGCTGGCATGACTCAACGCCAAAGGTGCACGGAAAGCTGTTCCCTTCCCACCAAAGGTGGTCCCTATTTTTCTACTTGCATTTTTTACGTGCTTTCGAACTGCTAGGTTGGCAGAAGCTGCGATAAGTCACAGGAGCTCACCCCGTTACACGGCGCTAGGGATTCGAACTGCTGAACTGTTGACCTTTCAATCAACAACTATAAATGATTGGTTGGTTGGTTGGTTCCCCCTTCAGATCTGTCCTGGATGAATACTGAAATGAATTTTCTCAGCATCTTAGCCACTGAGTCACCACGTCCCTTGTTTCAGTAGACTTAGAGTAACTTTACCGTCACTTGGAATAGGCATACATTAAATTAAATTTCGTTGCGTACAGAAAATTCATTTCAGTATTCATCCAGGACAGATCTGAAGGGGGAACCAACCAACCAACCAATCATTTATAGTCTGAGATCAATAGAGCGATGGGAAGTCAACCAGCTGGGAGCTGTAACCCAAATGGGGTTGGTAAACTCCATCTAAGATTAAATTCCAACCTGAGATTAATAATCACAAATCAACAGGTACATCAAGAAGTCAAGTCAAGAAAGCTGAACTTTTAAGGAGAGGAGATAAAATGCAACTGGAACACACACACACACACACACACACACACACACACACACACACACACACACACACCACTTTTCAGCAGCTTCCCAAAAAATCAAGGACACTGTTTCCGGCCATTTTGAGACAGGAAACGCCTGAAGAATTCTTTGAAAGCGCTTAATGTTATTAACAAAAGATAGTACAAAAACCCCCTTCTTCACCCCCTCCCAGGTCTTGATAAAACCTCCATGTTATCCAAGTTACTTATTGCTTGGTGGGGGAAAAAAACAAAGAAAAGGAAAACACAGAACCTTGACAGCTAAGAAACCTGTCGGATTCCTTTTCCTGATCAAGGGTTAACTTTCTTGGCTGATCATTCGAGTTAACAAAATATGCCTGCAAGCACTTTGGACATCTTTATAAACATTGCTAAGAAAGGCTTGAGTTCTGTTGAAAAATAACCCCTATTTATATGAGGACTTCACAAGTTTACATCAAACAGGCAGCATGTAATCTGTGCAAAACTCAACTCCGACGAGGTTTTGGGTGAAGAGTTTTATCGTCCTGGCTCCGGAAAATAAACTGTTAGAAAATAATGGTAGGGAAAAAAGAGATTGAAAAATCAAGGCGTTGCTTCTTCGTTGTTTCTCCATCACTAGTTGGGGTATAAAAGCCAGCAAGAAAATAAACCGGGGCTCAAACGGGCTGCAAAGAAAGTTTAGAGAAAGAAAACGATGATATTGAGAGCATCTAAATCAGTGTTTTATAAATTTGGCAACTTTACGATGGCTGGACTTCAATTCAGGGAGGGGCTGCTGGAGTTCGGGAGAACCTCTAGCTAAGATTCTGTGTTAGTTCGGAGAACCCCCCAAATCTCACTCCTGGCTGGCCCCACCCACCCAGGAGTCCCCATTTTGAATGCAGGTAAGTGCAGGGCATACATGGAGGCTCGGGGGTGGGGGGCGTAAAACAGGCCTACCGGAAGTCCCATTTCCGGCCTCCAGAGGGCCTCTGGAGCCTGGGGAGGCCATTTTTGCCCTCCCGGAATCTCGAGAAAAGCCTCCAGAGCCTGGGGAGGGCAAAACACCCGCCTCCCGCTGTGGTGCAGGAGGCCAAGTAGGCCACACCCACCACGGCCACGCCCACCCAGCAACCGGGCAAAGAACCCCTTGCTAACATTTTTGAAGCCCATCCCTGCTTCAATTCCCAGAATTCCATGCTGGCTGGGGGATTCTGGGAGTTGAAGTCCACCCATCTTAAACACTGATTTGGTTGTTTTGGATTTCTACGGGGAAAAGTAGATGTGGTTTGATTCCTCACTCTCAATTCTGGTTCCTGCTTATCAAGGCTACAGGGCTACCTGAAAAAAGTGACTTAGAAGTGGGTTTCAAACGATCAACCATTACAGCTTCACTGTGATCAACATTCAGACGTTCGGCAACTGGTTCCTACTTATGACGGTCGCAGATATCCCTGGGTCACGTGATCACCTTCATTTTACAACCACAGCGATTCCCTGAATGGCCAATGCAAAAATGTGTAAATGCAGGTTGGTGATGTGATGAGCCGCTTAACGACCGGCACAACTTAGCAAAATTCCAGGCTCAATTATGGCCGTAAGTCGAGGACTTCCGATAGCAGGTCGCTGGGCTGCCCCGGCCAACAGATTTGCACTGCTAGCAGTCCCAAAACTTGGATCGAGTTCCTGCCAGTGGAGCAAAAGTTCTAGATTGGACCAATCTTGGCCTGAAGCCGAGAGAAAGTTTATTGTCATCTAAGCTATGCAATACATTTAATCACTCAGCAGAATTTCTCTGGCTAGATAAGATGGAATCAATATAGACTAGTGGTGAAATTCAGATTTTTTTTACTACCGGTTCTATCAGTGTGGCTTGGTAGGCATAGCAGGGGAAGGATATTGCAAAATCTCCATTCCCACCCCACTCCAGGGGAAGGATACTGCAAAATCTCCATTCCTTCCCCACTCCTGAGGGGAAAGATATTGCAAAATCTCCATTCCCACCCCACTCCAGGACAAGCCAGAGGTGATATTTGCCGATTCTCTGAACTCCTCAAAATTGCTCTGCTGGATTTCAATCCTCGCTTATCTCACCGTTGCCTTGATAGCAGCTCTTCCTCCCCACTTCAAGGCCATTCCCTCTTCCCTCTACAATCCCAAACCACCATTGTACCACGGGGATAGCATCCTCAATAAGATCAGGGAGCAAAATCCATCGTTTTGGTATTTGCCAGCCATCAGCCCTCTTTGCAAAAACTGGCAAGGCAAGAGCTGACATTAATTTAATTAAGCATCACTCCTATTTTCTAATAATTGGCATAGTTGCATGTTAACTCCCCCACAAATGTGTTATTTTCTTTCACCCCCATTGCCTTTCCTCTTCTGGATGGAATTTGCAGATTATTAACCATGGCTACCGAGATTCTTGTTTATACAGTTTAGCGGAGTGGGGGAAATTGAGAAGGGAACCTCATCGACTTTCGGAATCTAGGGCCCGTTTTCAAATAAATCACAGCTGGATTTACAGGTTGGATTAGTCCTGCACTACGCCAGCATTTTGATTTCTTGTTGCCTCCAATTTCGAGCCGCTGTTCTCGACGCAGGCAAAGAACGGGATCGAGGGAGGGGGAATTCATTTGAAACCATGGTTAGGTTTACAAATCATATTTCAGCTGCCTTCGTACAACATTCTGCACCGGCTTGGATTTCTGTGGCAAAAACGCATTGTTTGAATCCAGCCCACTGCATTCTGTTATATAGGTAGTTGTCAATTTACAGCCATTTGTTTATTGACCAACGTTATAACAGCCCTAAAAAAGGGACAGATGATGATAATGATGATTAACAATATATGTGTAAGTGATTAAGTCTGTTTCTTTGATTTTGGAATGCAATTTAAAGAAGCTGTAATGGTTATAGTTGAAATAGATACTAATTGGAAAATACACCATATTCTATAGGTATTGGGAATATTATATGCAACAATGAAAAGAGAGAGGGAAATGGAGGGGAGTGGAAGGGAGAAAGAGTAAGGGTAGAGAGGGGAAAGGAGAGAGGGGAGTGGAGGGCAGGAGAAGAGTAGAAAGGGAAGGAGATAGAAGTGGAGAAGAAGAGAGAGGGGAAATAGGGGATAGGAGCAGTGGTGGGATTCAAGTAATTTAACAATCGGTTCTCTGCCCTTCCAACAACCAGTTCACGAAACTGCTCAGAAGATTAACCACCAGTTCTCCCAAAGATTTTGCAATATCCTTCCCCCAGGAGCGGGGAGGGAATGGGGATTTTGCAGTATCCTTCCCCTGCCACACCCACCAAGCCACGCCCACAGAACCGGTAATTTTAAAAAATTGGATTTCACCCCTGGTCCAGTTCTATAACCAATTTCATGCAAACTTTCATTGCCTTAGGCTCCGTCTGACGCACTAAATATAACATCGGCGACTCCAGACCGAATCGGTGCCCAAACCCCCTCTGGCCTGGTGCAGGCTTATTCCAAATGCCACCTCCAGCTGGTAGAAGTTTGGCTTTGGGGCGGGAGGAGCCGAAAGCCACATACAGTTGCGAGGTTGTTGAGTTTCCAGAGCAGCTGGTGACATCTGCTCACACAAACAGTCTCGGATGGTCATTCAATTCCTCCTGATTAAAAACCATCTCACAGAATCCGGACTCCCCAGGGAAGAAGGGAAAGGCGGGGGGGGGGGGGGGTTAGGAGAGAAGAAAGTCTGCAGCCTTGGAAGCGATTTCCCCTTGTGGTGTGTGTGTGTGTGTGTGTGTTTTCAGCAGCAGCTATATTTTCAAATATTTGGAAAGGCCACGCAGCCAATTCTTCCAGCTCTGGAAACCTTCCTTTAAATCAGGGGTTTCGTTCCCAAACTTGGCGATCTTAAAGCATGTGGATTTCAACTCCCAGAATTCCCCCAGCCAGCACGATAATAGAATACAGAATAATACAGATTAACAGAATTGGAAGGGACCTTGGAGGTCATCTAGTCCAACCCCCTGCCCAACAGGAACCCTAGACCGTTTTGGACAAATGGCAGTCCAGTCTCTTCTTGAAAGCTTCCAGGGATGAAGCTCCCACAACTTCTGAAGGCAACTTCTGTTCCATTGATTGTTCTCACTGTCAGAAAATTCCTCCTTATTTCCAGGTTGACTCTCTCCTTGATCACTTTCCATCCATCGTTCCTTGTCTGGCCTTCAGGTGCCTTGGAAAACAGATAGATCCCCTTCCTCCTCTCTGGGGCAGCCCCTCAAATATTGGAAGAGGGCTATCCTGTCTACCCTGGTCCTTCTCTTCACTAGACTAGCCATGCCTGGTTCTTGGGGATTTTGCAATATCCTTCCCCCAGGAGTGGGGAGGGAATGGGGATTTTGCAATATCCTTCCCTGAGAAGTGGGGTGGGAATTTTTTTAAAAAATTTGATTTATATGCCGCCCTTCTCCAGAGACTCAGGGCATCTTACAATGCGTTAAGCCTTCATACTTTTGTATATTTATACAAAGTCCGCTTATTGCCCCGACAAACTGGGTCCTCAATTGACCTACCTTGGAAAGGATGGAAGGCTGAGTCAACCTTGAGTCTGGTGGGATTCGAACTTACAGTAATTGCAGACATCTGGTGTTAATCAAAATGCTTTTAGTCTGCTGAGCTATCCAGGCTCTTTGTAAATGGAGATTTTGCAGTATCCTTCCCCGGAGTGGGTTGGGAATGGAGATTTTGCAGTATCCTTCCCCTGCCATGCTCACCAAGCCACGCCCACAGAACCAGTAGTTAAAAAAAATTGGATTTCACCACTGATCTGCATTGGATCAGCAAATTGGAGCACCACTGCATCTGCATTGACAAAATCCCCATCGGTCAATTCGAAAAAGCAGTTTTACGCAGAACAGCTTACGTTTATTTCTTGAATATTTACATTCTGCAAGGATACCTCTA
The DNA here is from genome assembly GCA_038048745.1 of Coluber constrictor foxii. Taxonomy (NCBI): domain Eukaryota; kingdom Metazoa; phylum Chordata; class Lepidosauria; order Squamata; family Colubridae; genus Coluber; species Coluber constrictor. The sequence goes on from CM075967.1 coordinate 31,978,573, forward strand.
ATAATAGGCATCCACCTCGGCTTATCCCAGGGCCTTGGGAAGGACTCAACAAGGGGATAAAATGCCAAATCCGGTCAGAACATCTGGCTGACTCTGGGACCCGACCGTATCTAATGTTATCCAAAGACAGAGCCAACTCTGCCATGAAATTCCCAACATAGAAAGTCTGGAAAAAAATAGCAAGGAAGGATGTTTGGATCAAGTTGCTAAACAATGCCATGTCCAAATCATTGGATAAGGATGCAGAGACTTCAAAACGAACATCTGGAACCGAATTCTCTGCTCCTTTTACAGCTTGTGTGTTTGTATGGATGAGGCCTCCTCTCCCCATTCATGCCCTTATGTTTAAGCCACCTCTTCCCTTGTTTGGGACAAAAACCCCTACCCCACCCCCCAAGACTCCCTTTTCGCGTTGGCCTTTTGCACACGCGGGGGCACAAAGGCCCCACTGTTTCTGTGCAAAGGAGACCCCCCCCCCAATCCCCACAAAGGCTGGGATGATGCGGTCATCCCGTCAAGCGCAGGGTGTGGGAGGGCCCGAGGGCAACGGCAAGCGAGCAGCTGCTGAGCCCAGGCTTCCTGTTCTAATGAACTAATTAATCACAGTAAATAGACCAACAATCGTCTTGACAGAAAGCCGCCTCCCTCCCTCCCTCCCTGCCAGGTGGGGGCCAGAGATGAGGAAGGCTCAGGTGGCAGGCTGTGAGAATTGGTTTTGGGGAAAGGGGGCGCAAGGGTCTTTGTGTGGGTATACGGAGGCAATTAATCTTCTGAATGGGAAATCAGAAGATTTGTGGAAGGGGGGGGGGAGAGAGAGAGACAGAGAGAGAGAAAAGAGAGAGAAAGAGCGAAACAGAGAGGGAGAAAGAGAGACAGGCAGACAGGCAGAGACAGAGAGAGAAAGAGAAAGAGAGACAGAGAGAGAGAGAAAGAAAGAGAGAGAAAAAGATAGAGACAGGCAGACAGACAGAAAGAGAGAGAAAGACAGAGACAGACACAGACACCGAGACAAGCACAGAGAGAGAAAGAAAGAGAGAGAAAGAGAAAGAAAGAGAGAGAGAGAGAGAGAGAGAGAGACAGACAGGCAGACAGAGAAGAAGAGAGAGAGAAAGTGAGAGAAAGAAAGAGAGAGAAAAAGAGAGAAAGAAAGGGAGAGAGAGAAAGACAAAGACAGACAGGCAGAGACAGAGAGAGAAGAAGAAGAGAGAGAGAAAGAAAGAGAGACAGAGAGGCAGACAGAGAAGAAGAGAAAGGGAGAGAGAGAAAATGAGAAAGAGAGAAAGAAAGAGAGAGAGAGAGAGAAAGACAGACTGACAGGCAGCAACAGAGAGAGGAAGAGAGAAGAGAGGGAGAAAGAGAGAGAGAAAGAGAGAGAGAGGGAACAAGAGAAAGAAAGAGAGAGAGAGAGAAAGACAGAGACAGACAGAGAAGGGGGGGAGAGAGAGAGAGCGAAGAAGAGACAGGGAGACAGAGACAGACAGACAGAGAAAGAGAGAAAGAGAATGAAAGAGAGAGAGAGAGAGAGAGAGAGAGAGAGAGAGGCAGGCAGGCAGGCAGGCAGAGATAGAGAGAGAGAGACAGAAGGAGAGAGAGAAGAGAGAGAGGGGTAGAAAGCAATCTCATCCCCTCTTCCTCCACAGGGGTCCAGCAGCTCCGAGCAGACACTATAGAAAAAATCCTGATCAAACAGCTGCCTGGAAATGAGCAGGACCCCCAGGGGGGTCTTTGCAACTTCGGTGTGGAAACCCCTCTGCAGCTGCTCTGGATGTGGTAGCAGAAGCAGAGAGGGAGAAGTCAGCCTCGCTCTTAAAGCAGGACTTTTCAACCTGGTGGCTTGAAGATGGGTGGACTTCGACTCCCAGCATTCCTAGCCACCCTGGGTGGACTTCAAGAGTCAGAAACTCTCTGCTGGCTGGGGGAAATTCTGGGAGTTGAAGTCCACGCATCTTCAAGCTTCAGAAACACTCATCTAAAGATGAGATTCTCTCTTAGAGAAGAAGCAAAACGTCTTCAAGGAAAAACAAAGGAAGTCCAGTTGTCTCTTGAAAAAGCAGCTTTGGGATAACCATGACCTGGATGATGGAGGATCTCCATAAACTTCCATTTTTCCTTCTTTCCTCTCTCTCTCCCTCCCTCCTTCCTTCCTTCCTTCCTTCCTTCCTTCCTTCCTTCCTTCCTTCCTTCCTTCCTTCCTTCCCTTTTTCACTTCCTTCCTCCCTTCCCCACCATCCAGTCAGAGCTGAAGAAACTTCTTGGATGAGCAGCGAAATGCCTTCAAAGAAAAACCAGAAAGTCCAGTGGCCTCTTGAAAAAACACCTTTGGGACAACCATAACCTGGAAGACGGAGAATTTAATTTGGAGGTCCCATCCAACTCTGTTACACTGTTACAGGCTTGGGATAGGATAAGAAACAGAAACAGAAACAGAAACAAGAATAGAGTAGAGTAGAGTAGAGTAGAGTAGAGTAGAGTAGAGTAGAGTAGAGTAGAGTAGAGTAGAGTAGAGTAGAGTAAGAGGAGTGGAGTGGAGTGGAGTGGAGTGGAGTGGAGTGGAATGGAATGGAATGGAATGGAATAAGAATGGAGTAGAGTATAGTAGAGTAGAAGAGTGGAGTGGAGTAGAGTAGAGTAGAGTAGAGTAGAGTAGAGTAGAGTAGAGTAGAATAGAATAGAATAGAATAGAATAGAATAGAATAGAATAAGAGGAGAGGAGAGAGAGGAGAGTAGAGGAGAGGAGAGGAGAGGAGAGGAGAGGAGAGGAGTGGAGTGGAGTGGAGTGGAGTGGAATGGAATAAGAATGGAGTAGAGTAGAGTAGAGTAGAGTAGAGTAGAGTAGAGTAGAGTAGAGTAGAGTAGAGTAGAGTAGAATCTGGAAGGGACTGTGAAGGTCTGGCAGGATTAGAGTTGGACTAGAAGACCTCTAAGGTCCCTTCCACCCCTGTGATTCTATGATTCTGTGATTCTATGATTTTGTGATTCCAGTTTCAATCAGGCCTTGCTTTCTGCCCATTTTCCAGCGTGACTGATGATGTGGGAACCCCAGAAGGGCAGAGAATTGTAAGAGCTGCTCCTTCCTGGCATCAACCGTTCCTAAATGACCAAACTGTCTCCAACTGGGAGACCAAGGCAGAGACGGTGAGGAGCCAGGGGTGAAGTTCTGGAGCTGCCATCTTCCCAGTCAAGGGACTGAAATAACTCAGCTTGCCTGGCACTGCTTGGCTCTCCACCAACTCTCAACTTCAGGAGACAGTCTGCAAGAGGGAGGGAGGGAGGGAGGGAGGAGAAGAGGAGGAAGCAGAGAACAGCCTCTTCCTAGAAGGGAGAGGAGCATTTGCGAGACAAAAAGAGGAGAAACTGACCAGTCTGGATGGAAATGGAACAGGGCTCTCCTTCCTTTCCACTTTGGGAGTATTTTGGCAGCAAATATTTAGCGGGTGATCTCCCAGTCCTTCTTTGCATCTGCAGAAGAAGGTGGAGCTGGCCTTGAAGTAGAGACACACTCACACTACCAGCCGTTAGCAAAAGGTGGCCATTGACTTTATTTATTCAACAAATTCAGATAGGATAAATATAGACGTGGGACGAGGTTCTCCACAAAGCAGAAGTCCTGTCAGGAAAGATTTTGCTCTTAGATCCCGCCCAAGAAAACTCCGGAGCTGATGGGACCCACCAGGGGTGAGCTTCAAAAATTTTAGCAAGGGGTTATCTGCCCGGTTGATGGGTGGGCGTGGCCTACTCAGCCTCCTGCACTATGACGGGAGGGCGGGTTCTTTTTGCCCTCCCCAGGCTCCAGAGGATTTCCTTGAGCCTCCAGGAGAGTGAAAACAGCCTCCCCAGGCTCTGGAGGCCAGAAATGGGCGCATTTCTGGCTTTCCCGAACTTCTGGTAAGCCCATTTTTCACCGTCCCCGAGCCTCTGCACATGCCCTGCATTTAGCTTCATCCAAAACGGCCGCTTGGGGACTCCTAGGAGAGGAGGGGAGGGGTGGAGGCCAGCCAGGAGTGGGATTTGGGCAGTGCTGAAATGTAAAATTTGTTACTACCGGTTCTGTGGGTGTGGCTTGGTGGGGGGGGGTGTAATGTGACTGGGTGGGCGTGGCCAACTTTTTAAAAACTTTTTTTTAAAATTAAATCTTTATTAAATATTTACATTAAGATTAACACAAAATAAACGTTGAAAAACAATATAAATGGTGAAATGTAGAAACACATAAACACAAGACTAAAACGAAACGACAAACAAGACTAACCGAGAGTTAAGCTCACTCTCCAATTAATAATAATAGTGTCATCCAAACCAAACATTTCAATAGAGTCAATTTCTACTAACTATCTACAAAACAGTCAGCCTGTTTTTGTCGAAATTTTAAGAAATCATCTAGCCTAATAAATATCTAATTAATCTAAATAGACGATCTTGTCACCCCTTTCCTAGGTTTAACCTTCTTTTGAGCCAGACAAAGCATTTGTCCCAACTTCTATTATATATTGAATCTTTCTTGTCTTTTAAAATATACGTTAATCTATCCATCTCAGCACATCGGATTTTTTAACTTTTTAACTTTTAAAAGCATTTTTTGAAGAGGTTGTAGAAAAAAATGCTTTTAAAAGCCGCTGACGATCCCAGCTGAGCCGTGTGATCTTCAGAAGCTTTTTATTTTTTACTTTTAAAAGTATTTTTTCAGCCGAAGAGGTTGTTGAAAAAAATGCTTTTAAAAATTAAAAAAAAAAGCCTCTGATGATCATGCAGCTCAGCTGGGCATGGGGGGGGGGGGGCGGGGGCACAGGGATTTTTGCTAGCGGTTCTCCGAACCACCTACCCCCATCGTTACCGGATCGGGCAATCCGGTCCGAACTGGGCGCATTTCACCCCTGGATTTGGGGGTTCTCCGAACTGCACAGAATCGTAGCTAGAGGTTCTCCTGAATCCCTGCAAACTCCCAGCAACCCACCCCTGGAACCCACGGCATGCCTCTCCTACGGGACCTGATGGACAGTTGATGTAACTGAGCAGAGAAAATCCCTGAAATAACCTGGTCCATTATCGTGTAAGGATGAAAAAGGTCATTACTACCACGTTGAGCTGGACTTGGAAGCAAACCAATGAAAAGAACTGAAGAAGTTTCTTGGATGAGAAGCGAAACATCTTCAAGGAAAAACAAAGGGAGTCCAGTTGCCTTTTGAAAAAGCACCTTTTGGGACAACTGGATGACTTCAGAATCTTCATCGACAAACTTGCTTAGAAGTCTCTCCCGAAGGGAGGACCTCCTTTTAAGACGAGCTGCATAGTTCTTTTTTCTAGACTAACTGGATTTCCTCTCAAGCAGATACGGTCCTCCCCATCCTTGGAGAGAAAAGAGATATTTTCCAACGAAGCCACAAGGGAGCCAAAAAAAATGGCAGACCCTGAGATGCATCCATAAAAGCCCTCCATTATGTGGTTTCTCAGAAAATGATTCTCAAGGCAATAGAGGCCAAGTCATAATGGTGAGCTGATTAGGATGGTGGCGTAGAGCTGAGCATAGAAATCCCAATTCTACGGATGCATTTGGATGACAACGCTATCTTGGGTTTTCCAAACCACAGTTAACCCTTTTCAGAGAGCCGTGCTTGTTCTTGCTTTCTTTTTCTCACAACAGATTCCTGAGAGCTGGATACAAGGAACAGAAACCCTTTCAATAACAAGAGCACTTAGATTTATATACTGCTTCGCAGTGCTTTCGAGCCCTCTCTAAGCGGTTTACAGGAGCCTGGATAGCTCAGCAGACTAAAAAAAGCATTGTGATTAGAGACCAGCTGTCTGCAATTACTGTAAGTTCGAATCTCACCAGGCTCAAGGTCGACTCAGCCTTCCATCCTTTCTAAGGTAGGTCAATTGAGGACCCAGTTTGTGGGGGCAATAAGCTGACTTTGTATAAATATACAAAAGTATGAAGGCTATTGCTTAACACATTGTAAGCCGCCCTGAGTTTCCGGAGAAGGGCGGCATATAAATCAAATTTTAAAAAAAAAGTGGTTTACAGAGTCGGCATCCCAACAATCTGGGTCCTCATTTTACAAACCTTGGAAGGATGGAAGGGAATGGAGATTTTGCAGTATCCTTCCCCTGCCATGCCCACCAAGCCACATCACGCCCACAAAGCTACACCCCCAGAACCAGTAGTATAAATTTTTGAATCCCACCATTGCTGTACTTGGACATGGACAAACTCAGTATGCCAAGAAGGTAGCAACACAGAAGTCAAGGAACTTGGAAGAAAACCTTGCCCAGAGCAAGTTTAGAGATCTATTTAGCTTGAAGAAGGCTGGAGAGAGAGAGAGAGAGAGAATATGTGTCTTCAGGTGTCTGAAGAAGACGGGACAAAATCAATCCAAGCTGTCAGACATCAAGACAAGAAATACCTGTTTTAAATTACAAGGAAGCAGCTCCCACTGCAGTATCAGGGACATTTTAATTCCGAGCAGAGCCTCCATTGCTGGCCATGCTTAAACAGAGACTGTCGGAGATATTGAATTGCTGGTCTTGGTCAGTGGTTTGGACTTCCAGATGGGTTTCTCCCATCCGAAAAGGAATTATGGAATGCATATTCTCAATTTTTAAACTGGTGGTATTTCCCCCTCCTCTCCACCTCTGCTTTCACATCTTTAGCTGTGATCTCTCCAGCGATATTAAGAGGAGGGAAACCTGATCGTCACGAGAATGGATAAACGGAAGATAGAAAAGTGGACAAAATCCACATTATTTGGCTAGCTTTGCTACGCTCTTCTGACTCAGCAAGAAAGAGAAAGCAGAAATATGACATCCTATCTTCTTTTGGCTCTAAAGTGGGGAAGGACAGAAAACATACATGCTAGTTGTCAGCCCAAAGCAGTATTGTAGGAGTGAAACGGACATAACAGTTTATATTTTCGGTCTTCAGAAATTCCAGGCATATTTCACAGGTTGCAAAACTTTTCCCATTCAGACTGAAATATCCTTCCCCCACCCCCACCCCCACCCCCACCCCCAAGTTGGTGACCTCCAGATGTGCAGGGAGTGGAAGTCCCAGAATTTTCACCCATTGTAGCCTTCAAACTACAGGATGAGGTTGGCTGGGAAATAGGGAGCTGTAGTCCCTAGACATCTGGAGAGCCTCTGCTCAAGGCAAGATGCTGTGGATCAGGGGTCTCCAACCTTGGCAACTTTAAGACTTGTGGACTTCAACTCCCAGAGTTCCTCAGCCAGCTGGCTGAGGAACTCTGGGAGTTGAAGTCCACAAGTCTTAAATTGCCAAGGTTGGAGACCACTCCTGTGGATCATCTCCAAGGACTTCTTCAAAGCCATGGACATTCAGGGAAAAAGGCTGCCACTACCTTCTCCCAAGCTTCCAGATCAAACCATGGATAGAAGCATTTACGGACATCTGGAAATCTCTGGATTTCCAGGTGATCCGAGAGTAACTTTTCTATGACGGGATGCAAAAAACTTTTCGTAATCTGAAAAAATGCCCTTTTACAGCACACACAATACTGTGTTTCCCTGAAAATAAGACCCTGTCTTATATTTTCCTGAACCCTGAAATAAGCACTTGGCCTTATTTTCAGGGAGGTCTTATTATTTTGGGGTGCATGGAGCAAGATGAGGCTCCTCTTGCTGTCGTACCTGATTTCCAGCTCTGCATTTAAATACTTTCGGAGAGGGCTTATTTTTGGGGGGAGAGGCTTATTTTAGTGCATGCATTCAAAAGCCCGACTGGGGCTTATTAAATTGTCTTATTTTTGTGGAAACAGGGTATTTGAAATGATACATTATTGAGAATGATCAGATAAAGTCTTCCCAGGAAATGGATGACTCCATTTACTGAAAGTACGATGCAGTTATCCTTCAAATCAGAGCAAGAAGAAGAATTACTGTCAATTGCCATGCAAAAGATGTTCTCCTTCATCTAGAATGGATGCTTAACTGAATCATCTTGGATCTTCACCGTGGAGATAATCGAGTCCAAGTTTTTAACTACAGTAGGGATCTGTTTGTGCGAAGAAGCTGCTTTCAAAATTCTTACGGGATGTTCAACTTCTACTTCATAAATGTTGTCCATGTAGCAGACCAGGGGTGAAATCCAGCAGGTTCTGACAGGTTCTGGAGAATCGATAGCAGAAATTTTGAGTAGTTCGGAGAACCGGCAAATATCATCTCTGGCTGGTTCCAGAGTGGGGAGGGAATGGGGATTTTGCAGTATCCTTCCCCTGGAGTGGGGAGGGAATGGAGATTTTGCAATATCCTTCCCCTGCCACGCCCCCCAAGCCACGCCCACAGAACCAGTAGGGGAAAAAAATGGATTTCACCCCTGTAAGAGACACTATGCTCTCTCTCTCCAAGACAGTCTGTTCTGTTAGGAAGTTTCTCTTGCCACTGAACTGAACTAATTCCATTTATTTATTCATTCTCGGTTCTGCTTTTCGCCTTTAGCAATGTTGAACAGGAATTCTTGACAAGAATCCAAGGCTAAGAGCAATCGAATTCCCTTACTGATCATCTGCGGGAGCACAAATGCGTTATTTTCTTTTTTAGATAGCATGCAGCTGACAGTGGTGATTTGATATTGGTGTATAATTATAGCATCCCAACTCTTTGCCAGATAATGATTTTAATCGTCAGTTAATAACAACAAACCAACATGGGAGTGTATCATAATGTCGCTCTTCTATTGTGGTGTATCAAAAACAGGGTTGGGCGTGTCTTTGCTATAATAATAGTAATAAACCGATGCAATCATGGAAGGTGAATTGAAGTCATTTTTCATAGCTCAGAATTGTTTTCCACTTCAGTTCAGTTCCAAAGATGCTGGCTAGACCTCAAGTGGGCTAATTTATACTCCTCCGGTTAATAGTGAACTCCAACTCTTGTCATGACATGGCGAGGAAAGGATCATGGGAATTGCAGTCCAGCAACGTCTGAACAACTGCATCCTGCTCACCCATCTTGGAGAAGAAAACTACCATGTTTTTCAGAGTATAAGACGCGCCTTTTTCTCCCCTAAAATGGAGTGAAAATTTAGGTGCGTCTTATACACCGAATATAGCCCCGCCCACCCACTGGCCCCCACTCTTTGGCCTCTGCCTCCCAGCAGTTTACCTCCTTGCAGCAAGAAGAAACAGCTGCTTTCAGCTTCAGCACAGCCTGATTAGCACAAGTTGATTGGATCGGCCTCCCGACTCTCAGCTGATTTGCTCTCAGATGTTTTGCGCAGGGCTCTGCTGCTTGCTGCAAGGAAGTAAATTGCTGGGAGCAGATTTATTTTTTTCCCTTGTGCTAATCAAGCTATGCTGAAAATGAAAATGAAAGTAAAGCAGGCTGTTGGCTGTTTGCTGGAATGAGGCAAAATTGCTCAGAGGCAGAGACAGAGGGAGATTTCTTTTTCTTCTTTTCCTCACCAAAAAAGGTAGGTGCGTCTTATACAATACTTTGGTGTGTCTCATACATCGAAAAATACAGTAGTTTGGATCCAGGTGCTTCTACAAAACTCTTTTCGATTTTAGGAGTTCCTAAACTAGTTTTTGAAAAGATCTCGATGCACCTGGTTGTGAGGATGCACCTGAAGCTCTGTTTTTCTGCTTTTTATGGAGATTCAAAACCTCGCTGGCTTGCTTGTGCTTAAGTAGAGAGATGTTCCTCAGCAGAGCAAAACCAACGGTGTTGTCCATGGTGAAGCAGAATGGCAGCGGAGGCTTCGTATGAACAATTCAGAACACGAGACCGAGTCTAGAAAGAAGATCACGCCAAGAGGATGAGTTGATGTACACCTCATGAGTTCCGTGAGTAAGACAACTCTCTCACTGATGGGACATAGATCTTGCCTCTTCCCCCACAAATTACTTTCTCCATTCTTCTCTAGGCTGGTCCTTGTATGTGTTGGGAGGGAGTCAATGCCTCCCCTTGTATGCCTGGTAAGAACCACACTGGCACGAGAGCTCTCCTCGTAGGTCATGCTCAAAAACATGAGCAACTGAGATCATTACTCACATCCTTTGGGAAGTCCATAGAGGGAAATGCTTTTTTTTTTTGGTATACAATATTGAACAAAGCTTTCATTTCCTGCGAGAAATAATTTGTCATCCACTGGGGCTCATTGAAAGTTTTAGCCTCTGGCTTTTTCTTCTAGCTCCTTTCCCCCCATTCTTCTGACACCCACACATCCCATTCCCATAGATTCTTCTGGAACCACTCCAGGACCCTTAGAGTCAACCAGAATCCTGAGCCTTGGTAGCGCAGCAGATTAAAGTGCTGTTAAGTAGCACCAACTGCCTGCAATCACTGCAAGTTCGAATCTCACCAGGCTCAAGGTTGACTCAGCCTTCCATCCTTCCAAGGTAGGTAAAATTAGGACCCAGATTGTGGGGGCAATAAGCTGACTTTATATAAAAAAGAACACCGCTTGGGGGTGGGGGGCGAAAGCCCTACTAAGCAGGTATATACAAAAGTATGAAGGCTATTGCTTCTGGGAGTTGAAGTCCACAAGTCTTAAAGTTGCCAAGGTTGGAGACCCCTGGCTGAGGAATTCTGGGACTTGAAGTCCACAAGTCTTAAAGTGGCCAAGGTTGGAGACCCCTGGCTGAGGAATTCTGGGAGTTGAAGTCCACAAGTCTTAAAGTTGCCAAGGTAGGAGACCCCTGGCTGAGGAATTCTGGGAGTTGAAGTCCACAAGTCTTAAAGTGGCCAAGGTTGGAGACCCTTGGCTGAGGAATTCTGGGAGTTGAAGTCCACAAGTCTTAAAGTTGCCAAGGTAGGAGACCCCTGGCTGAGGAATTCTGGGAGCTGAAGTCCACAAGTCTTAAAGTGGCCAAGGTTGGAGATCCCTGGCTGAGGAATTCTGGGAGTTGAAGTCCACAAATCTTAAAGTGGCCAAGGTTGGAGACCCTTGGTCTATGCAACCCTCAGAACTGCAGTGAATGAAGTACCTGGAAGAATTGAGCCATTTCCTCAGTGCTAGGAGGATAAAAAAAAAGATTTTTCATCAGGAAAACGCATCACTATATCTTCACAACTTGGCCTTATTGAATGTGAAGACACTAAATCATGATGTTCCGTTATAGGCAGGGCAGTTTGGTCCCTATAAGTAATTAAATTGCCTTAGAAAAAGAGCAAGGAAGATCTGGCGGAGCGAATTGTGTGCATTGCAGCTTGCTTTGAACTTCAAGGGCTAGTCTTCCAGCTGGAGAGAGCAAAAAACATTGGCCATTTTGTGTTGTGTTGTGTTTGGCTTTGGGCAGCTGAGTGCTTTGAGATGGTCCTGGGGTATTGACTATCTGCCATTCGGTCGTTTTGAGGATGCTGCCTTGCAAACTCAGAACTGCTGAGTGGCCTCTTAGCTCCCATAAATATTGCACTCTGTGACCAATGAGGAAAGCATTTGGTGGGGAAGGGGTTGTCCTGGATCGTCTCACTTTCTCTGGGCTGGAGGAGGCTGCAAATGATGCCAGCTGGGTCATTTAATTTCCCAGCTTCTGCTGTCTGCCTGGAATTCTGGCGAGTCATGGCATCAGCTGCCAGAGCCGTTCTCCTCCGGGGCTCTGCCTGCATGAAAATGAGCAGAAATGAGGTTAAGAAGGTGAGAGCCGTCCCTTTGCAAAAAGACGATAAGGAGATTGAACTGGGAAGTCCGTTCCCTTTAGGGGGAGGGAGAAAAAAATCAGAAATAATGAAGAAACACCTTGGAGGCAGTGAAGAAGGAATCAGGAGGCGATGCTCTTGGGTAGAAGAAGATTTAAAACATGGGTCATCTATACTTGATTTTATTATACTTGATTATACTTGATCACAAGGAACGCAGTGGCTCAGTGGCTAAGACGCTGAGCTTGTCGATAGAAAGGTCGGTAGTTCAGCGGTTCAAATCCCTGGTGCCGCGTAACGGGGTGAGCTCCCGTGACTTGTCCCAGCTTCTGCCAACCTAGAAGTTTGAAAGCACGTAAAAAATGCAAGTAGAAAAATAGGGACCATCTTGGTGGGAAGGGAATAGTGTTCCGTTCACCTTTGGTGTTTATTCATGCCAGCCACATGACCACGGAGACGTCTTCGGACAACGCTGGCTCTTTGGCTTTGAAATGGAGATGAGCGCCGCCCCCTAGAGTCGGGAACAACTAGCACATATGTGCGAGGGGAACCTTTACTTTTACCTATAGTTGATTTAATGGATCAAGGAGCGATTCAACCTAGAAATAAAGGGAAGTTTTCTGACAGTGAGAAGAGTCAACCCATGGAACAGAAGTTGCCTTTGGAAGTTGTGGGAGCTTCATCACTGGAGGCTTTCAAGAAGAGACTGGACTGCCATCGGTCAGAAATGGTATCTGGACAGGGGATTGGACTAGATGACCTACAAGGTCCCTTCCAACTCTGTTAATCTGTAAATTTCCCAACAGTTAGAACAATTAATCAGTGGAATGGCTTTCCTTCAGAAGTTGTGGGTGCTCCTATCACTGGAGGTTTTAAAGAAGAGATTGGACAGCCATTTGTTGGGAATAGTATAAGGTTTCCTGCTTGAACAAGGGGTTGGACTAGAAGACCTCCAGGGTCCCTTCCAACTTTATTACTCTGTTAATTTGGGGCCTTCGAATCAGTGTTGACTTCTGGGCCAATCCCTGTAGTTTTCTTGGCAAGTTAGTTTGGAGCCGGCTTGCCATTCCTGCATCTGAGGTTGGTTCAAGGCCACTCCACTGGCATTGTGCCTGAGATGGGACTACAATTCATAGTCTCCCAGTTTCTAGCTCGGTGCCTTCACCACGAGGCCAAACTGGCTCTCTTAAATTTGACTTGAGTTTAGTTTGGTTTGGGCTTAGCATAATGCGAGGCTCCAGCCAGCTGCGGTTATAAATCATTGTTTCTGGCTTAATCCCTTGCACTAAGACCAGCCATTTGTAGTTTATTTGTGGAAAAAAAATGACCCACAGCTTTGCTGTAAAGCAAGTTAACCAACAAAACGATGCCTTACTTTACCCAGGTAAGAAGGTGCAGCCACCTGGAGCAGGTCTGACCCAGCAGCCAGCTTGCAAAGAAACCCGTTAAGTCCTTCTTGCCGCTGTGATGTGAAGAGAAATGTGATGTGTCTTCAGAAGTTGTGGGTGCTTCATCACTGGGCAACCGTTTGCTTGAAATTGCGTAGGGCCTCCTATTTGGTTAGTGAGGGGTGGGACTGGAGGACCTCGGGGGTTCCTTCTAACGCTATTATTCTGTTCTGTTATTCTTTCTATGATTAAATATATCCATCTCATCAAGGCCAAAGAAAGTCTGGAATGGTATAGGAGCGTGATGACACGGAGCCATATTGGTGGGCACGCGAGCTCAGCTCCGGCATGCATGCACGCACTGGCCAGCTGATTTTCGGGCCTTTTGGGCCTACCGGAAGTCAGGAAAAAGGCTGTTTCTGGCCTCCGGAGGGCCTCTGGGGAGATGGGGAAGGCTGTTTTCGCCCTCCCCAGCTTCCTAGAAAGGCTCTGGAGCCTAGGGAGAGCAAAAAATGGGCCTACCTTGCCATCGCATGGCAAAAGTGGGGGGAGCACGGAAGGGGAGGGGTCACGTGTGCACGCGCGGGGGGCATAGAATTATGGGTGTGGGTATGTGTGCAAGCAACACCCCCCCCCCCGCATTCCCTCCACTTTTGGCACACGATGGCAAAAAGGTTAGCCATCATTGGTATAGGATCTTCTGCTTGAGCAAGGGATTCAATCAATCAATCAATCAATCAATCAATCAAGCAAGCAAGCAAGCAGAATCAATCAGAATAGAGCTGGAAGGAACCTTCCACGCCTTCTATTCCAACTCTCTGCTCAAACTGGAGACCCTATTTCATTTCAGACAAATGGCTGTCCCGTCTCTTCTTAAAAACCTCCAGTGATGAAGCATTCACAACTTCTGGTGGCAAGATTGTCCTCACTGTTTTAATTGTCCCTCACTGTTAGGAAGTTTCTCCTTCCTTTTTATTAGTTTCCATCCGTTGTTTCTTGCCTTGCCTTCTGGTGCCTCTGGAAAATAGGTTGACCCCTCCCTTTTCTTGGTTGGTTGGTGGTTGGATTAGAAGTCCTCCAAGGTCTCCCCCAACTCTATTACTCTATGTTCTGCGTTCTTTGTTTTGCTGAACTCACATTTTGCAGAGGGGGAAAAAGCCCTGCCAATGTGTGAGATCACCCAGTGAAAGAGGAAAGTGTCAGAGGCTTTGATCTGACTCACAGACCCTGCTGCAATGGGGAGGGGGGAGAGAGAAGGAGGGAGAGGAGGAGGGAGGGGGAGAGAGAAAGAGAGAGAACGAGAGAGAGAGAAGGAGGGAGAGGGGGAGGGAGGGGGAGAGAGAAAGAGAGAGAACGAGAGAGAGAGAAGGAGGGAGAGGGGGAGGGAGAAGAAGGTGAAAGAGAGAGGGAGGGAGGGGGAGAAAGAGAAGGAGAGGGAGAGGGAGGGAGAGGGAGAGGGGGGAGAAAGGGAGAGAGAGAGGGGAGAGGAAGGAGAGAGAGGAGGGGGAGGGAGAAGGAGGGAGAGGGGGAGGGAGAAGATGAAAGAGAGAGGGAGGGAGGGGGAGAGAGAGAAGGAGAGGGGGGAGAGAGGGGGAGAGAGAGGGGGAGAGAAAGGAGAGAGAGGAGAGGGAGGGAGGGAGGGAGATGGAGAGAGAGAGAAGGAGGGAGAGGGGGAGGGAGAAGAAGATGAAAGAGAGAGGGAGGGAGGGAGGGGGAGAGAGAGAAGGAGAGGGGGGAGAGAGGGGGGGAGAGAGGGGGAGAGAAAGGAGAGAGAGGAGAGGGAGGGAGGGAGATGGAGAGAGAGAGAGAAGGAGGGGGAGGGGGAAGTAGAGAGAAAGGGAGCAAGAGGGGGGAGAGAGAGAGAGGAGAGAGAGGAGGGGGAGGGAGAGGGAGAGAGAGAGAGAGAGAGAGAGAGAGAGAGAAAGAGGGGGAGAGAGAGGGAGAGAAGAAGGGGTGGGAAAGAGGGAGGGAAGGAGGGAGAGAACAACCTGGCCCATCAGGATTTATGCTTAGCCTGGGGACATTAAAGGAAAAGGCATTACAGCTGGCCGAATGCTGTCAAATTCTCCTAGTTTTGAAGTGAAGTCCAAAGGAAGCTGTTGCTGGGGTGTGATAAGGGAGAACCATCTAGGTACCCGGAGTCTGCCCGGAGAACAATAAAAGTAGGGATTTGCTTTAAAGTCAGGAGAGAAGGCCAAGAGGCAGAGGGGCCCCGAGCCAAGAACGCCATCAGCAAATCAAGGTATGTCCTTAGATGCCTCTTACGTGCTTCCTCCTAATAAAACTGTGAATGAACAAGACAGGGGCCTGGGAGAGAGAGAGAGAGAGAGAGAGAGAGAGAAGGCAATGTCAAACATGACCATAAATGCCGAAAGCATCTCCAGCAACCTCACAGGGTGTGTGTGTCTCTCTCTGTGTGTGTTGGGGTGGGGTTGGGAGGGAGGGAGGGAGGGAGGTGGTGGAAGAAACTGGATGAACACAACAGAGGGGGGGAAGAATCAAAATGGCATTTCTGCCAGAGAATGCCACTAAACAGAAGTCCAGCAAAGGAGGGACCAAAAAAGTCAGAAAAGAAAGTGATGTGCAGAAAGATAAATTCACCCCAAAGATTTATTCTCCTGTTACAGAAATCTTAGCAGTGGAGGCAGAGGGAGGTTTTTGTTTTTGTTTTTGGTGTTTCGCTATGTTTTTGGTAACTCGAGACCAGGGGTCAGCAACCCGTGGCTCTGGAGCCGGATGTGGCTCTTTCATCCCTCTGCTGCGGCTCCCTATCGCTGGTTGGCTCCCCAATTGTTAGGGTTTTCAGTTAGTTCAGGTAAAGGAAAAAGGACACCGTGCTAGGAGGAGACTCTATGGTGGGGGAACGGGACCGGCCTTCCAGTCGGCAGAGGAAAAAGGACGCCGTGCAAGGAGGACTCTATGGTGGGGGAACCGGACTTCCGGTCAGCTCCAGAATTGAACGGGGGCTTCCGGTTAGGACCTTTGTGGCTCTTGGAGTGTTTAAGGTTGCCGACTCCTGATCTAGACCGGCCCCAGGTATCAGTACAGGGATGGAGATCAGGTATATAAAATCACGACGGTGCTACTTTGAGGAAAGATAAATATATCAACCGGGGAGTTTTATTTCAAGAGCCGCAACCGTTTCTCTCCTTTCGCCGTTAAATGCTCCTTGGCTGCGAAATAAAACCTTGTTTTATCCAGGGATGAAGCTCCCCAACACCAGCTACAAAACTGGTTAAAAAAAGAGAATAAGATGAAGCTGTTAGGCTGTTTTCATCATTTCAGACCAAATTTGAGCAGCGCAAGCTTTTCGGACGAAATTTGAGCAGTGCAAGCTTTCCTATGCTTGGTTTCGGCAGGGAGAAAAACCCAGGCGATTCAAACGAAGACAAGCTACAGTTTTCTCTCTGCAAGGAATGCTTGTTCCGTGAGTGGGCAGAGGGGAGTGGAAAAAAAAAGAGAGGGCGGGAATGAAGGAGAAATACCACGGGGATTTAATGTATGTGGATCTCCATCAGTCTCCATCAGTTTGGCCACCCATGTTGTGGCAAACCAGATAAAGTCAAAAGCGATGCGTTCTCCCATCTGCAATAATACACTCGTTTTTATAGGACATAAATCGCCTACAAGATATAGAACAGGGATGGCTAAACTTTTCCAGACTGAGTGCCCAAAGCGTGCATGCAGATACCCCCAAAATGCAATGTGTGTGTAGGCCCCATGCATGTGCCCACCCATGCATGTGTATGCACTCTCCGCATGTGCCCCACCCAGAAATTTTGAGTAGTTCGGAGAACTGGTAGTAAAAATTCTCACTGGCCCCACCTCCATCTATTCTCTGCCTGCCAAGTCCCAGCTGATCGGGAGGAAATGGGGATTTTGCAGTATCCTTCCCCTGGATTGGGGATGGAATGGAGATTTTACAGTATCCTTCGTGGGACGGGAATGGAGATTTTACAGTATCCTTCATGGGATGGGAATGGGGATTTTGCAGCATCCTTCATGGGATGGGAATGGGGATTTTGCAGTATCCTTCCCCTGGATTGGGGACGGAATGGAGATTTTACAGTATCCTTCATGGAATTGGAATGGAGATTTTACAGTATCCTTCATGGGATGGGAATGGGGATTTTGCAGTATCCTTCCCTTGGATTGGGGACGGAATGGAGATTTTACAGTATCCTTCGTGGGATGGGAATGGAGATTTTGCAGTATCCTTCCCCTGCCATGCCCATCAAGCACACCCACAGAACCGGTAGTAAAAAATTTTGAAACCCACCACTGGCACACATATGCAGAGGACCTGAGCTGAAGTGAGAGCTTGCGTGCCCACAGAGAGGTTCGCCACCACTGATACAGAACATATAGAGATTGGAGGTGGAAATGTTCAACTTGTAATTTATCCAGATGGGATCTTGGCCTTGAGAAACCGTGAGGCTGGCCATTCTCTCAACAAAAATGAGCTTTGGAAGAATTGAACCCTAAGTAGATGAAATCTTAGGGAACCACCCTTGAGTTTAGCCCAAAGGCCAAGGAACATGCCCAGGATCTTGATCTTCAAATCAGTCTAAGTGGGCTTCTCGTTTAGGGACCACTTCATAGGGCCTTATCAAATGAGGTGCACAGAAGTGTGGACAAAAAGTCGACTGAATAGGCACAACCATATAAGACAAGCTCTGACTGATTTGATTTTTTTTTAATCTGCTAGTTTCATCTTTCCATTTGCAAGAAGGATTTTTATGTTGCTACGCAGCACTTGGTAAGTGTCTCATGTTCCTGCAGCAGACCACGATGTGCTCCTGGTAACCAATATCCTTTTCTTTGTTCTTCCCTACTGGTTTCTTTCTTTCTTTCCTTCCTTCCTTCCTTCCTTCCTTCCTTCCTTCCTTCCTTCCTTCCTTCCTTCCTTCCTTCCTTCCTTCCTTCCTTTCTTTCTTTTAAAAAAACCTTGACTGGCCCCTTTGGAGCACAATAGGAAAGCAGCTCCATGTGGCGATTGTGGAGAAGAAGGTGTGGGTTGGGTTAGCATGGTAACAAGGTGTTAGAAATTCTGTTTATATATAGCAGCACAGAGCAAACAAAGAGAACAGTCACCATGTGCTTTACTGCTCAACTGTTTTACTGTAACCATCCCAGACGAATGGGTTGACAGAACGGCAGAGTTGGAAGAGACTTTGGAGTTCTTCTAATTTAATTCAACCCCCTGCTCAGGCCGGAAACCCAATACCATCCCAGACAAATGGTTGTCCAATCTCTTCTTGAAAACCTCCAGGGATGGAGCACCCACAACTTCTGCAGGCAAGCTCTTCCGTTGATTAATTGTTCTCACTATCAGGAAATTTCTCCTTATTTCTAGGTTGGTTCTCGCCTTGATTAGTTTCCATCCCTTAGAAACTAATGGATGTTTCCCAAACTCAGCAACTTTGAGCGGACGTCAACTCTCAGAATTTTGGAAGTTGAAGTCCATGCATCTTAAAGTGTCTGAGATTGAGAAACACGGCTCTACAGCATCTTGACCTATGACACATGGACACAGAGAGGTGCTCCATAAGACAGACAAGTTGAAAATGAACCATAAAATGGCTGTGAGAATACCTGCACTGAGCCGTATCTATCCTTGATGAAGTTTTGAAAATCCCACTGGCCTACATGTTAGCAGATTCTGGAGCTCAGCAATTGCACCCTTGTTAATGTATCTCTGTAGCCTGGGTCTGTCGCGGCCCACTTCCACTCTGTTCCTACCTGATCTTCCTCACAGTTTAATTTGCCATCATAACACAGAGCTGACTTTTTAATGAAAATAGTACTTAATCTAATTTGCACAAAGTCTCCCCTTGAGTTATTTTGAGGCCTCGCTCGGCTGCATGTCTGCCTTGGAGCCATTTTCGATAACTCAGGCAATTGCCTTTCCTGATTTGCAAGTCAAATCTAAGCGCTATATTGGGAGAATCAGACGTCTGATCTCTTTGCTGCTTTCTGTTCCAGTTCACCTTTTTATATCCACATAAGTCAGTTTATAGCTTCATAGATACACAGGCATTACTCGTTTAGTAGTCGCAAAGGGACCGGTTACTCAGATGTTAAACAAAGCAATCACTAAATGAAACCTCAACTGTGCTTACTCCACCTTTCCTTTGATTTACAGACCTGGGAAAGTCATAAATAGGACGATTGGTCATAAGACCATCACTGTTATAACTGCAAACGGTTGCTGTATGAGGCAGTCACTAAGCAAGGACTATATACCTTGCTTTAAAAGTTTATTTATTTGTTTGTTTGTTTGATTTCTGTAGCTATCAATTCGGGGGGGGGGGTTACAATTCAGAAACATAGATAACAATTAAAATGGTAAAAACACTTTAAAACAACAAAAATGGCAAAAACCATGAAAACTCTAAAACAAAAAAAAGCATTAAAACTCAATTTTAATGAATTTCCTACCTTTCCCCTAAATTAAGCAGATGAAGCTTTTCTTGTATACAATCTAGTGATAAAACTGCATTGGGAGAGAAGCAGCTTAGAAAGGCTGCACACACATAAATCGATCGATTAATCCATAAAATCAGTTAGCTACCCGTTGGAAAACCTCACCAACCCCCACCCCCCCTACATGATTATTAAGCCCACAATCTTTTATCTCTCTGTCCAGCAGCTTCTTTAATCTCTGGCTCAAACGGGTTTCTGAAGCCAGTTTAGAAAGCAAATTACACAAATCCCGCCCCCCCTTTAAAGGCTCAAGTGATGTGCCGTAAATAGGATGCAATTTTTTTCAATCAATTTAACTGCTCCTCTTCCCAAGAGTAAAGATACTGGAGTAAGGGCACCTGTGCAAACAACATGCAAAATGGAAAAATACAAACAAGAACAAGGACGGTGGGACGAGGAAATGACAGTTGAGGGGAACAGCGATTTATTATGGATATTATTGAGGAGAAAAAATGTTATAGCAGTGCTTCGCTGGGGAACTCTGGGAATTGAAGTCCACCCATCTTCGAGCTGCCAAGGTTGAAAAACACTGCTAGAGGGTGAGAGAAAACCAATATATATATTTTTCTGTAACCTTGGAATAAATAATGATTCACGTTACATCCTTTGTTTAAAATATTTGTCTTCCAGTTTCGCTGTCCCAAGCAGAGTTTTTCCACATTTTTCAGCCAACACAAAAATTAATGTTTCTGCAAAAGGCGTGCAGATCAGGGAGGGGGAAAAAAACCCCTGTATTTTATTGCCGACAATAGAATATTTGTATATATGAATTTCCTGAACAAATGATCATTTGTACGTTCTACAAAGGCCAGAGGAATTGAAGAGAAATCTGACCGGCGAAGCAACATAGCATGATGCTTAGCAACAGATCAACAGAAAGAGGGACTTTCTAGAAGAGATATTTTATTTCACGGCATACAGCATGACGCTTTTTGTAAATTATTTTGCAAAGGAATACAAACATTTCCTGCCTGTCGAGAAAAGGAGTAAAATTTTAGTTCTAAACATGGCTGTTTCAGAAAACTAACTTGTGTCCGGACAGTGTATATAGACATCATAAAGCAGTCATCATGTCAGAGTTATTTTGAAACAATCTATTTTTAATTTCTTACCAATACTTCATCATATCTCTGGCTTGCTTGCTTTCTACTGCCAGGTAAGACTTTAAAATACTCCTCGGAGATGGCCTGCTTTCAGTGCTGAATTTTCTTGCCGTCTGCGCCATTATTTAGCATTTTTCCTGTGTGTCGGAGATTGCTCTGAAAGTTCGTTTTAAGGGTTGGAATAGCCAGTCAAGATTTGACTTTTAGATGGAAGAGATGCAGGGTTGGGATTCAGCCGGTTCGGATTAGCGAACTGGTAGTTGTGACCCCGGCACTAGGCCATCCTATTTAGCCGCATTTTTAAAGCCGTGCACATGCATGAAAGCCATGCGAGAGAGCAATGTGCAGAAGGCAGCATGCATGCATGAAAGGCGCGCACTCACATTTTTGATGCTGGGCGAACCAGTTGTTAATTCATATGCTGCCCACCTCTGAAGAGCATGAGCATGAGAAAATAAAAAAGTTAAGACAAGAGAGGGAACCAGCTGATATTTTTGCTGCTTTCTATTCCAGTTCAACTTTTCATATCTCCATGAATAGGTTAAGGTAAAAGGAAAGGTTCCACTCGCACATACGTGCCAGTCATTCCCGACTCTAGGGGGTGGTGCTCATCTCCGTATCAAAGCCGAAGACCCAGTGCTGTCCGAAGACGACCCCGTGGTCATGTGGCCGACTACACACCAAAGGTGCATGGGACGCTGTTCCCTTCCCACCAAAGGTGGTCCCCTATTTTTCTACTTGCATTTTTTACATGCTTTCGAACTGCTAGGTTGGCGGAAGGTGGGATAAGTCACAGGAGCTCATCCCATTACGCGGCACTAAGGATTCAAACCGCTGAACTGCCAACCTTTCGATCAATGAACTCAGCGTTTCAGCCACTGAGCCACCACGTCCCATGAATAGGTTATTATCTTCATAAATATGAAGTAGCCCTCAACTTATAGCAACTGAGACCAGGGCAGTTGTTAAGTGAGCCGTACTTGATTTTACAACCTTTTTTGCCAAGCGAATCACTGCAGATGTTAAGTGAATCACACAGCTGTTAAATGAATCCAACTGCCCTTGTTGACTTAGCTTGTTGGAAGCCAACTGGGAAAGTTGCAAATGGCACTCACATGATCCCAGGATCCTGCAATAGTCATAAATACATGCCAATGACATCATCAGCGATAGAAGGGGTTTGCAGAAAGGAGGAGGAGGAGGAGAAGATGGAGGAGAAGGATTACTGTGGAGTCCTTGATGCTCTCTGAGCTTGATTGTTTTCTTGCAGATATTCATGACCCAACTATATAACATCATCAGTGCTAGAAGGGGGTAGGGTTTGCTCTTATTTTACATACTAATGGTTTGCTCTATCAGTGTTGGTGGGAATAGACTTGGTGCTTCCTTGATTGGGCTGTTATTTGCATCTCCGTAGTTGGCCTAGTGTTAATCTTGGCATTAATCTCATCTCAACTGGGTGTTGATTGCTGGCGAGGAGGTCTTTAGATCACACAAATACACTGATAAAGACATTTTCCAGCGAGAGTTCTTGCCCGTGGGTTGGTGCATACATTTACTAAGTAGCATTCTACATTTAGAGGCGACATGTCCTTCAGTATTATGGCTAGGAGGCACCTGGTTGACCTTCAGGGAAATTAAAATATTAGATTCTGGTCACAAAACAGCTTCCCTTCTTAAATTCCTTTTTCTCAACAGAGGATGTTTTTGTTGATAAGTGTGCTATAATTAGCTTAAGGGTACGCAATGCTAGCACAAGGAATATTATTCAAATATATTGCTCTCGGTCGCTGAAACATGAATTATTAAACAGAAGGCTATTTGGTCTTCTAATTTCTCTCCCCCCCCCAAACGTTGTATGCAGCAGACAATTTCTCCTGCCTTGCAGATTTAAAGTTTGCTGTTGAGGATTTTAAGAATGAAGAGATGGAACAGATTACTTTCTCCGGATAAGTTGGCATCTACAATGCTTGCTTTCCCTTGCAGGCTTAAGTTGTTCCCACCTGCTAGTAAAGTGATGGCGAACTTTTTCGGCACCGAGTGGCCGAACTGGAAGGCGTGTACATGTGTGCGTGCCACAGCACCAGAAACCTCCCGGCCAGCTTCAGGTTTCTGGCATGTGCAAGCATGTCAGCCAACAACTGGTCTTCGTATGCGCTGGAGCACCAGAAACACGAGGACGAGCTGCCCGGCACGCACATGCCTGTTTTTAGGTCGGTTTTGGCCATTTTTTGGACCATTTTTGGCTGTTTTCCAGCGCTCCAGCGCCTGTGAAGATCAGCTGGGCAGTGTGCATGTGCACCGGAATCAGAAGGGTAGCTGGCGATGGCACACATGCCCACAGAGAGAGCTCTGAGTCTGTGGTGAAATCAAAATCTTTTTACTACTGGTTCTGTGGGCGTGGCTTGGTGGGTGTGACGTGGCTTGGTGGGCATGGCAGGGGAAGAATATTGCAAAATCTCCATTCCCATCGCACTCTGGGGCCAGCCAGAGGTGGTATTTGCTGGTTCTCCGAACTACTCAGAATTTCTGCTACCGGTTCTCTGAACTGCTCAAAATTTCCGCTACCAGTTCTCCAGAACCTGCTGGATTTCAACCCTGTTCTGAGTGCCACCTCTGGCACGCGTGCCATAGATTCGCCATCACGATGCCAGTAAATAGGTATAGTATATATGGGAGGTCCATGAATATTTAAAAGCACAGAACATAATGTCTTGTTCAGAGGACCTTCATGTGAAAGGAGGCTATGAGCCCTTTGGAAGATCAGAGCACAGAACTTGGAAAGCTAGTTTTGAACTTTTTGAAGAAAGAAGTGGGCTGTTATTATGTGGGGGAAGCAAGCTTACAATCCACCTAGAAATTCTTTGGTGCAATTGAGTGGCTTACTTAGACAGCCTTGGGTGATTCTATAAAGCTCAAATGCTGACACGGGTTAATCAAATCATTGTCGCTTAAACCAGGGTGTGGAAAACACCAGGAAGGGGGCGAAAAAGATTAATAGGTGCCCTCTTGAGATTTTTTTGGAAGCACTTTTAAAAAGTTACGTGCAGTTATATTGCTCCTTCTTGTTGAGCTTTCAGGTAAATACACAGGCAATGTGAATAGATGAGCTAAATCACTTTTTTTTGTAAGTTTACATGAACAGTCTGAAAGCTTAAAAAGCAACTTTCCACTGCCCTTTTTAACTGCTTGATCCATTCGGGTGGGTCCTTTCTCAGTTTCTTCCTCTAACCATTAAGCAGTTGTGGGTTCCTGCCCCTCTTCTGTAGCTGTTTCCTAGACAGCATCTCTCCTCTCTTCAAGGTCACCCATACATTCCATTACAGTTTAGAGACTGTTGGCATCAGAATATCATTGCTCTCCTTTCCTATGCCCAAATAAGAGTTGTTGCCCAGGGCTCCATTTAGCAGTTGTCCATGGGGAACTGAGGATAGTTGGCTAACCCTTTAGATGTCCAGCAAAAGCTAATTTGGGGGCTAATTTTAAAACAAAAGCAGATTACAGATTAACAGAGCTGGAAGGGACCTTTTAGGTCATCTAGTCCAATCCTCTGCCCAAGCAGGAGACCCTACACCATTTTTGACAAATAGCAGTCCAGCCTCTTCTTGAAAGCCTCCAGTGATGAGGCTCCCACAACTTCTGAAGGCAACTTCTGTCCCATTGATTGTTCTCACTGTCAGAAAATTTCTCCTTATTTCCAGATTGAATCTCTCCAGTTTCCATCCATTACTCTTCATCTGGCCTTCAGGTGTTTTGGAAAATAGCTTGACCCCCTCCTCTCTGTGGCAGCCCCTCAAGTATTGGAAGACTGCTATCGTGTCTCCCCTGGTCCTTCTCTTCACTAGACTAGCCAGGCCCAGTTCCTGCAACCAAGTATTTATACATGTTTTTGGCTACTCCTTTTGGGTTTTAACTTGGTATCTTCAGCACACAAAAATAACTGAGCATGCTTCTACATGTTACAGGTCAAACCGAACATATGCAATAAGATCAGCTTTTCCTCCCTGGACACATGCCCACTGGAGACTTTTGGGAGGCATCCCACATGGAGGGGCCACTAAAGGCCAGCGTCTCCTGTGCTTTCAACATGAGCAAAGGAGCTTCCCCCTTGCCAGAGCTGCCTTTCCAGGCTCTAGCTACTGTGTCTGATCAGAATTCTGCTCCAATGGTCTGTCTGTGAACATGCCAAGTTGAAAAGTCTGTTCCGTTCTTGGCATGCATCGGAGGAAAGACTTAAATTTAACAGTAGCGCCTTCCTGCCTATCAGCCAGGTGGCGGAAACTGAACTGAGAATATTCCATCCTTCTGGCAGTTTTGCTGAAGATCTTGGGGGGGGGGGTCGTTCCTCTGTTTTGCCAACAAATTTGGTAGGAAAACTCAACAGGGTTACAAGGCCTTCGACATATGACCACAAATGGGACTGGAACTTCCATTGCTAAGTGGGATGATAGTTAAGTGACTCATGCTTGGTTTTACTACCTTTTTTTGATATGGACATAACGGGAATTCAACTTTTCCGATTGACTTTGTTTGTCTGAAGATTGCAGATGGTGATCACATCACCCAGAGACTTAGTAACCGTCATAAATATAGCTTCTTCTTCCTCCTAGCATATTCCTGCAGGTGCAGGGCCCGCTTTTCAGATCATTGAATGCCACTTTGCACTGTCAGCTGTGTCGCCATGGCGCAATTCTACAACTTCAGCCTTGAGTCCCACAAAGACTGCAATTTTGACTTTGTGGAGGTGTATGACATTGCCGCCCTGGGGGCCAGCAGCCTCATGGATTGGGAAGATGGGCTCTTACACACCCATACACAACACTCCCTTGATCCTTCTTCTTCCTAGCGTATTCCCACAGGTGCAGGATCTGCCTTTTGGATCATTGAATGCCACTGATATGTGTCAAATAATATATTGTTTGATCGGTCTGTTTTTCATTCTGGTCCTTGAGGTCAAAGAGCATAAGCCCGGGGTCAGATTTTTGGCACTTCCTCCAGTAGATGGCAAACAAACCCAGATTGCAAATGTTCTCTGCAAACAGGAAAACTGGGTTAATTACATCATTTCCACTGATTCCCCCCCCCCCCCCCCCGCTCCCCAGTCTCCTTTCCTTGCTGTAAAGCTGAAGCCGAGGTGGACTATGCTATCTAAGGTACAGGGAGGTTATTTTTGGGGAAAAAAATCCAGTTTTTCTTCACAGGTGCAACATAAATTTTTAAGAAGTAACAGTAACAGAGTTGGAAGGGATCTTGGAAGTCATCTAGTCCAACCCCCTCTGCTCCCTGTACTAGGGATTCGAACCGCCGAACTGCCAATCTTTCTGATCGACAAGCTAAGTGTCTTAGCCACTGAGCCACCTAGGTGAGGCTTTGTCTTGCATGAATTAAATTCAGGTATCGGTCTTGCAAACTTTCAAAGGGGAGATATTAAACAGCGAAAAATTCAAACCATCGGAAGGGAAACCAGGAAATAATTCGAGTTTGACATTTCTGGAGCCTTTCCCCTCAACCTGGGGGAAGTTGCTTTTACCTTCCCAGAAAGGCAAAAAATAAATAAATAATAATAATAAAATCTCCACAGGAACGAGAAAACACCCTGAAATCTGAAATAATTTTTGCTAAAATAGAGGCCTTCACATTCACAAAAAGAAAAGGAAAAAAAACCTTCCCACGGTTTTTTAAAAATTGATTAAAATTAATTAAATTAATTTTTTAATTTAAAAAAAAATTAAAAGCTATGCTAGATGAAAGAAGACCTAATGGCTGAAGAAATAAAAATATCAGTAGAAAAAATAACGGATTTATAACGAGCCTATTTCAAATTCATTATTTCAGCTATTATTTATTTCTAGGGCTCCCCAAAATGGGGGGGGAAAAAAGGCTCCGCCCCCTCGGAGGCGGGGAAATCCTGAGGCAACGCCCCTTCCCTCGAATCCCGTGACCTCCTCGTTCCCGCCGTTCGCCTCCGGAGAAGCCACGCCCCTCACCCTCCCTCGGAGCGACGTCAACCGCCCGAAGGCGACTTTCAAAACGGACCAATTGCGGCGCGGGAAGGGCGAAAACAACACCCGCTGCGGCCAATGACGAGAGGGAAACTCAACGTCCCTCCGGTACGCCCTCGCTGATTGGACGCCGAGGCTCCCGCCCCCCCAAGATGGCGGCGCCCAGCAGAAGGGAGGACAGCGCTCGAAGCGGAGGCGGCTGAGGCGCTGGAAGGGGCGGTGGTCGCTTGCGCCCCTCGCGGCGGGCAAGGAGGCAGCCCCCACCCCCACCCCCGTTTGGCGAGGCGGGGACGAGGCTGCGGTCTTCCGCGCTCCACGACGTGCGGGGGACGCCCCCCCTCGGGGGGGAGGGGTTTCCCGCTCACCCTCCCCTCCCCCACCCCAGCCCCCCCCACCTCAGGATTTTAGGGACTCCCTTCTTGCTCCCCTCCCTCGAAGGACCCCTCCCTTTTTTTTTTCGACCGAGGGCATGAGCTGCAAAACACCCCCCCCTCCCCCTCTTTGAAAGGGGTCCCTGAACTGGATTAAAAGGCTGAAAGCAAGAAAGACAAATATTCCAAATATATTTTAAGTAAGGAAGACAGCCCCCCCCCCGAGGGGGACAAGAAGAGGGAGGAAAAAGCATCCCCCCCACCCTGATTTGGGGGGGGGTCTTGCCCAGGCTTCCATGGATGGGGCTTAATGTTTTGCAACCCCACCCCCACCCCTCCCCACTGTCTCAATTTGGGGCGAGGACTGTGACTCTCTGTTCCAGGAAAGAATTGGAGGGGCTTGCTTGCTTCCCTTTGGGGGAGAGGAATCGTCTAATTGTCCACCCGAGTGAGGCTTACCCACCTCCCAATTTTGGACTGGCCGGCCTGCTTGCCCCTTGATGCCCAGCGAGCAAAGACTTTCGCAGGACTTGGTTGCCAAAGCATTTTAAAGTACAAAATTAGGGAGCCAAACGCACACGCGCCTGCCTCTCCTTCCAGCTGCCTTTACGAAGCCGCTTTGCAGTCGGCCTCAGGTGGTTCTTGGCTTTGACCGATTCTTTGAGAACTCCCGTGATGGATCTAGTGTTCCTGGTGATCAACGGCATGGGGATGGTGTTGGATCTGCTGGTAATCCTGCTGGACATCAACTTCTTCCTCGTTTCCAGCTTCCTCTCCGTCTTGATCTGGCTCCTCGCCTTCGTTTACAACCTGCCCAATGCCACGGTGGCCTGTCTGGGCCAGTTCTGGAACGGGATCCTGGTCGTTGTGTTATGCATCGCGGAGGCCTTGTACTACTTGACTCTGGGCTCCGTGCACGCTGTCCTCAATTTGTTGAGGGGACTCTGCTCCAGCATGGAGAGTTTGAAAGTCCTGGGCCACCTGTTCACCCACCTGGGCTTGAGAAGCAAAGAAATTGTGCACCGAGGCTTCTGGAACCTGATTGGCTCTGGTCAGACGCTTCTGAGACAGATGTGCGAAGTCTGCGCCATAGCTATGAGCCTTGTGGCTTACTTCATCAACAGCATAATCAACATTTGCCTCATTGGGACTCAGAACCTTTTTGGTGTGGGGCTGGCCCTCTGGGACACTATAGTTGGCCCCTTTCTGAGGATCACAGACCTCCTGGTTGCCTTTCTCGCTCGCCTCTCCAGCAGTGCCATTGCTACGGCCATTCTCCTGTGGACTCCCTGCCAGCTGGCTGTTGATCTCCTGGCCTCAGTGAGCAAGCTGTTGATCAATGTCTTCTTTGTCAACCTGTACGGCATGGTGTTGCTCTCTGCGATTCTTGTCACCAGCATTTTCATCCTGAACCCTCAGCTGACTTGGACCCTGGCAAACCAAGTGGCCGGCTATTTGAACACGATGCCTTCCTACCATCGCTTGCTCAGGGACATACAACGCCTTTATCACATCATGCTCTTGTCCCTGGAGATGCTGTTGAGTTCTCAGACCTGGCATAGGTTGGCGGACTGGGGTCTTGAGGTGCTCAGTTGGAACAGGAACATCTGGTTAGGTAACCAGCATGCAGAAGGAGAACCACAGCTGGCGCTTGAAGCTCCCCAAGAAAGGGCAGGGGGAGCTGCTGTGGGACAGAGAGTGGCTCTAGAAGAACCGTATCCACGAAGACAAGGACCAATGGGGACCCAACGTCCCCGCCAAAGAGGCAGCAGGGACCAGACCAGAACGGACAATGATCTGGGAACAGCCACACAACAGCCTCAGGGGGAAGGACCAAGTGTCTCCCAGGCCAAAACTGCAAAGAAAGAGCAACTGAATGCTTTGGAAGAAGACAACGACCCTTGGCGGCTTCTTAAAGAACAAGAAGAACGGAAGAAATGCGTCATTTGCCAGGATCAAACCAAGACAGTCCTTTTACTGCCCTGCCGGCACCTTTGCCTGTGCCAAGAATGCACTGAGATCTTGCTGCAGCAGGCCATCTACCAGCGGAACTGCCCTCTGTGCAGACAAATGATCTTGCAGACTCTCAATGTCTACTTGTGAGCTCCGGAGGAAGCAGCTTGATCTCCTTCCCACGTGCTTTTTGCCAAAGCACAAGAGGTCCCTGGCCTATGGCTGGTAAAGGCTCTTGGTGTCAACACTTAAGTACCCCCCCCCTACTTTTTTTTTAAAAAAAAAGTTCCAGGGACACTAGTCGCAATTAGCGGAACCTGAAAAACGCTATGAATTGTTTCTTTGCACTTCTGTTTTTATGGTTTGTTGCTTTCATAAGGGAGAAAGAAAACACCCCTCCCCCGTGATTGCTGATCACAGCTAATAGTTGGGAAACTTCTTGTTGTGAGAGGTGGGTGGCGAAATCACGCACCATATTCCAATGTGAGGCTAAAAGAGTCTAATGGCTGTTTTTCATTCAGGTTACAAAAAGCACAGGTGCTGGATTCCCAATATGTCGGGTTTTCTATCAGTTGGTGTTTGGAACAAAGACATCTATAGGATGAACAGGTCTGAAAATATGAATAAGATAATTCTGCCTCTATTATTGGAGTCAGAATGTCTCCTGCCATTCTTTTTAAAGTTAGAATGAACTTTTTAAAAGTTCACTGTAACGTCATCTTTGGATAGTTTTATTGATCTCTGTAGAACATTGCCTGACTCATGTAACACACTTATTATTAAGTTCTGCTTCTAGAGAAGTCTATAATTCCAAACGTTAATCTTGAGCAAGAGTTTGGTGTCTACCCACCGAAGGGGATGTTAACCTCGTGTGCATTTATCACAGCCACGCATTGTAAAGTTTCACAAGGCACAACTAACGTCTTAGATTCTAGCTCTTACTGATCATCTTGATGTCCAGTTTTGTACCATTAGTCCAAATATTATTTCCAAGACTGTATGTATGTTTGTCCAGATTCCTGAGAAAATAAGCTGGACACCGAATGTGTAACTCTAATAGCACATAGATGTTTCGTTGATTAGCTTATTACACTTAAGGATGATCGTATTCCACCCACTGGCATGCAGTTTCCACAGGTTATCTATGCAAAATAGTACATTCCAGCTCTATTGCACAATTCTTAATTCCCCTCTTCCCTCCTCTTTTGAGGATACTTTTGGGGAATCTAATAGTACCAACTACAGTCTGCTAGCTAGCAAATGGCTCTTATAAGCAGCAGCAAAAGGTAAACATGAAGCTGATGGTTTGGGCCAGTGAAAAAGCTTTTTACAATTCCTAGTCCAGACTGGTTTTAGAACATGGTGAAGTAAGTTCTAGATGTCAGAATTTAATTCTGGAAAGCAGAATTGCTGGGGCTTCTAAGGAGACATTGTAGATCAGGGGGTGTCCAATTTTGTTGACTGGGGAATTCTGGCTGTCCACAGGTCTTCAAGCTACCCAGGTCAGATGCCCCTTTTGCAGATCCCGTAAGGGAAGGGTAATTCTAAGGAAAGAAGGCAGTTGTGATTACAATGGTTTGCTTGGGTGAAGAGAGATCGTTGTTTTCAGAGGCAGTCATTAAAAATCCACAGGACTGCTTGGAAGGCCAGCCCAAGTGTGTCAATTGTTAGGCAATTAAGTGCACCCATCTAGTAGAATCAGTTGTTTTCTTTAATGTTTGAATCAGGAAAAAAAATATATTCAGGCTGAAATCCTGAAGATCTTTGTTCTGGGTGTTTTTTTTTTCTTCTTTTTTTGGAAAGGCTGAATTATTGATAGCTGTTCTGCCTCTAAATGGAACCTGGTTGAAACCACAGCTCGAAGTGGCTGGATCCCAGCTATGCAAACGGGCCGAATTGCAGCAGCCTTCGCAGAGTAGAGGTTTGAGAAGGTGGCACCTTTTTCCTTGGAGTCCAACCCTGCTGATTTTAAGAAGCGTCTCTTTTTCCAGGAAGGTTTTGCTGAGAAGGCTGAGACTCCCTGCGGAAAAGTTGGGTGTCGCTAACACAGGATGGGAGGGCGGGGGGGAGGGGTGCTCAGTGTCCGTCTTGAGTAATGCATATCAGAACTCCCCTTTTGAGGTGTTGCTTGACATAACTTTGGAGATTGTGCAATTCAAGTCCAAAACCTTCAGGGCACTAACTTGCCTTTGCACAAAGCAGATTTTTTCCAGCATTAAAAAAAACACAAAACCAGACCACAGAGTTCCTATCCTGCTAGATTCGGATGTTGAACTCGGCTGTAAACATTCTCAACAGCAGGTTTTTAAGGGCTATCAGGTGTTCTGTCCAAATTCAAGGAAGAAATCTCTCTCTGTTGAGATGATTTACTATCAGTTTGCAAGCGGAACATTGTATAAAGTACAATTTGCTGCGGCCTGTGTCTCTCTGGTTGCAGGTAGATGAAGATCGCAGCCCAGGCCTCTGCTGTCCTTTGGCCAATCTTGGCAACATTTTTCCACCTACCTGAACCATTTGTTCTCTTCAAAACAAAAGGAGGAGCTATTTTTATTCATGGATGCAACCCGGTTTTATTTTTCATCTGCATCCGCAGCCAGGGAGACATGAAAACCCCAGCCATCGTCTACGCTTGTTTTTAATTTTGTTTTATTTGAAAGTTTTCTGTTGTTTTGTTTTCTCTAATCTGTTTTTAAACCTTAGAATTAAATTGGCAAAGCAGCGCTTAACTTGTAGCAGAGAACTAAACGGAGTTCCTTTCATTTGCGTGGGGGGGGGGGGGGAACTGCAGGATTCTCGGGAGCTGGAGGGGGTGAAACGAGGGAATTGACCGTTTGCTAAACTTGAGTGCCTTAATGCTGGCAGGGCTGAAGGCCTGTGCTTGTGGTGCGTGCAAAAGAGGATCTGTTCAGGTCAGAGAAGAAAAATCCAATGTGAATAGCAGCAGGCTGGATCCAGAGACATAACATCATAAATAAAATAGGCTGTACAGCTTCCAGATTCAAAGGGGGATCTGCTCTTTTTTTTTATAACACATGCTTTTTGTAAATGCTTCCTATAAATTAAAGACAGAGGCTCTAAACAAACCTTCACCATACAGGAGCCAAGTAGAGGTTTAAAACAGGAGCCGAACTTTTAAGAACTTTGGACTTCAGCTCCCAGAATTCCCCAGCCAGCTGTGCTGATCTGGAGTTGAAGTCCACACATCTCTAAAATTGCCATGGAGACCTCTGCTTGAAAGGGTTCTAGGGCCCGACCTGGGACAGCCCAAAGATTTAGGTTCGTCTTCTCTAAAAATTGCTAGGCCTAGGAGAGTATGCTAAAGCAGGGGGTTTCCAACCTTGGCAACTTTCAGACTTGTGGACTTCAACTCCCAGAATTCAACTCTGGGAGTTGAAGTCCACAAGTCTCTAAAGTTGCCAAGGTTGGCCTATGCTAAACCATCCTCCTGAATTTACCTGGGTTCAGGGTTGAAGATAATACCTTGTTGTTTAATCCAGTCCTTTTTACCTGCAGACTAGGAAGAGAGTTCTCTGTTTTTGTTTTTAATGTTTGAAGATTTAAGGCGTTGGCACGTCCTGATCTGTACTTGAGGATTTAAGAGAAGTTAGAATAAAATATATTCTTCCTTGCCTATCCCACCTGTCTCTGAAGAATGTCCATCTGGTTTTATTCAGCTTGTGAATGTTTAATCACGTGCAGGTAGTTCCAGGGTGCTGAGACCGTTGAGGGAAAGTTGGGGGAAGAGGAAAAGATAAAGCGTAGTTTTTAACAGCGGAAGTGCCTGCTCTGCGTGTAAAGAGGTTGCTGCTTGCTCCTGATCTGTGCCTTGTCCAAACTGCTACCCATTCCGAACCCCGTCCTGTGCGTTGTTGTGTTCTCGCAATCCGACTGCCTCTCTGGGGGGATCCACTTGGTTGCTTGGGTTGAACTTCGCATTATGTAAACGACTTGACCAATTAAAAAAACCCCAAAAAACAAAAAGAGACTTTTTGTCAGAAAATATATTCTGCTACTCTTTTTATTTCTTAATTATTATTTTTTTTCAAGAGACCAACACACTCTGGGTCCTTTTTAGTTTCTTTAACACGTGGGAAGTTCTTTATGCTTTCCGGATTTCCAACGGTTTGCAGAAAGAACGTGGCTTGGAAAATGCGTGGGAATCCCAACTAGGTTGAAAGATCAGCCTTGGTCAAATCACTTGGGAACTTCTGGCATGCTTCTAAGCTATGATTTGTTGAGCAAATCCCAAATACTGGATTCCCATAATATGCCGTGAATCATTGCTTATCAAACACAGCTAGGGAAGGCAAATCTAAAGTACATTAAGGCAGCTTTAGTTCAATTATTTGGTAATTTGATCATATCAAAGGAAATTCATTTTCTGTAGCTATTGGGGGTTGTCATGTCAGATCCAGCATCAGAATGAAGCTTTGAGATTGGTCCTCCCCATTCCTGAATTTAATCCCTAATCTCATGATGGCAAACCTATGGCTCACGTGCCAGAGGTGTTACGCAGAGCCCGTTCTGTTGGCACGCACAGCGTCACCCCAGGTCAGAGCTCCGTGGTGTTTCTTTCGTGAGCTGTTTCCTTGCAAACGATGAAACAGAAGCTCACGAAAGAAAACGATCTTATTTCTTGCTGTGCTGCCGATGTTGGGATGCCCCCGCCTCCTGCTGTCCAGTGGATCTTTGGGTCTCTGCTGCACATGGACGCATGTCCACATGCATATTAGTGTGTGCACATGTTTGTGCGAGCGCTCACACCTTTCCATTTGGACATGCACACATGTGCAGTTTGGGCACTTGGTGTCTAAAAGGTTTTCCATCATTGCCCTAATCTGTTACCTGAAAGGGAGGATCCTTTTTCTGTATCTTGGGTGCTCCTTTGAGTTAAATCCCAATAATTGCTTCTAGAAGGGGAAATCCCTTTTGAAGCACAGCTGAAATCCAGCCAGACCAGAACATGATGGTTGGGGTGGCCCCTGCAAGTCTCTGCAAAATTCGGCCGAGATGGCAAGAACAAACTCAAGTGAGTCACTGGAATTCTCCACCAGACAAAGTTGAGTGGGACTCGAAGATAAGTGGGAGGGAGTCGGGGACTCTGGTGAACTTACTAAAAACACACACTCAACTGGTGGAAACATTTGTGAGTTGCAATTTTGATCTCTTCAGTTATAATGGATCTTATCCTTCAGTGAGATCTTAAAATCACCTGCCTGAATTGAGAAAACTTGGAAGAGGAAGCTTTTAAGTCATTTGCTGAAGCGGGTTGTGTATTCTTTCCCAATTCCTTCCCTCTAATCTGATGATACCAACTTTTGGAAAAAATGAAGGGAGTTTTTTCCCTGTTTTTTGTGCCCTCTCCGCTGTTTTCTAAGCATCTTTATTTTCCATGAGAAACGCCATGTTCAGCCATCAAAACGGAACGTGACCAGCAAAATTATTATGCGCCTATCTGACTCATTTCATCTTAAATGAAAGAATCTGAACCGGACATCAGAAGCATTTTTGAAACATAGCTATCTGTTGAGGTAATCAACACAACATCCAAGATAACTCTAATTTATAGTGGTGGTAGAACAGCGTGTCCCTTCGAAACTTGCCTCCTCCGTGCCCTCGCTGATATTCCGTAAAGAGCCATGTGGTTGGCTCTTAATGACCTCCTGAACTGCTCGGTGGAAATTTCCTGAGGATGATTACAAGACCACAGCAAAACAGATCCAGCTTATCTTCAATGGAATCGCCCACTCTTTGCCAGAGACAACACGGTCTATTGAGAGCACCCTTGGCAAGAGATCAAGGCTGCCTTGGGGCACAGTTGGAAACTAACCAAGGAGAGAACCAACCTAGAACTCAGGAGAAATTTCCTGATGCTTAGTACAATTAAATCAGGGTAACGACTTTCCTCCAGAAGTTATAGATGCTCTCCAACACTGGAGGTTTTAAAGAAGAGATTGGACAACCATTTATCTGGAATGATGTAAGTCAGTGATGGCCTCCAGTCCCCTAATCCTCTTTGTTGCTCTTCTCTGCACTCTTTCTAGACGTCTCAACAACTTTTTTACATTTTGGCGACCAAAACTGAATGCAGGATTCCAAATGTGGCCTGTATCAGTGACGATATCAGTGAAGCACCAATCAAGTTTTGAAAATTTAAGTTTCCAGTGTGCTTGTGGGTGTAGGGAGGGAACTATTTTGCCCTCTACTTTGAGTAGCAAAATATTTTGGTCCCAATTTTGTACCATGGAAGTCAACATCACTGCAGCCTCCCTCCTCCAAACATGAGATGGTTCATACATGGCAATTAATTCTCCGTCCGCAGCATCAGCAATCTGGGATCTGCATAAATTCCCATGAGTGACCCAGCCAGAGCAAGGGAAATCTGGAGGAGGAAACTGTGCTGGGCAGCGTAAGGTCGTTTTCCTCCACTACAGCCCTTCTCTAAACATTCCTCTTTTTTTTTCTCATCCCGCTGAGGGCCCCTTTTTTGAAAAAAAATATATATATTGTGGGGGGTGGTGGTGGTGGATACGAGTTCAAATACTTAATATTTTCCCCGGATAAACTTTCCTGCTTCTCTTCCTCATTCTAATATCTGTGTCTATTTATAATGGAGGGTAGAACATGTTTTAGTCCCAGTGGAATTGACTGTTTTTAAATATATATATATATATATATATACATACAACCCTTTCAAACTTGTGGGAACAAGAGATTGTAAAACAATCCTCAAAAAACATATCTGATTTGGCACTAGATCAAGAACATGGACTGGCATGCAACAAAATATTTCCTTTTTGCCTTGTGTATCTGTTTATCCTAAACTGTGCCTTGCATAAACAGGTGACAATCACCGCTGGACTTCCAAATTTCCCTGCGACTCTCTTCATGGCTATATTTCCAACAGTTCTAAAGCAGAATTTGACCCTCAGTTGTGAGCCAAGGTTGCGTTTACTGTAAGCAACGAGGTTGCGTTGCTTCTTCTAGACAACACTTCCGATGGTGTAAAACCCAGTAGTGAAATCCTGCCGGTTATGTCCGATTTGCGTGAACTGGTAGTGTGGTTTGGCAAACTGGTAACGGCGGCAGTGCGAGGCTCCGCCCACCTGCCCGGATGTCATTCCTTCCTGGTTTTTAACCCTCTGCGCATGCACAAAACCTTCTGAGCATGCACAGAGGGTAAAAAATCAGACGTGACTATGGCAATGTGAGCACTTCCGAAACGGTAGGGAAGGTAAGTAGATTTCACCCCTGGTATAATGACTATGGATGCTTCCTAGGCCACCTGCAAATGGATGAGATGGTTAAAACTGTCACCTGTTTGGCTAATCATTGGAAACAGTTTCGTTGAGGATGCTGTTGCTGGACCTTTTATTTTCCAGTCCTGTCTTGCCGTAGCAGAGACTGAAACAAGCTGTCTATAAAGCGTGGCCAAAATCAAGTTAGTGGCCTGCCCAGTGCAAGAAAGCTTTGGTCATTTTTACGGGCTTTGGATATGCTGGACATTGCTGGACTGCTGCCCTCTCCATGCCTAAGATGTGGGAAGAGAAAGAACATCTTCAGACTTTCACAGAAGAGGACCACAGAAGAAGACATGCCAGCCAACATCTCACTGATGTTGAGACTGCATTTGAGAGTGAGGAAGGATGTTAAATGTTTCAGTTTTCTTGAATATAAGTAGTTCCTGATTCACTTGAGGGATGAAGGAGAGAAGGAAGAGATTGACGTTGAGAACCGGTGAGAAGAAGATGGAGAAAACTGGATGGGTTGAAGCCCATGCTGTTGACTGAAGTAACATTGTTCTGCTGATGTTTGTGAATCGTTGGTTGCTATCATGCAGAAATGACAGATTAAGTCACTTAATGCTTGAATGTTCACCAGCTGTCCATTTGTTCCAAGTCATTGCTAATATTCCGCAGAGAGAAAATTAAATATTTTTCTCTTCCAGCAACTCTATTGTTAAGTCAATGTTTACTCATGGCTTGGTTCCTCCACAAGGAACGAGGAGCAGAAAGGTACTGATAGATACTAACATGTAGATCCTTTTTTGGGAAAAGTTCTGGACTTTTGATTCTGGAGCACAAAAGCAGCTGTTAAATAGCTAATCATCCTCAGAATAAGTGGTGGAACATACCTTGAAGGATAAGAATGGTTTTTTTCTGCACAATCTGGGGCAGGAAGACGAGTGAGAACTTGACCCCTTCCAGTTTCTCATGCGGTCTTCTCTTGCAGATCCACTGTGAATGGTTTCAGCAGACCCGGAAAAGCCACAAATGAGCTACTCAACATTTGCGCATGTTATGAGCAGAGTAAATTAGCAACAGAATTTTTTGTTGGTTTTTCCCCAGGAAAAGTTGAGAATCTTCAGAGCTGCCCCAGATACATATTTTCTTCTGGGACAGAGGAAGATGTGCAGCTGGGCCTCTCGACAGCGACACAAAGAGGGGTTCCCTTATGGGGAATGGGATCAGAGAGATCCAGGTGGAAATCCTCACTCAAATATTGGCGCTGCCTGAGAGAATCTGGCGGACTTCGGTCCAACTTTGATTTGATTTGATGTGATGTTATCCTGCAGAATTATTAGCGTTAAACAAAAGGCAACAATACCTTGTCCTGCCTTGTCAGAACTGTAAAAACTAGGTAACACCGTGGGAGTAATAATAAAGGTATCAACTCCGCCTTTCAGGGGTGAAATCCAGCAGGTTCTGACAGGTTCTGGAGAACCGGTAGCGGAAATTTTGAGTAGTTCAGAGAACTGACAAATGCCACCTCTGGCTGGCCCCAGAATGGGGTGGGAATGGGGATTTTGCAATATTCTTTCCCCAGGAGTGGGGAGGGAATGGGGATTTTACAGTATCCCTCCCCTGGAGTGGGGTGGGAGTGGATATTTTGCAATATCCTTCCCCTGCCATGCCCGCCAACCCACACCATGGCCCCCAAGCCATGCCCACAGAACCGGTAATTTAAAAAAATTGGATTTCACCACTGCCATCTTCTACCAACTTGTAGCCACAGCTCTCAAAATGTTCTTGAGAACTTCCGAGGAGGCTTTCAGAAGGGACAGTCCGTTGGCTTCCTATCTATCGGGAGCTAATGTTGCCTCACGTTTAATGTCATGTAGTAAAAGGAAGAAGGCTGCTGAGATCGCAGGATTGTGGCCCTCTTGATGTTTTGATTCTCCCCATCTCTGCAGACATCCCTGTTGGCTGGCAAGAGATGGAGAATCACACATTTTGCTCAAAGTTTTGTGCCAAAGGTTGAATTCTATGCCTGTTGCTTTGTTCCCCCACCCTCCCAAAAAAGCAGTATCTCATTTAATAGAGACCTGAGCTGGGGGTCTTGCTCGTGAGTGGGCTACAGGGGTTCGGGAGAACCTCTAGATAAAATTCTGTGCAGTTCGGAGAACTCCCTAAATCCCACTCCTGGCTAGCCCTGCCCACCTCACCCCACTCCTCCCAGGAGTCCCCACGCAGCCCATTTTGGATGCAGGT
The DNA here is from genome assembly GCA_038048745.1 of Coluber constrictor foxii. NCBI lineage: Eukaryota > Metazoa > Chordata > Lepidosauria > Squamata > Colubridae > Coluber > Coluber constrictor. The sequence continues at coordinate 32,016,956 of CM075967.1, forward strand.
AAGTGCAGGGTGCACACGGAGGCTCGTGGAGGGCGAAAAATGGGCCTACCGGAAGGCCAGAAATGGGCCTGTTTAGGGCCTCCAGAACCTGGGGAGGCCGTTTTCACCCTCCCGGAAGCTCAAGGAAAGCCTCTGGAGCTTGGGGAGGACAAAAACACACACATCCATGCCATGGTGCAGGAGGCTGACTAGGCCACACCCACCATAGCCACGCCCACCCAGCAACCAGGCAGCGAACCCCTTGCTAAAATGTTTGAAGCCCACCCCTGGTGTTGCTCCATTTGTCTCCCCTGCGTACCCACCTAATTTATCCCCCTACGTCGTTCTTACCCCTCCCCCCACACACCTCAAACCTGCTCTCTTTGTTTGTCTGAGCTGTCAAGGGAGGATGACCGAGACGAGCAGGTGGCTACTTTAATGAGGAAGGGAGATACTTTCAGCTCCATCGGTCTGTTAGCAATTCAAGGCAGCAGATGCCAAGCTGAATCCCTCCCTGCTTTGGGGCATCTTCTTACCCTCTAATTTCTAAATGACGGGTGGGGAATCCCCCCCAAACTCAAAACAAGGGAATAAGCTAATGAAGCTTTCCCCAGCTAGGAGAAAGCAGCTGAGCCACGAGGCTGGCAGCAAAGAAATAGATTTTTTCCCCCTTCCAAAATCTGCATCAGAAGACTTCATTGTTGTTGTTGTTGTTGTTGTTGTTATTATTATTATTATTATTATTATTATTATTATTATTATTATTATTATTATTATTATTATTATTATTATTATTATTATTATTAATTAAATTTATATACCGCCCTTCTCCTAATGGACTCAGGGCGGTGTACAGCCAAGAATGAAAGCACTCCAATACAAAATTTAAAATATTAATAAAAGAATTAAATAATTTTGGCCCAACAAATTTAAAAAAACCAATAGACAATTAAAATTTAAAACCCATAAAACTTTAGACTTAAAAAGAGGATTGAAGCCACCAACTTTTTCAGGTGATGATAACTTGAGATTTTTTTCCCCCCCTGTGGACACAAAAGAAATTCAAACCCTCCCAACAACCGGAGAGTAAGTCAGATCTTATTCTGGCCCCAAACAGAACTGTTTGTATCCATTTGTCTTTTTCTTCTGAAATTTGTATTTCAGGCGGTTCTAGAACTCATGGGTTAGTGATGGATTTTCAATATGGTCCGATCTCTTACAGGTTTTAGATTCTGGTTGCTTCTGTCCTTGATATGGTCAGCCGAGGAGAGGATGTTTGCAATGGAGGGGCGAAATGTGGTTGAGAATTAAACGGGGCGGTTGTTGTGTATAGTGAGATGCGAGATGGGCTCTGCAAAGGCTCCCGGACACAAAACATTGCCTTTCTTTGTTGCATTGCTGAAAAAGCTCCTGGCTCAGAGCTACGCAACTCCCACGTCATTTCGGATAGAGGGCCTTCGTCAGCATTGACCCCGAGGGGTGCTTTTCTTCAACAAGGAGGTCATTCCTGCTAAACCAGAACACAGAATACAAACAGAGTTGGGACCTTGGAGGTCTTCTAGTCCAACCCTCTGCTCAAGTAGGAAACCCTCTGCCATTCCACAGAAGTGGTTGTCCAGTTTCTTCTTAAAAACCTCCAGTGTTGGAGAACCCACAACTTCTGAAGGCAACTTCTGTTCCACTGATTAATTGTTCTCACTTACAGGAATTTTCTCCTTATTTCTAGGTTGGATCTCTCCTTGATTATTTTCCATCCATTGCTTCTTGTCCTTCCTTCAGGTGCTTTGGAGAATAGATTGACCCCCCCTCCTTCTTTCTGACAGTCCTTCAAATATTGGAACACTGCTGTCAGTATTAGACCTTCTCTTCATTAGACTAGACATATTCTAATACAGGGGTCACCCACGTTTCGGACCTCAGGGACCACTAAATTCATAATTCTAAATATAGTGGACCACTAATATGATCTACCTAATGACTGGCTGGATTGGCATGGCTAGGTGGTTTGTATGACTGAGTGGGCGTGGTCAACTCGATGTCACTCACGTTGAGGGGGTGCCTCGCCGGTCTCTACTCGCCCATCTCCTCACAGCCACTCCTCACCTCCCCGCCCAGGCTCCTTAGGGCCCCAACAGGGAGCAGTTGTTGGAGCTAAGCAGCCACCACGAGAAAGAGTTGGCAAAACAGCTCAGTTCAAATTGGATCTGACCAAGAAGGAGGCTCAGCAGAAGCACTTCATGAGGACTACAAGCATAGGCTTTCCAAGCAGAGGGAAGACCTGTGGGAGTGCAAGGCCAGGTACCAGCACCTGGAGGCTCAGCGGGCTGAGATGGTCAGGCAGTTGCAGGCCGTGATGTAGTCCCACTGGAACAAGGTCCTCCAGCTCTTCGCCACCAGCAGCGCTTCCCTCCAGCCTTCACCCAGAGCCTCACACCAGGAGGCTGAAGCAGACCCCAAGTCGGAATTTCTGCCCCCCTCCAACCCACACAAAAAGACCCCAAAGAGGGAGACTCTCTGCAGCAACACAAACATTCATTCCACATATCTGTCCCAGAGGCCGTAGTTTGAGGACTCCTGATTTAGTGCAATATAAAAAATGCAAATAATTTTTCTGCGGACCATCAAAAGTTTCTCACGGACCACCAGTTGGTGACTGCTGCTCTAATAGACCCAGATGGACCCAGAATATCCCCCACCTCCCAGCTTCTTGAACCCTGCTTTTGGTGGGTCTTCTCAGCTTCCTGGAGGTGTCCCAGAGCTAAAACCCCAGAACCGACGAACTCACACCTGGGAATTAACAGAAACCTGCCTCGAAAATGTATGGGATGGCTTGGCAGTAGGACACACTAACTTGATACCAGACGTTTGCAGGAGCGGTGATGTTTTCTTCCCCCCTCCCCCAGCTCCCTGGAAACTTCTAGATGTGGCCCTCAAGTTTGAAGACTTTGTCCCTCAAGCCAACACTGGGAAACTTCTGCAAACATCTGGGAATGCTCCAGAAAGATTTAGGAAAATGGCCCGGAGGAGATCTATTTCGGGTAAGAATGCAAAACGCGTGCTAAAAATAAAGGGCCTTTTAACCCTTGGTGTTACTGAAGTTCTCACACTGGAAAAATCTTAATCCGGACAGGAAAAGGAGGATGATCTCGGAGTTTCAGAGCAAAGCTTGGGCAGGGATTGTCCCCAGCATAGCTTTCTATGGGGGAAAAAAGCCCCTGAAGAATAAACAAATGCTATTGAATTCTATGCCTTCAGCCCAATATCTCCCCCTTTCCCCCCAAAAAAGAATAGAGATCTCACAAAGAAAGGTGGCGCTTGTGAAGACTTCCTTGTAGTCCAGATCTGGTAAATCTTTGGCCGGGAGAGAGGGAAATTCTGGGAGTTGAAGTCCCACATGAGAAATACTGCTCTAGACTCTTGTTTAGCCTTTTAGAAATGTACTCTGCAGCTGGTTAAATCCTCATCACCCCTCTATCACCTCCATCATCTCCTCCATCTCCATCATCTATCCATCTCCCATCATATTCTAGGCTGGCTAGGTGGCTCAGTGGCTAAGACGCTGAGCTTGTCGATCAGAAAGGTCGGCAGTTTGGTGTGAGCAGGGTGTTGGGCTAGATGACCTCCAAGGTCCCTTCCAACTTTGTTAGTGTTACTTCTAGGATTTCCAGAGATGTGAAAATTTAGTATCCCAAGCAGAAACAGTCCATTGCTTGGACCCTTCCTGAACCTCTGGGGCTCCATATTTCTGGAGTTAAACAGTTCAGATTACAGATTACAGAATAACAGAGTTGGAAGGGACAATGAAGGTCATCTAGTCCAACCCCTTGCCCAAGCAGGAGACCCTACACCATTTCTGACCGATGGCAGTCCAGTCTCTTCTTGAAAGCTTCCAGTGATGAAGCTCCCACAACTTCCAAAGGCAACTTCTGTTTCATTGGTTGATTGTTCTGTCAGAAAATTTCTCCTTATTTCTAGGTCAGGGGTCTGCAACCTTAAACACTCAAAGAGCCATTTGGACCCCTTTCCCACAGAAAAGAAAACACCGGGACCCACAAAATCCTTCCTGACTATTTCTTGAGCGGCCACAAAACTAGCAGATGTAGCTGAATTAAACGTTCTGTTGTCTTCTGAAACTTTTCTTTTCTTGGATTTATCTATGGTTGGCCTACCGGGGGTTGAAAAGCTCAATAAATCGTGTGCTGGCGGGTGTTGCACATTGGCGGTGGTGATGCATATTTTGAGTGACAGGGAGCCGCAGCAGAGGAGTGGAAGAGCCACATGTGGCTCCAGAGTCACAGGTTGCTGATCCCTGTTCTAGATTGAATCTTTCCTTAATCAGTTTCCATCCATGATTCCTTGTCTGGCCTTCAGGTGCTTTGGAGAATAGCTTGACTTCCTCCTCTCTGTGGAGGAAGTCTGTGTGTAAGACTGCTATCCTGTCTCCCCTGGTCCTTCTCTTCACTAGACTAGCCAGGCCCAGTTCCTGCAACCGTTCATTGTATGTTTTAGCCTCCAATCCCCTAATCATCCTGGTTGCTGTTCTCTGCACTCTTTCTAGAACCTCAATATCTTTTTTGTAGTGTGGTGACCAAAACTGGATGCAGTGCCCCAGGTGTGGTTCCATTGGATGCCATCCTTGGCCCCACCTCAATCATCTTTAAGCTCCACCCTCAGATTCACTTGCTCTGCTCCGTGCGCGGCTAGAAAGCCAGAATGTTTCATCACCGAGAAATAATTCGTTTTCCTGCCAAAGAGCTAAACCCTCAGCCACGCAGGAGGATGCTGGAGACTTTGATGAGGCTGTTTTTTCCAACACACCCTTCAGAGGGAGATTGAATCACTCACTTTCTTGCACTTGTACAAAATCTTGAACCACAAAGCAGCCGTAGGGGCTCATTTTGCACAGCACACCCGAATGCACAAGTAACCGATATTAGACAAGGCGAATACTAACCGAGCTTTGCAGATGATACAAAGGGAGCTACTGACCCGATGAAGTTTGTGATTTGGATTTTACATGTTTTTTTTCTGGACCCCCGTTCTTGTTTTAAAGCAGGGGTTGAACTCACTTCGCTTCACCCAATGCATTGAACGGCCTTCGTCCTCCAGCTGCCAAAAGATTGCCCCCAGTTGCTCCCCTCTTTGTTCAGACAGTTAAAAGTACTCCAAATTATTTACGTTTATATTTTAAGAAATTTGAGAGGTGGGACAAGTGGAGAACAAAAGTGAAGGGGAAGAGAGCCTTGGTGGCGCAGCAGCTTAAGTGGTGTTAAAGTGACACCAGCTGCCTGCAATTACTGCAAGTTCGAATCTCACCAGGCTCAAGATTGACTCAGTCTTCCATCCTTCCGAGGTAGGTAAAATGAGGACCTGGATTGTGGGGGCAATAAGCTGACTTTGTATAAAAAAGAACACTGCTTAGGAGGGGCCGAAAGCCCTACTAAGCAGGTATATACAAAAGTATGAAGGCTATTGCTTAATGCATTGTAAGCTGCCCTGAGTCTTCGGAGAAGGGCAGCATATAAATAAAATAAAATAAAAATAAAAAATATGCGCAGCAACGTTTATTGCACCGAAAAAAGTTAACCAAATGAGCCAAATCTCTTTGTTAGGGGGAAAAAAAATAGTGCGGTACAAAACATACATACCAGGTTAATTGCAAAGTTGAACTTGGCTATCAAATGCATCTCTAAGCTCAGGGTGCCCCCTAGTGGATGGAACCTTCCATGCTCCGTTACAGCAAACCTCGACTCGTGGGGGAAGCCCCCCCCCCTTTCTGAGTAATTTCTTCAAATTTGGCTAAAACACAGCACATTTTCTTCAAACGCCTCTTGCGGCTTGAATGCTGATAAGATGGACCTGCTGCCGAAGGTTGGGTTTTCGCAGGAGAGGACAAGGGACATCATGAAGTTACGGACTGCATAATGTTAGGATGATGTCATCAAGAACCCTGTGATTTCATACCGTTTTGGCTTGCACTAGATGCTTGTGGGATAGCTAGTCAGTTTGACAGCCACTCCAGTGTTTCTCAACCTTGACATCTTTAAGACAAGTGGACTTCAATTCCCAGAATTCCCCAGCCAGCATTGATTCTGGAGAAGGGAGGTTGAAGCAAACTTTGACTTAATATCTGAACCAGCCCTTATCTTGTAGCTGTCAGAAGATGCAAACTGACCTGAGATAATGATGGCCAGTCCATCTTCTGGGTACCAAAAGTGTCTGCAGGAACTTGCTAATCTTTCTCTCTTTGGGGGAGAGTTGAAATAAGTCTCTCTTATTTCATCTTTGAGGGGAGGAGGGGAGAATGGTCACATCTGATCCAGGGATGGTATTCACTTACCTTCGCTACTGGTTCGTAAATGTGAGCGCATGTGTGCAGAGTGTCAAAAACGGGACGTGATGATGTGCGGGTAGGAGTGTGGAGTCTCCCACAGTCACTGCTACCAATTCGTACGAACCGGATGGAACCAGCTGAATACCAACACTGATATCTGGTCCTTGCAAAACCCCACTGAGAGAAGAATGTGGGGACAGGCCCACTTCTCCCCAGCGGCTGATGTGAGCATGGAATTAATCCATTTTTGGGGTAGTGCAAAACATGGGAACTGTGAACTAGCCAGATTGAGATGGCCCAATATAGACTTTAAAAGAAGCGCAGACAGGCAGAACCCAACCAAGGCTTGCGTGCCGTGTAGGCTTGGTTAAGTGTCTTTTGTGAATGCAGCTTTGCTTTAAAGCCAGGTCGCACCTTGGTCAAGGCCAGCAGCCAAATTCTTTGAATCACATTCTGGAGACGGCGTTCCAAAACATGCGTGGAGCCAAGATTGAAAAGAACCCCTGGCTTGCTTTTTCATTTGACATGGATGTTTTCAATTAAATGGAAACACGGTGTAATTCAATATACCGTATTTTTCGGACTGTAAAATGTACCAGAGTATAAGATGCACCAAGATTTTGAAGAGGAAAATAAGAAAAAAAAAGTTTTTGGCCTCCGTGCATCCGGTTTTTGCCTTCCCTGGCCCCAAAAGCACTCTGCAGCCCTCCCAAACCCTCTGTGTGTCCCGTTTTGCAAAAAACAGGCCCGTTTTTGGCCTCCCCAGCCCCCAGGAGCACTCTGCAGGCCTCTGAAACCCTCTGCACATCCTGTTTTTGTGGAAAACGGGCCTGTTTTTGGCAAAAATGGGACATGTGGGGCAGTGGTGGGATTCAAACTTTTTTACTACCAGTTCTGTGGGTGTGGCTTGATGGGCGTGGCATGGCTTGGTGGGCATGGCAAGGGAAGGATACTGTAAAATTTCCATTCCCTCCCAATCAGCTGGGACTCGGGAAGCAGAGAATAGACGGGGGCGGGGCCAGTCAGAGGTTTACTGGTTCTCCAAACTACTCAAAATTTTCCACTACAGGTTCTGCAGAACTGGTTAGAACCTGCTGAAACCCACTTCTGATGTGGGGCAGGGTTTCGGGAGGTCAAAAACGGCCGTATTCGGTCTATAAGATGCACCAATGTTTCCACCCTCTTTTAGGGGGGAAAAAGGTCTTATACTCCGAAAAGTACGGTACTTAATGGAAGATCAGAAGATGTGGAGAATCTTGGCCCATCGAATCACCCAAGAGTTGGACACAACTGAATGGATAACATCATTATCATCATCATCATCGTTATCACGAATCACCTACTTCACATCTTCTGTAATTTTTTTCTCACAGTCACTTTTTGAGAGGGCCACAAACCGAAGCTTTTTGGAAAGGGACATCTGTACCCCTGGGGTTCAGAGGGCATAGCTCTCTCTGGTCACCAGGATTTCCATAATTGTCGTGAGGATTTCGGTTCCTGCACTTCTCTCTATAAAAACCTCTGAAATCAGGAAGGGCGGCCTCTTGGCCAAAGAGGGATTGGAAATTAAACCTCTTTTCACAGAGAGAGAGCTGAAGAATTGGCCGAAAGCCTCAGGTCCACCCTTTGGAGGACTTCTGAGGTCAGAATGGAGAAAGTGGTGGAATGGAGCTCCCTTCCTTTACAAGAGACCCCTCGACTTGAAACCATTTGCTTAGTGGCTGTCACACTGGCGCTGAAAAAATGGTGACTTACAACTGGTCCTCATTCTATCACGGTCATGGGATCAAAATTCAGGCTCTTGGCAAAGTGTGTATTTGCAACGGTCGCAGTCTCCCGGGGACATACGACCGGCATTCGCCACTTTCCTAGCCCGTTTCTGACAAATGGGGGAAGCCCGATTTGCAAGAATCATTTAGGCCTGCAGTGATTTGCTAAAGAACGGTGACGCAAATGGCTGTAAAATGGAGCATGAGCTATTTAACAACCGCTTTGCTTAGCGATGGGAAGTTTTGGTCGTACGCCGAGGACTATCTGTATTAGGGAGATGCTGGAGAAAAGTATTGGCTTTTCGGCAGTGGCCTGGGCTACCAGGAATTAACTGAGGCACATACCCTTCTAATCTTCTAGTCTCAATGGGGTCAGCTAAAGGGTGTTGCACCCCCCACCCCCAGTCAAGAAGGGTCTTGGGGCTGTTGACACAAATCAGGGCCAGGATGTGAGACTTTAGGATGCCGGTGTTTCCTGGGCTGCCTCTCAGGCAAAGACGGGGGAGTTCTGCCAGTAGGAGTAGACGAGGAACCCGGTGAAGGTGCTGTCTGTTTTCACGCTGGAGTAGAAGCCGGTGTACTCGCCCACTGCCACCTGCACCCAAACTTCGTCCTCAGGCTCCAGCCGCACCAAGCTGCCTCCAGACAGGGAGGTCGGCTTTGGCCAGTTGCCATAAAACTGGAAGAAAGAGGCGATCGCCTTGCCGTTCTTCATGATGTCGAACTGGAGGCTCATCCGGTAGACAGTGGCGTGCACAGCAAAGTAATACAACCCCGGGATTTCACACATGAACTTGCCGGTGTTACCGTCGTAGTGGCCTTGTTCGTTAATCAGGACGATGTCGAAGACAATGGGCTCATCAGGCAGCGGCGGGCTGCGGGACTCGGAGCGCTTGGCAGTGAAGGCCGAACGGGGTGCCACTGCGCATTCTCCCTGGGCCCCCTTCTCACCCGGGAGTCCGTTGGTGCCGGGGCTGCCTGGCTCCCCTCGGGGGCCAGTCAGTCCTTCAAGGAGAAAAAGTAAAAGCAGAGTGAAGGGGAAAGCAAGAATGGAGGGTTAAACATGGGGGAAAGAGAGAAGAAAGAAAAGAGATGGGAATGTAGGAAGGAAGGAAAGAGGGAAGGAAGGAAGGAAGGAAGGAAGGAAGGAGAGGAAAGAAGGAAAGAAGGAAGAAGATGGGAATGAGAGGAAAGAAGGAAGGAAGGACATGGAAATGAGAGGAAAGAAGGAAGGAATGGGAACATAGAGACAAGGAAGGAAGAAAGGAAAGATTATGAAGGTTGAATAACAATTGCAGCACAATTGTTTTAACATCAAACATCAAATGACCCTGTTCATCCACAGGGTTCAGAAGAGTCAAGTCCATGCTCATGATTGCATATCTGAAGTCCCACCTCTTTAATAAAAAAGGGGGCTCTTCAGTTATGCATTCACCCCCACCCCCACCCCAGAGGTGGCATTCAGCCAGTTCGGACCAGTTCATTAGAACCGGTAGCAGAAATCACAGGCGGGTGGGCTCGTCCACCTGCTCTGGCTTTACGCCATCCTATTTAGTCACATTTTTGAGGCTGGATGCATGCATGGAAGGCACACACATTTGCAAACTGGTAAGGAAAGTAAGTGTACCACCCTTGCCCGCGACCCCATCCTGCTGCTTCTCTCCATCCAATGGTGTTTGCCAATGCAATTATCTTTGTATTACTGTTGATTTTTTTTTAACGATTTGCATTTGTCCTCAAATCTCTTCCCATGTTTGTTTTTCCTTCTTTGTCTGGGAGACATTTAACCAGTCTGTTTTTCTGGATCCATGAATATTGTAAATCCGATGCCTGTCCCAGCTTCCTTTGGAAGCTTCTTTCATATATTGGAAACCTGTTACATTATATTCTTGTTTCCCGAGCCCAACTCAGAAAAGTTGGGCTGATGATAGAGGTGGGATTCAGCCGGTTTGGGTGATAATTTTAAACTGGTTCGCCGAACCATTAGTTGCAAGGACTGGCTGACTCCACCCACCTCACCCCGCCCCTCCCAGGTGTCTCCATGCAGCCCGTTTTGGATGCCAGGTAAATGCAGGGTCTGTGCGGAGGCTCTGGGAGGGCGAAAAATGGGTCTACCGGAAGTCTGGAAACAGATCCGTTTCTGGCTCCCAGGGGCCTCTGGAGCCTGGGGGAGGCTGTTTTCGCCCTCCCAGAGGCTCGAGGAAAGCCTCTGAAGCCTGGGAAGGGTGAAAACACCGCCCCCCACCCACCACCATGGTGCAGGAATCCGACCAGGCCACGGGTCTGCAACCTTAAACACTCAAAGAGCCATTTGGAACCGTTTCCCACAGAAAAGAAAATACCGGGAGCCACAAAACACTTGACTATTTCTTGAGCGGCCACAAAACTAGCAGATGTAGTTGAATTAAATGTTCTGTTTTCTTCTGAAATTTTTCTTTTCTTGGATTTATCCATGGTTGGCCTACCGGGGGTTGAACAGCTCAATAAATCGTGTGCCGGCGGGTATCACACATTGGCAGTTGTAACATGTATTTTGAGTGATGGAGCTGCAGCAGAAGGGTGAAAGAGCCACATGTGGCACAGGTTGTTGACCCCTGGACTAGGCCATGCCCACATGGCCACGCCCACCCAGCAACTGGGCAGAGAACCAGTGGCTAAAATTTTTCAATCCCACCACAGGCTGATAACATTTTTGTCACTGATTTCCCCTCTTAAATTGGGGGCCCCCAACATTGGGCATTGCTGAGATTTGGGAAACCAACAAAGTTATTCTGCCCCCAAATCCTTAAATGATTTGATCCCCCCAAACTAACTGATTTTCCTATCACTTTTCCTTACCTGGATGGCCAATTCCACCCTTCTCTCCCTGCAGGCCTGCAGCCCCATCTCGTCCATCACGACCATCCCGGCCGGGCAAACCCTGGTGGCCGTGAGTTCCAGGGGTCCCGGGGAGACCTGGTTGCCCCGCGCACAAGCTGGGGATCTTGTTGTCTTCCAACTGAGCCGCCTCCTTGGCCAGGGCGAGGAAGAAAAGAAAGAGGAAGCGCGTCTGCTCCATGTTCCCGAGACCTGAAGAATCAGGAAATCACAAAGTTGGAGACCTTAAAGGTCATCTAGATCAAACTCAGGGTGTGTGTGCCATCCAATCATTTTTGCAAGCAAGCCCCCTAATTTTAGGATTAACCCTGCCTGCTGCTATTGGAAATTGGAAGAGGGAGAGAGACAGGCATCCTGGTGTCACATTTGTGTGTTTGTGAAAGAATAGAGTAGAGTAGAGTAGAGTAGAGTAGAGTAGAGTAGAGTAGAGTAGAGTAGAGTAGAGTAGAGTAGAGTAGAGTAGAACAGAACAGAACAGAACAGAACAGAACAGAACAGAACAGAACAGAACAGAACAGAACAGAATTCTTTATTGGCCAAGTGTGATTGGACACATAAGGAATTTGTCTTTGGTGCATAAGCTCTCAGTGTACATAAAAAGAGAAGATACGTTCATCAAGAATCATAAGGTACAATGCTTAATGATAGGCATAAGGAAAAAGTCAATATAAATCGTAAGGATACCAGCAACAAGGTTACAGTCATACAGTCATAAGTGGGAGGAGATGGGAACGATGAGAAGATTAATAGTAATGCAGACCTAGTGAATAGTTTGACAGTGTTGAGAGAATAATCCGTTTAGCAGAGTGATGGCGTTCGGGAAAAAACTGTCCTTGTGTCTAGTTGTTCTGGTGTGCAGTGCTCTATAGCATTGTTTTGAGGCTAGGAGTTGAAACAGCTTATGTCCAGGATGCGAGGGGTCTGTAAATATTTTCCCAGCCCTCTTTTTGACTCGTGCAGTATACAGGCCCTTCATGGAAGGCAGGTTGGTAGCCATTGTTTTTTCTGCTGTTCTAATTATCCTCCGACGTCCGTGTCTGTCTTGTTGGGTTGCAGAGCCAAACCAGACAGTTATAGAGGTGCAGATGACAGACTCAATAGTTCCTCTGTAGAACTGGATCAGCAGCTCCTTGGGCAGTTTGAGCTTTCTGTGTGTGTAAGTGAGAGTGTGTGTGAGAGAGAGGGTGGGGGGGCATCAGTGGAAAAACAACCATTCCTTTTTTGCAAAGCTGTAGCAGGCTGGGAAGGAAAGAACAGTTTCTACATATCTGAATGCCTTGATTTTTGGTAAAAGAAAATCGATCGGCTACTGAGAGTTTCTGATTAATTCATCAGGAAAAGCAGGGTTCCACTAGACGTACACAGAGTGCCTTTTCCTTTAAAAGGACGGAAGTTAAACCCCTCCTCCTCCAGATTGGAGTTTAAAGACTCCTGACAGGCCAGATTTCCACCAGTGCCTCTCCTGGCATAAATTAACCCAAACACTGAAATTTGCAAAAAGTTTGCAAAAAGAGGAAACCGTGGAGGATTCCTCAACCCGCAACACCCCTCCCCACATCTTTCCAAAAATGCCTTTCAGCCAACCGGGACCCAATTGGGGGCTGCCTGGCATATTCGATTCAACATCCCCACCCCCACCCCAACCCAAAATTACACGTGATCTCCTCCTTGCAAGCTTTGGCATCCTCCGGGGGCTCGGATGTGTCTGCATTTCCTGTGCTGAGTCCGCTTTGCAAAGCAGAAGAAGTCAAGTGGTGGCTGGGAAGAAAGAAACTGCTGTTTTTCCTGATAGCAGCTGAGGAAGTCTTTGGATGCTAAGATGGGAGGCATATAAATCAAAATCGAATCAAACAACAGATAGATGAGAGAGAGAGAGAATGAGAGAGAGAGAATGAGAGAGCAAAAGAGAAAGAGAGAAAATGAGACAAAGAGACGGAGAGAAAGAGAGATGATAAGGAGGGAGGGAAGGAGGAAGGCAAAAGGGAGGGAAGAAAGAAGGAAAAAGCAAAAGCTGAAGAAGCTTCTTGGATGGGAAGTGAAAAGTCTTCAAAAATAACTAGAAAGTTCAGAAAAACCAGAAGAGAGAGACGGGGGAGGGAGAGAAGGCAAGAAAGAGAAAGAAAGAAAGAAAGAAAGAAAGAAAGAAAGAAAGAAGGAAGGAAGGAAGGAAAGGAAGGAAGGAAGGAAGGAAGGAAGGAAGGAAAGAAAGAAAAAGAAAGAAAGAAAGAAAGAAAGAAAGAAAGAAAGAAAGAAAGAAAGAAAGAAAAGAAAGCGAGCTGTGATTTTCCTTCAAATCATCCTTGGCCTGACTAATTTAGTCTCTCTCACTCCAGGTCCTATCTTGCAGGGAAGTGAGAGTGAGGATGCTAAGAAAATTGGAGGAAAATCAAACAGGCGCCCTTAAATTCTTCGGGTTAAGGAACCGATGAAAGGACTGTCAGAAAGGGGTAAGATCTGAATCAAATTTTACTTTTTGGGTGGTGGGGGGGAGACACTGGGCAGGTCCTGGGGGGTGGGGGTAGGGTTCTGCCTAAGCAGGGGGTTGGACTAGAAGACCTCCAAGGTCCCTTCCAACTCTTGTTATTCTAAATGGGTAGTTTGTCTCTCAGCACCTCCCACCCTTAAAGGGCAAAATAAATACCAGAGGCCCCTTTTCTCCTACTTTTACTTTCGTTCATTTTGCATTTGCATTTTTGCAGCTGCATTTTTGGCCAGCCAGACTTCCAATCAAAAACTTCCAATGTTCAATCTGCAAACTTTCTCCTTTGTGTGTGTGGGGGAGGGGGGAACAAGACCGTGCCCCTTGCCCACCCCTGCCAGAGGACCCTCTGGAATCTCAGCAGAATCCAAACCAACCTTGCCCTGACTTAGGCTCCCATCTTTCCTGGCTGGGAACGATGGGCTCTGCAATTCACACCTCCAGAAAGCCCCAAGCTTGAAAAGATGGCCTCCAGCACCCCAAGAGGCAGGATGTGGTGAAAAAGGGACCTCCAGCCCCAGCAGTGTTGAGTGTCGTCTTTGCACATATATAGAAATGGGAGAAGATTCTTCCCTTACCTAGTTTTCCTTTGGAGTTTTTCTCTCCTTGCTTCTCCCTAGGAGGAACGGACTTTCCGACCGGCCGGCTGGCTGCTTGAGGGCCTCTAGTGAGCTCTGCCGGCCGGCCTCCCCCCTTTCCCTCCCCCCCCCGCACCCTTGGTTCCCTCCTCTCTGTCTCTCGGTCTCTCCTCCCAAACTTGCAAAGGAAATGAGAGACTTTGCCAAAAACTACACTGCAAAGGAAGGAATGGACGGGTGTTGGGGAGCAACAGCGCAGCCGGGATGCTGAGCAGGGATGGGGATGTGTGGATGGGCATCCTGTCTAGATGTCCCTGGGATGGGTCAGGAGGAGAAGAGGAAGGAGGAAAAGGGGGGGGGGTCAAGGATATGGAAAAAGTCATGGACAAAGGGAAACCCTCCATGAAAATATACAAAAGTATGAAGACTATTGCTTAAGGCACTGCAAGCCGTCCTGAGTCTCCAGAGAAGGGCGGCATATAAATCAAATTTTTTTTAAAAAAAATCTGTTTTTCAAGACTTTTAAGACCTTCAGTCCAAGGGGTGAAATCTAGCAGGTTCTGACAGGTTCTGGCGAACCGGTAGCGGAACTATTGAGTAATTCGGAGAACCGGCAAATACCACCTCTGGCAGGCCCCAGAGTGGGTTGGGAATGGTGATTTTGCAATATCCTTCCCCTGGGGTGGGGTGGGAATGGGAATTTTCCAGTGTTCTTCCCCTGGAGTGGGGTGGGAATGGAGATTTTGCAGTATCCTTCCCCTGCTACGCCCACCATGCCATGCCCACAGAACCGGCAGGGGCAAATTGTGGATTTCACCCCTGCTGTGGACTTCAGTTCCCAGAATTCCCCAGCCCATGGTGTATTGTTCTGCTGCTAAAGAACTCCATAGCTCATCACCCTGATCAAAATGCAATGGTTGTAAGCATCCCATTTCTAGTTTTCTTCTGAGTTGGAAAGGAGCTTTCAGTGTTTCTCAACTCGGCGCCTTTTGAGATGTCTGGACATCAACTCCCAGAATTTCCCAGCCAGCCAATGGTTGCAGTGTCCCAGGGTCACATGATCGCTATTTGTGACCTTCCCAGCTGGCTTTCACTTAACAACTGTAAGGTTCAGTGAACTATTGCAGCGGGTTCGCTCAGCAACCACGAGAAAAAGATGGCTAAAATCAAATGTGACTCGCTTAGCAACCGTCTTACACAGCCATGGAGATTCTTGTGATTGCAAGCTGAGGACTTCTTTAGATGAATTTGTCCTGTTTGTGGTGAGCTGTTATCCCTGGAGAGATGCCACAAAGGGCTGGAGTTACAAATATTGTGCCCCTTGTTAGGAAAACGCAGTGGCCCACTTTCCTATCCCATGCAATGCCCTAAACTGACCGTCTTCAAGTTTCGTGTCATGCCCTGGCCACAGAACATGCTACAATCACAGCAGGATTTCCACCACAAGTTCAGCCACAAAACAGTGCAACCCTGTTATGTCATGGCCGGGCAGCTGAATGTGTGCCAGGGCTTATACCGAACGGTGTCTGCATGTCTGGGTGTCAGCTGCGAGGACACCGCCACCGAGCATGGTGAGAGGGCCTTTTGCTTACGGAGTGAACATAAGAAGTTTCTCAACGTGCATCGGAAATTAATGGGAAAGGATTCCTGGCTGTGAGTCCAAGAAGGGTGGGGTCCCAGTGTAAACACACAGATTTCTGTCTGCAAGCAGGGAGTTGACCGAAGAGCAACCAACAGCTTCCCGCTGAACGGAAGCACAGAAATGAAGCCTTCGACACTGCTGAATGTAGGTTGTGTCAAGAGTGATTGTGGCTTGCGGGTATGTGCACGCATACCTGCTTTAAAAGGTGCTCCTGCGGCACAGCTGCCCTTATTTTTCCATACTCCCCTCTTTGACTGCCAATAATCAATAACTGATGTTTGGCCGTGGAGGAGCTGAAATGGTGGAATTGACAGGAATTGTTGCAAAAGGCAGAAGACCCTGTCAGCCTTCCCCCCTTCCCGTTCCCATGGGGTTTTATCAGGGGTGAAATGCTACCAGTTCGCACGAGTTCGGGCGAACCGGTAGTAATAAGAGCTGCCAGTTCAGGTGAATTGGTAGTATAAAAATGCTACCAGATTGTCAGAACTGGTAGTAAAAAAATGCTACCAGTTTGTCAGTTCTGGTATTTCCGACAATCAGCTGTGCCGCACTGCGCCTGCATGCGTAATGTGCATTTAGTGCGCACTGCATATGCACACACACACAATGTGTTTGGCATGCACCATGCATTTGCATGTGCAGCATGCATTTGGTGCGCACCGCGCATGCTCAGGGAGTGAACTGGTGGCAAACCGTGAAGGATTTCACCACTGGGATTTATCGCCCACCCTCCAGGCAGTTGGAAGTTCACAAACCCTGAACCTGCCCAGACTTCATAGCTCTGTCAGCACATAATGCACTTCTTGGATGCTGCTGCCGTCCTCTTTCAGGACACCTGGAAGTCATTCATTTGTCCTTGGCTGAATGAAGAACATCTGGACTTTTTCTCCCTTTAAGCCATGAAATAAAATCTACGGCTGACACATAGGACATGTGTGCCACTGTACATCACGCATGCGTGTGTTCCACTATCGGTAGCCGGGAGCAGTTGGTCGCATTTTTTAAAAAAATCAGCTGCATGTGGCAATCAGGAGAAGTTCTGCGTGTTTTCCAGCTGTGATAGTCACATCTGGATGAGGTCACCCGCTAACTAACCATTGCAGACGCTCTCTTCGCCAGCTGTCTCCATGAAACTCCTCCCTGCTGTGGAGTGTGTGTGTCTGTGTGTGTTTCCCAGAAGGGTGTGTTGTTTTTCTGCTGAGATCAGAGGAGACACACCAGACGGGGGTAAGGCAGTTCAAGCAGGAACCATCCCATCCATTGACCAGGAAGGAGATGAGATGCCCTCATATTTTTCATTTTTCTTTTTTTCTTTTTAATTATAGTGATTGTAGTTGCAAACCATCTCTCTTTTTAACACAAACATTAATAGTCTTTTTTATTCTGATTTCTACCTTTTGTCTCTAATCACTCATAAAATCTATTCTATATCAAATAATATTCTGTTTCTTCATCTTTTATTTTATAAACTTGCTCTGGAGCCGCATGTGGCTCTTTCACCCCTCTGCTGCGGCTCCCTGCCACTCAAAATATGCATCACAACCACCAATGTGCAACACCCGCCGGCATGCGATTTATTGAGCTTGTCAACCCCGGGTAGATCAACCATGGATAAATCCAAGAAAAGAAAAATTTCAGAAGAAAACAGAACGTTGAATTCAACTACATCTGCTAGTTTTGTGGCCGCTCAAGAAATAGTCAGGCACGGGAAGGGTTTTGTGGCTCCCAGTGTTTTCTTTTCTGTGGGAAACGGGTCCAAATGGCTCTTTGAGTGCTTAAGATTGCAGACCCCTGGGCTAGTGGAAAAGGCTGGGCCCATGAAGTGTTGGGTTCTCCATGGGCCGCAGATCTTCAGAAGATGGATGGTGTTTTGTCAGAGATGACTTAAGCGGAAGTTCGGCTAGATGACCTTTGAGATCCCTTCCAACTCAAGGATCTAGGATTCTAGGACAGAGAGATCCTTGATCTGTTTGCAATCTATAATTCGATAGAGACAGAAGTGGAGCCCAGAAGGAGAGTCAACGGAGGGACTTTAGGAGCGATTCCACGGAGATATTTTCGGGGCGTAACCGGTAACGTCTTGCTGTGAGATGAACAGATCTCAAAGGATCTTCTGGACTGGGACGTCTCCTGGTTGCCTCCAACTGGTTCTCCCTTCCTCCTTCCTTCTGGTCCGGGAACTGGGTGGGTTGGGGCCCTCAAGGCAAGAAGCACTCCAGAGGGTTGTTGGAGTCAGGCAGGATGCTGCAGTTCAAGGGCCAGAGAATGTCCAAACGGGCCAGGGGTTTTCGGCAGTGCTCCTCCGCCTCCAGACACACAGAGCGACAGGGCTGCAAAGTGCCACCTTCCGGGATGCACTTGGGGACAAAGAGGCTGCAGATCAGCAAACGCAGGTGAGGGTAGCACCTGAGGTCCCGCAACACCTGAAAAAGAGAGGGCTGGGCTCAGTCAGGGGTTGGGAATTTAGGAATTCCTTATGTTGCAGGTCTGAGCTTCTACTCATGTCACCAGCTGGGCCACCCTCTTGAGGGACGAATGCTACCGCGCAATTCACTCACAAAGCCACACCCACAGAACCGGTAGTAACAAATATTACATTTCACCACTGGTTAACCCCCCTTTCCCCCTTCTCTCTGCCCTCCTGCCAGCCTCACATCTGCCCTCACCATGTAGTCTTGCAGCAGCTCCTCAGCGCTCTGTTGATGGGGGATCATCAGCCAGATGTTGGGGAAGGAGGTGGAATTGTAGCTGAGACCTTGGCACATTTCTATCTTTATGGGTTCACAGGAGGCCTCTGTTAGCGGTGGGAGAGAAGGCAAATTCTCAGAGACTAACCAGAATACAACTGAAAAGAGTTATGTTGCCCTTCTGCTTTTGTTGTTCTCCAGAATTCACACATCTGGTCTCCTGTTGGTGCCTCAGGTTCAGGGGTGAAATCCTGACAGGTTCTGGAGAACCGGTAGCAGAAATTTTGAGTAGTTTGGAGAACCGGCAAATGCCACCTCTGGCTGGCCCCAGGAGAGGGAAGGGAATGGAGATTTTTCCATATCCTTCCCCCAGGAGTGTGGAGGGAATGGGGATTTTGCAATATCCTTACCCTGGAGTGGGGTGGGAATGGGAATTTTGCAGTATCCTTCCCCCGGCATGGGGAGGGAATGAGGATTTTGCAGTATCCTTCCCTTGCCACCAAGCCACACCACATCCACCAAGCCATGCCCACAGAACTGGTAGTAAAAAAATTTGAAATTCACCACTGCTCAGATTGGTTTTTCTCAATGTCATGGGACCAGCCAGCTGAAGGCCAGGAGAAAAAGGAGGGGGGTGTGTGCACGCCTGGATGGGTGAGAGAGTGTAGTTGACCCACCTAGGAAGTTGGTTGAGATCAGAGGTGAAGTCTGAACTGTGGACCTTGCGATGCGTAGTTGGCCAGTGAAGGCAGCTTGGTCCACGTAAGTGGACATTACTCACCCACTGATGTGGAAGAAATGCTGGTACAGTTGACTTCGTCACTTCCATCCGGACAGTTCCTCCAGCTGTCACACACAAACTCCTGGGCCACACACTCGCCATTACTACAGACAAATTCTAGAGGTCCACATGTTTCTTGCACGGGATGATGGGTGGGAAAAAGAGAGAAGAGTTTAGAGAAAAGAATTCCTTGGACTTTCAAGATCAGCGTTTCTCAACCTAGGCAGCTTGAAGATGATTGGAGGTCAAGTCTCAGAGTTCAGAACTGCCTGGGGAATTCTGAGCGTTGAAGTCCACCCATCTTCAAGCTGTTAAAAGTGAGGAGCACTGCTTAAGTTGGTGAAGATGTCCACTTAGAGTTGATGTCCACTCATCCTCAAGCTGCCAAGGTTGAGAAAAATTGTTTAAGTTGGTGAAATTGTCCACTTGGCCTTGAAGTCCATCCATCCTCAAGCCGCCAAGATTGAGGAGCACTCCTTAAGATGGTGAAGTTGTCTACTCCACCCATGTTGTATTTCTGGCCTTTTTCTTTGAAGTCAGAGATTCCCCCAAAACAAATCCAGATTATTCTTGTGCCTTGCTTGAAAATAGCCACCTCAATTCTTCAGTTAAAAAAAACACACACACCCCAGAACATCTGGAAAAATGCACTGCATATAGCCAGGCCTTAGCACAACCTGTTGGCCCCAGCTTGGCTGGGAAACAATTCACAAGTATTCACAACACTTCACTTAGATCCATTGATTTGAAATCAGCCAGACTGCTATCTCCTTAATCTCGGCTGAAGTCCTGCAGATGCCGGCTGTTTGAAGCAGTGACTTATTAACTGTTTAGATCCTGACCTGCCAGTGAAGTGGCCATGCGTGAAAGTTAAACATTAATGTTTGTATATTTCAAAGCCGGATTCTAGGCAACAGTTTACAGAAAGGATGAATATTTTGTCCAATTAGGTCACCTGCCCACATGGCTTGCACCTTTAACACTTTTGCTGTGACTTTCTTACCAACACTTAGGTGAATACAGTAGAAGACACAGGATCAGAGGTGAAATCCAATTTTTTTTACTGCTGGTTCTGTGGGCGTGGCTTGGTGGGCGTGGCTTGGTGGGCGTGGCAGGGAAAGGATACTGCAAAATCTCCATTCCCTCCCCGCTCCTGGGGGGAAGATATTGCAAAATCTCCATTCCCACCCCACTCTGGGACCAGCCAGAGATAGTATTTGCTGATTCTCCAAACTGCTCAAAATTTCCGCTACCAGTTTTCCAGAACTGTCAGAATTTACTAGATTTCACTTCTGCACAGGATGTCCACTTACGCAATGCTTAAATTTTTTCCCCCCAATTATTAATTGGAAAATTAGAATTTGAATGATAGCATTATTAAACAAGCATAAAAATGTGTTAGAATTAAATAATGGGTGATTAGAAAATGAAAGAATGTACTGTAAGAAAAATATGTGTGGAAATGCTATTATCATGTCTTTGAATATTATAGTGACAGGAGGGGGGGGAGAAGTTAAAATAGAGATAGAAATAAGAGGGGTTATTATTGTATGTATATATCAATATATCAAGTAATATGACAGAGTAAGAAAAAGGTTTAGAATTGAATGGTGGTAGTAAAGGATATGTGCAGATAATATGAAAAAATTGAAATGAAATGTAACAATTGTAATAATATTATGTTTACTTTTATTGAAATGTATGATACTCGGGTATCACACCATTCACGCATCGATATGTATAAACAATATAAAATAAAAAAAACTTGGATTAAAAAAAGAACAGAAGGAAGTGTGCAACACACCTTCAAGAGAATACCAGAGAAGACACCAATTTAGGTCATTTCCTTGTTAATGATTTCTGTCGTTTTATTGCGTTGTTCAGCTACCCCTTTGACAGGGGTGAAATTTAGCGGGTTCTGATAGGTTCTGGAGAACCGGTAGTAGAAATTTTGAGTTGTTTGGAGAACCAGCACTCTGGCTGGCCCCAGAGTGGGGAGGGAATGGGGATTTTGCAGTATCCTTCCCCTGGAGCGGGGTGGGAATGGGGATTTTGCAGTATCCTTCCCCTGGAGTGGGGTGGGAATGGGGATTTTGCAGTATCCTTCTCCTGCCACACCCACCAAGCCACACCACGCCCACCAAGCTGCACCCAAAGAACCGATAGTAAAAAAAATTTGGATTTCACCACTGCCCTTTGGTAATTTAAATTTAAGGCTTCGTATCACTGCAGGGATGGTGGGGTGAAGGCAGATGACGAGGCAACGTGGTAAGATCAGTTCGAAAAGCCTGCTGAGAATTGGAGATGACCTTCGGTGCTTTTGAGATTGTGCAATTTGATCTGTATCAAAAATTTGCACCATTATCCCCAACCTCGGCCACTTTAAGAAATGTGGGACTCCCAACTCCCAGAGCTCCTCAGCCAGCAAGGCTGGGAACTGAAGTCCACACAACTTTAAAAAGTTGCCAAGGTTGTGAAACGCGGATCCGTCTGTCTTTCTATCCACCCAATTATGTAATTGGATACACAGTCTTTCTGCTTATATAAACACAACCCCACACATCTTGTGGATGGGGAGGAGGACTTCCCAAAAGGTCTTTTCTTGTTTGCCTGGGAAAATGGAACCATAATTACAGGAATCAAGAAACCAAAACTCTGTTCCATCTCAGAAAGAACAGAGCTTGGGAACAAGCGACCACAAGGCTTCTCATGAGACCTGGATCAAGTTCAGCCTTTCTCTGCTTGGCTGGGTCACCTGAATAATTTATAGAGTGGGAGGAGAGGGAAGGAGGAGGACCTTTGATGCTCTCTGAGCTTCATTGTTTTCTTGCAGATGTTTCATGGCTCAACTAGGGAACATCCTCGGCGTACCGATACTGTTCCCTACGTTGATGATTAAACATCTGCAAGAAAACAACCAAATCCAGAGAACACAAAGGACCCCAGAAGAAACCAATATTCCCACCAATACTGACAGGGTAACCTATGCAGTAGTGGGATTCAGCCGGTTCACATCTGTTCTGGCGAACCTGTAGCGGAAATCGTGAGTGGGCCTGCCGAACCTCTCTGGCATGATGCTGTTCTATTTAGCCACATTTTTGAGGCTGGGCTCATGCGCGGAAGGCCAGGCGCATGCACAGAAGATGTGCATGTGTGTGAAGCCAGCGTGCACGCCAGTGGTGAAATCCAAATTTTTTTACTACCGGTTCTGTGGGCATGGTTTGGTGGGCGTGGCAGGGGAAGGAACTGCAAAATCCCCATTCCCTGCCCAATCCAGGGGAAGGATACTGCAAAATCCCCATTCCCTCCCCACTCCTGGGGGAAGAACACTGCAAAATCTCCATTCCCACCCCACTCTGGGGCCAGGCAGAGTTGGTATTTGCCGGTCCTCTGAACTGCTCAAAATGTCCGCTACCGGTTCTCCAGAACCTGTCAGAACCTGCTGGATTTCACCCCTGGTGCACGCACATAGCGAAACGGTGGTAAAAATCTTTGAAACTCACCTCTGAACCTATGATATATAAACCGAGAACAACCCACCCCCTTTTCTAGCACTAGATGAAGTTACCTAGTTAGGTAATGAAACATCTGCAAAAAACTATGAAGCTCAGAGAGCATCGTGGACCTCAAAGTTCCATCCTGAGCTTCAAATATTCTCTTCTTTCTGCATTTCCTTTTTTTGTTTTTCTTTTGGTTTATTTACCAGAGCAACTACCCCTCCAATCATTAACCCTGCATAACTTCCCATTCCAGGTCAGGTCTATCCAATGCTCCTGGTTCAGACCAGTTCAGCTGAACTGGTAGCGATGGTGACTAATAGTTCGGAGAACCAGTAGCAATGGCTGTGTGAGGCTCCACTCATCCACCTGGTCATCGTTACTTCCTGGTTTTAACCAGAAGTAACCTGTTTTTTACCCTCCGCACATGTGCAGAAGGGTTTGCGCATGCGCAGGGGGTCCAAGCACACACATAACGTGCGTGCACACACAAGCAAAGTGAAAGCATGCACATAGCATGTGCACTTCTGAACCGGTTGCGAAGGTAAGTAGATTTCACCCGTGGGTCTACCCTTTATTTGGGGCAAGGGGTGAGCAGATGACTAGCTGCATCATTTAGCCTCGACGGAGCCACCATTACCTACTTTCACTCAGGTTGTGGGCACGGTAGATAGCAAAGAATCCATCATCCACAATCTCCTCGTCAGCCACAAACAGGACGGTCATGACGTGTTGGGATGAAGTCAACACAGGAGGCAGATTGGAGTTGCAGAAGCTGCAGAGAGCAGGGAAGTCAAACTCAGTTCTGGAAATGCGGGGCAGGGGTTTTAAGGGTCCAACCAAGAACCTAAAGCCAAGGTGAGCATGCTCGCCTGGCTTATTCCACAAGGAGCAGAGGAGTGTGTGTTGACCACATCACAAATGACACCATTCGACAACATTTTGGTGTGGCACCAATTATAGAGAAGATGAGAGAAGGCCAACTCCGCTGGTATGGACATGTTGCACATTCCACCATGGCCAAGACTGCATACCACCCAGAAGTCAATGGCCGGCAACCTTGTGGCCGTCCAAAACAGAGATGGCAAACCACCATCAACACAGATATCCTGCACCATGGAGACGCAGCTGAGCGTGCAAAGTGGCATTCAATCATCCGAAAAGCGGAGCCTGGACCTGCGGGAATACGCTAGGAAGAAAGAAGAAGCAAGGGAGTGTTATGTGCGGATGTGTAAGAGCCCATCTTACCGACCCATGAGGCTGCTGGCCCCCATGGCGGCACTGTCGTACACCTCCACAAAGTCGAAATTGCAGTCTTCGTGGGACTCGAGGCTGAAGTTGTGGAATTGCAGTTGGATGACGTGGTCCACAGGCACGGAGATGTGCCAGAGACAAATCTGGAAGAGAAGAGGAGAAGAGAAGTTCAGGAGGATGGGGAGCTCCATGCTAAGAAAGAAGGGTGTCACAAGGGTTGGTAAAAACCTGGAAGAAGATCCCAAACCTTTTCTCCTAGCAGCCCCCTAGATTTCTTTGAACATGGACATGTCATTGGTTGGGGTGAAGAGGGGCCTGAAGACAGAGGCCTCAAAATCATGGAAAGTGGACCTCTTTTTTTTTTTGATTGGAATCTTCATCGACATGAACATGAAGAATGAATCCAAAAGTGAGTTGTGATGGAAGGGTTTGCTCTGTCATGACCCCAGGATCCTGCGTATGGGACTGTTTTTTCTCCCTTACTCAGACTCCATCACTGTAGGAGGCCCATTTTTTAAAACCACTGACGTTTAAATTTCCAAGTGAAATTTTTTCAGACTCAAACTTTTTCTCTACCTCTATCTCTACCTCTCTACCTCTATCTATCTATCATCCATCTATCTATCTATCTATCTATCTATCTATCTATCTATCTATCTATCTATCTATCTATCTATCATCTATCTATCTATCTATCATCCATCCATCCATCATCTATCTATCCTATTCATCTATTCATCTATCATTTATCTGTCAGTCAGTCTATCTATCTATCTATCTATCTATCTATCTATCTATCTATCTATCATCTATCTATCATCCATCCATCCATCCATCCATCCATCCATCCATCATCCATCATCTAGCTATCCTATTCATCTATTCATCTATCATCTATCAGTCAGTCTGTCTATCTATCTATCTATCATCCATCATCTATCTATCCTATTCATCTATCATCTATCAGTCAGTCAGTCAGTCAGTCTGTCTGTCTGTCTGTCTATCTATCTATCTATCTATCTATCTATCTATCTATCTATCTATCTATCTATCTATCTATCTATCTATCTATCTATCATCTATCTATCTATCTATCTATCTATCATCTATCTATTTATCTATCACCAGGTCCAATCCTTAGAGGCCAGGCTTCCCCAGAAAGGGATAACTGCTGCAGTGATAGAGCTGGAAGTTGGGACTTCTGGGGCAAGATGAATCCCCAAGGCCCAAGCTTGGCCCTCTCAAAAGTCTTCACTCACCTGTAGATGTGAGTATGGTTTGGGGTAGTTTGGGGAGAAGAACTGTCCCTCCAAGCTAGTCAAGGTCCCACCACAACCTGGAAAAAGACAACCAACATCACAGATGGTCGTGGATTTATGTTACTGGCACTTTGCTGGTTATGCCTGCAATATCCTCCCGTTTCTTCATTTCTCCAATTTCCTCCTCCTCCTCATGTGAGGCAGAGTCACAGCAACGTTTCCTGCTTGTGTGGGTACCGTACCTGTATGCTTGGCACTACAATTGGCTTCATCTCTATTGTCCAGGCAGTCCTGGTGACCATCACACACGAAGGCTGGCAGGAGGCAAAGCCCTTGATCACAGAAGAATTCATCCCAGGAGCAGTTCTCTAGAAGAAATATAGGCCTCTGGAAGTCAAGGAGTTAAAGGTTCAGATCAAACCCAGTCTACCTTGGAACTGGTTGCAGTTGACTTGGCTCCCTTCAGAGGAAGAGAAGGAAAAGAATGAGGAGGAGGAGGAGGAGATGAAAAAAAGAAGAAGAAGAAGAAGAAGAAGAAGAAGAAGAAGAAGAAGAAGAAGAAGAAGAAGAAGAAGAAGAAGAAGAAGAAGAAGAAGAAGAAGAAGAAGAAGAAGAAGAAGAAGAAGAAGAAAAAGAAAAAGAAAGAAAGAAAGAAAGAAAGAAAGAAAGAAAGAAAGAAAGAAAGAAAGAAAGCACCAGTCCTGTTGTTGTCTGACTCGTGATGCCCATGTAATGCTCAGTCTTTATTCTACCTAATGTCAAAAAGATTTTAAGCCAGTTTAAAACTGCCACGCAAGCTGTCCTTTATTTCCCTCACCAATTTAGAACTTTCCCACGTTCGGAGGATAAAATTAGCCAATGCATCCATGTGACTGTGGAGTAATAAATCAGTGCTTGGCTAATTGCGAAAGTTCGTTCTGCAAAACATTACGGCAATTTTCCCAATTGATCATTGATACAGGGGCAACCATTGTCTTCGTCTTGAGACAAATCAGTCTTCTCTTAGCTGTTATCTGGAGAAATGGCCATATCCTGCGCTGAGGTCTTCTTGTCCAGTCTCCATCTTCAACCATGATGCATTTGATACATAATAGTCTACATCAGCAGTCACCAACTGTTCGTCCATGGACCCCTAGTGGGCCACGAGAAACTTTTGCTGGTCCGCAGAAAAACTATTTGCATTTTTTTTATATTGCACTCAATCAGGGGTCCTCAAACTATGGCCCCTGGGCTGGATACTGCAATGAATGTTTGTGTTGCTGGAGAAAGTCTCCCTCTTCGGGGTCTTCTTGTGTGGGTTGGAGGGGGGAAGAAATTCTGACCTGGGGTCTGCTTCAGTCTCCTGGTGTGGGGCTTTGGGCGAAGGCTGGAGGGAAGCGCCACTGGTGGCAAGGAGCCGGAGAGCCTTGCTCCAGTGGGACTGCATCATGGCCTGGAACTGGCTGACCATCTCAGCCCGCTGAGCCTCCAGGCGCCAGTACCAAGCCTTGCACTCCCATAGGTCTTCCCTCTGCTTGGAAAGCCTATGCTCCTAGTCCTCATTGAGGTGCTTCTGCTGAGCCTCCTTCTTGGTCAGATCCAATTTGAACTGAGCTGTTTTGCCAACTCTTTCTCGTGGTGGCTGCTTAGCTCCAACAACTGCTCCCTGTTGGGGCCCTAAGGAGCCTGGGCGGGGAGGTGAGGAGTGGCTGTGAGGAGATGGGCGAGTAGAGACCGGCGAGGCACCCCTCAACGTGAGTGACATGGAGTTGACCACGCCCACTCAGTCATATAACCACCTAGCCATGCCAATCCAGCCAGTCATTAGGTAGATCATATTAGTGGTCCACTAGATTTAAAATTATGAATTTAGTGGTCCCTGAGGTCCGAAAGGTGGGTGACCCCTGTATTAGGTGCTTCTGCTGAGCCTCCTTCTTGGTCAGATCCAATTTGAACTGAGCTCTTTTGCCAACTCTTTCTTGTGGTGGCTGCTTCGCTCCAGCAACTGCTCCCTGTTGGGGCCCTAAGGAGCCCAGGCAGGGAGGCGAGGATTGGCTGGCAGGGGAGGGTGAGTAGAGGCCAGCGAGACGCCCCTTGATGTGAGCGAGTCACATGACCATCTAGCCATGCCCACCCAGGCGGTCATTAGGCAGATCATATTAGTGGTCCGTGGGATTTAAAATTATGAATTTAATGGAGTCCAAAAGGTTGGGGACCCCTTTTAAGAAGAGTCTACATCTCTTCTTAAAAGCTGATGCTAAGCTATTTTGTGTGCCGGAAGCTAACTTTAGCTGTACAGCAGGACAATGGAACATACGAGGATACCTCAAGACCTGGTCAACATATATTTGAGGTCTTTTTTTGGGACTCTCTTTATATCTTTGCACTCTAGAAAGAGTGCAGAGAAGAGCAACAAAGATGATGAGGGGACTGGAGGCTAAAACATATGAAGAACGGTTGCTGGAACTGGGTATGTCTAGTTTGATGAAAAGCCAGTCAGCCAGTCCTTGTAACTACCGGTTCGGCAAACCAGATTAAAATGAACATCCGGTTTGCTTGAACTGATTCGAACCGGCTGAATCCCATCCCTGGCTATTATGTTAAAAAATCGAACTCCTTCCCACCGAAAAGCAACTTTCCACCAGCCTCTAAATTCATCCCCGTTCAAGAAATAGCAGGCACTTACTTTCACTGGGGAGGATGGCCCGGTACCTTGCCGTGAACCCCGAGGGAGCAGTATTATCATCGGACACAAAACCAACTTTTATCTGGTTAGAGTTGGTGTTGATAGTCGCTGGAGCTACAGTGCCACAGTACCTGTAAAAGTTGCCACGTAAGCAAGGGAGCAAGGAACTTTGGACCCCCCTTCTTCCCCCTGGAGAGAGATCTACAGGCAGTCCTCGTTTAGTGGCCATTCACAGTGGTGACAATATTGAAAAAATAACGTCACAATGATCAATCCTCACGGTTATGACCTTCACAGATCTGTACAACAAAGCTGAAATAAGACCCTAAGCACAGTTGTGGTTTCAATTAGTGACCACTTCATTTAATGACTTAACATTTCCACTTTTCTTTTGACTGTTTGATCAAGTCTGATCACGCGTCTGTCAAATGTTCTCAGTTGGGAATCAGAGTGAAATTTTAGGGCTGAAAAAGACAGTACCAAACTGGATGAAATGTTGAATTGGATTATTGATCATTTCAATGTGTTTGTAAACAAGAGAGTTTTTTAAACCAATTAAAAACTACCTTCCTAGAGGGATTTAGAAGGTTCAAAAACAAACTACGGAAAAGCCAATGACATTTGAAAGATTAAGACATCCACTTGAAACAACGGATATGGAGATTCATTGCCTCCTGCTCGTTCCTTATTAGTCTGATAGAATTGGAGTAGCTCTTGGTGGATTGGAGGGTATAAAAATAAAACAGAACAAATCAATACGTAAGGAAACATTTCCAACTCTCGCCACCAGGGGGACCATAGGCAAGAATAAATCATCTATTCTTAGCGATTGTCCCACTTGGTTAGAGGATATTCCTTTCTGCATTGCTTTTATCCAATTCAATGGTGAAGCCGTTAAAATGCAGGTACTTTCTGGATATTGGCTTGTCTCAGTCATCTGGATGCAGGATCCAGGAAAGCTAAAATCCATCCCATCTGGAGGACCCCGGCTAGCAGCTAAACGCATGTGTAAACACACAGAGAGGCCCGGGCCTTCTCTTCTCCAAGGCATAATACTACCTACCTGGTACTCCTGTCCCAAAGGGAGAGACTATCGGACTCCTCGTAGATCTCCAGCCGGTCGTAGAAGCACAGATCGGAGGCCTCTATATCCAAGGTTTCTATTTTCAGCTGAATCACCATCCCCAACTTCACTTGGATCTGCCAGTGGCAGAGGACGTTAGGTGGGTAGGAATTGGGGTAGTTGGGAGAGCTGAAGGTGCCCCCGGGACCTCCAAGTTCACCTCCACACACTACAGAAGAAGGAGACAGAGAACGAAGCAACTCTTCAGAGAAGCAAATCTTAAATTAGAGCAACTGGGTTGGACTCGGTGGTGAAATCCAATTTTTTTTACTACCGGTTCTGTGGGCGTAGCTTGGTGGGCCTGGTGTGGCTTGGTGGGCATGGCAGGGAAAGGATACTGCAAAATCTCATTCCCACCCCACTTTGGGGCCAGCCAGAAGTGGCATTTGCCGGTTCTTCGAACTACTCAAAATTTCTGCTACCGGTTCTCCAGAACCTGTCAGAACCTGCTGGATTTCATCCCTGGTTGGACTCAACTGAAGAAGACCAAGCAAAGATGTTGACATGGTTAGAACTTCTCCATAACCTCACCTCTTCCAGAGATGTGAAGGCACAACCTTCATCCTCCACCAGCATGGCCAGTGAGGACAAGACAAACACATTTTGCAAATAAAAAAGCTCAGTGTGTGTTGTGAAGTTTGCAAAGAAAGGCACTGTGAGGACATAACTCTTCTACCTCTGTATTCCACATCTGTATATGATAGAGACTAGGCTCAGCCAAGGTCAATATTTTTCCTGATCTTCTCCAAATATTGAATTGCAGTTCCCAGTATTGGCCAGGCTGGAGGGAAATGATGGGAGTTCGAGGTCATTTAGAGGACTCCACATCAGATTGATTGAGCTCATAGTGTGTTGTGAGCTTATTTAGTGTGGGGCATAGAGCAGTGGTTATTGGAGTGGCGCGATGGCCTAGAGGTGCAGCTCTTGCCTCACAATCAGGAGGCTGTGAGTTTGATCCTAGGTAGAGGTAGATATTTCTCTCTCTGGGCACACTGAGACTATATCTGCTGAATGAAACTCCGCATTGGTGACAGGAAGGGCCTCCGGCCATTTAAAAATTCTGCTATCTCCATTCACTTGCCCAGATTTTAACAAGGTGGGCTTGTTAAAAAAACAGGCCATGGGGGGGCTGTGCTGTACCCCCCGTGCCCCGATTTGGGCCTAATAGGCCTCCCTGAAGCCTCCTAGGAGTGAAAATGGGGTGCATATGAGCTCCTGAAAGGGGCGGGGCAGAGCAGGGCAAGCCAACAATTTAAGTACCGGTTTGCTTGAAACGGCTGAATCCTGCCACTGCCCAGATCAAAGAAACCAGGTTACAGAAACAGCCTCAGCAGTAACTGGTACTCACCAGGCCCTGGTTTTGTGGTTTCCTGCAGCTCTTGCTGAGACGGGGCAGTGGTGGAGATGGGGTCCCAAGAAGTCCTCCTGACTGAAGTGAAGGTGGCATTGGCGACGTTGTGCCCAAGGAAAGTCTCAAGAGTGGGCTTGCTTGGAGGAAGGGACTTCAGTTCTGCCTCCAGGAAAAAAAAGAAAAACCCGAGAGAGAGAAATTGACCAGGAAAAGACTAAAGACACCCAAATTAGAAGAAAAATGGGTCTCGAAAGCTCTGTTCCTCAGTTCTCACCCCCTCCCTGCCTTTTTCAGCTTGGTTCCTCTACAAGACTCCTGAAAGTCAAAATCTGCCTCCCAAAAAGAAGGCAGATCATATTAGTGGTCCGTGGGATTTAAAATTATGAATTTAATGGAGTCCAAAAGGTTGGGGACCCCCCTGGTCTACATCTCTTCTTAAAAGCTGATGCTAAGCTGTTTTGTGTGCCGGAAGTTAACTTTAGCTGTACAGCAGGACAATGGAACATATGAGGATACCTCAAGATGGTCAACATATATTTGGGGTCTTCTTTGGAGACTCTCTGTACATCTTTGCACTCTAGAAAGAATGCAGAGAAGAGCAACAAAGATGATGAGGGGACTGGAGGCTAAAACATATGAAGAACGGTTGCTGGAACTGGGTATGTCTAGTTTGATGAGAAGAAGGACTAGGGGAGACATGAGAGCAGTCTTCCAATATCTCAGGGGCTGCCCCAAAGAAGAGGGAGTCAAGCTGTTCTCCAAAGCACCTGAGGGCAGGACAAGAAGCAACGGGTGGAAACTCATCAAGGAGAGAAGCAACTTAGAACTAAGGAGAAATGTCATGACAGTGAGAACAATCAATCAGTGGAACAACTTGCCTCCAGAAGTTGTGAATGCTCCAATACTGGAAGTTTTTAAGAAGAGGTTGGATAACCATTTGTCCGAAGTGGTGTAGGATTTGGGGGGTTGGACTGGAAGACATCATGGTGGCCACCACCGGCTTCCCTCCAAACAAGCCCGTATTGGCCCAGGATGTGCTTCAATTGCAGGAATGTCCCCCCCCCCAGACCTCACCCCTCAATCCAGAACTTACGGTAGGTGACCAGGATGCCCACAAGCAAGGCCAGGAGGACGAGGAGCAAAAGGCTCAGGACCGTCACACAAAGCCAGGAAAATTTGCAGTCTGGCTTGAATTTCTTGCTGGCTGCCTCTCGCACTTGCTGAGCTGCAGGGTAGGAGAAGCAGGATGGCCATCATGGCACCCTTATCCATCGGTAGATCGGCCTCCCACTCCCTCCCTGGCTGTTCCGATGACCTCTTGTGATAGCCCCAAGAAGGAGCTCTGGCGGAGAGACTGGAGCAGAAGACTTTTTACATGTTGCTCTAAATAGGGCGAGGGTTAGGCAATCTTGCTGGACTTGGAGATATTTCCTTCCTTCCTTCCTTCCTTCCTTCCCTCCCTCCCTCCCTCCCTCCATTCCTTTCTTCCCTACCTTCTCCTTATCTCTCCTTCCCTCCCCTCCCCTCCTATCATTCTCCTTCCTTCCTTCCTTCCTTCCTTCCTTCCTTCCTTCCTTCCTTCCTTCCTTCCTTCCTTCCTTCCTTCCTTCTCCTTATCTCTCCTTGCCTCCCTCCCTTCCCTCCTATCTCTTTCTCCTTCCTTCCTTCCTTCCTTCCTTCCTTCCTTCCTTCCTTCCTCCCTCCCTCCCTCCCTCCCTCCCTCCCTGCTGGATTTCACGTCCCATGTTTATCACTCACTCGGACCAATTCCCACAACCCCCCTGGGCAGCATAGCTCTTCCGTCTCAGAGAAATGGAAGTTGGAGTCCATCCTGAACCTGAAAAGCACCCAGCTGTGGAACACCATTGAAATAGAAACGTGAGCTAACAACCTTGACATGATGCACCACCCAACCATCGCCTCTCTAACTTTTAACCTTATAGAGATTTCTATCCCATCCTTGCTTCAGTACAACTCAAGGCAAGATTCATAATGCTTTCTTTTGCTAACAGCAACTCCCTGGCATGGTGGGTTGGGCTAAAGAAGCCTTGAACTCAGAGCCTCTTGGTTTTCTAGTCCAGCCTCTTCACTTTCACACCAAACTGACTCTTCCTGTCCTGCTGGTACTGTTGTATCATCTTAGTGCCCCTCCAAAACATGGACATATATTGATACCAAATCCATTGGCGGTGAGTTTGGCATCACTGCCCTTCTCCTCCTCCAGCTGGTTCTGGGTTAGCGTCTCGCCGTCCTCCTCAAACACAGGGTTGGAGAACTCCCTCAGCACGTTCGGTGGCAAAGACAACATGACAGTCTCCTGGGGGGGCATAGAAAATGGGGCATTTTGAATTTAGTGGGTCTCCTCCTCGCCCTTTTAAGTAACTCTCCGTTTTTCTTTCAAATCGGTTTTGGCATTTTGGAGCCGAGAAAGAACAGTTCCTCCAAATAATAAAATAGCCTTTGGGACTGAGCAGCCCACAAAATGAGAAGATCCCTACAGAGGGAGAAGTAATCAAGAAAACATTGGACTGTGCAGAAATGAATAGATTGACTTTGACAATCAAAGAAAAGGAAGAATCGGAATATTTTAAGATATGGGGGCAATTTTACCATTGGTTAGAGAAGATAGATAGATAGATAGATAGATAGATAGATAGATAGATAGATAGATAGATAGATAGATAGATAGATAATAGATAGATAGATAGATAGATAGATAGATAGATAGATAGATAGATAGATAGATAGATAGATAGATAGATAGGATAGATAAATGGATTAAATGTGGGAGAAATGTTACAATAAATGAAATGATAATATCAAGATATGATAAATATTGGAGGAATGAGAAGAAGACACAGAAGTTGTACTCAGATGATACACTGAACGATTGATTATATAATGTATGTTTGTTTATAAAATAAACAAAAAAACTTTTAAAAAAACGTAAAATGTCATTTAAACTCACTGAGCGGTGAGTTTTAGCAGAAGCCAGAAAGAAAATACTGCACAGCCTAACCACGTTCTGGCTTGGAAGGGTTAAAAGTTTGGAAACTCTGGTTGCCAAGCCAGGAAAAAAATCTGTTTCGGTGTAGAAGAAGAGCAGGGAGCCAATAAAGCTCACTTCTTCCTCTTAAGACAAGTTGGACAGACTGATATGTCTCGAGCCATGATAACTTGGCTTGCCAAGAGGAAGAACGTGCTGGATCCTACATTCTTGGTCAGTAGGATCACTGCTTTTCCAAAGGAGTCATCGAGGGAGCAAGCAAATTCTCGTTTCCCCCCGGTAAACTCAGTCCTTAAGGGGTAAAGATCCGTTGCAAACAGCTGATAACTAAGTTGGGCCCCTTCCAATGTCGCAATAGTACTTGTGGCATCACCTTACAAAGTGGGCTTGTAGGATTATTGTTTGTCTGTACATCTGTCCGTCTATCCATTTATATCCCACGTTTTTATTATTTTTTACAAATAATTCATGGTGGCAAACCTATCTAATACGACTTCCTCTTCTTATTAGCCCTACAACAACCCTGTAAAAGTGAGTTGGGCTGAGAAAAAGTGATTAGCTTGAAGTCCCCCAGCCGGCTTTCATGGCTAAGGCAGGACTAGAACTCACGGTCTCCTAGTGATTGGCCCAAGACTGCCCAGCTGGATTTTCATGCTTAAAATGGGACTAGAATTCACGTCTTCTGTTGATCGGCTCAAAGTCACCCAGCTGGATTTTCGTGCCTAAAGTGGAACTAAGTTGGGACTAGAACTCACCGTCTCCTAGTGATGGTCCCAAGGTTGCCCAACTGGATTCTCATGCCTAAAATGGGATTAGAATTCACGTCTCCTGGCCCAAGGACACCCAACTGGATTTTCATGCCTAACGTGGGACTAAGCTGGGACTAGAACTCACCGTCTCCTGGTGACTGGCCCAAAGTCACCTATCTAGCTTTTGTGCCTTAGGCAGCACTAGAACTCACTGTCTCCTGGTTTCTAGCTTGGTGTCTTGACCGGACCAGACCAAACTGGCTCTTTGTCCATATCACAATTATGGCATCAGACCGAAAGCCCTGAGGACAGAGTTTGAACCTGAAGTTGGAATTACTTTGACCACTGTCCCATCTCTGCCACACTACTAGGGTGAACCTCAAAGGTGTCCCAAATAGCATCTCCTCCCAGAATGGCATCTTCTCCAAAATTGTAGGCTCTCCCTGCTCTGCCTTGCCACAGTCTTCTCCAGCTGCTCCTAAGGAAGTTGGCTTGTAATGATGTGCTTGCTCGCCACAAGATCCCTTCCTCCCCACTCTATAAAAATAATTTCCAGGGATCCAGGAAATGAGGATCCCAGAAGACTGAAAGCCACGAGGGGAAGAAAAAAGAGACGTGTGCATGGGGGTTTTATAAACCAGCGTGTCTTTTCAAAGGCAGTTTCCACTTGGGGAAGGGGTGAGGTAAAATCTTTGGGTGGTGTTGTCCCTAATGGGGATTCCCCAGGAAGTCAGAAAAGGTCATTATGATGACTATAATCATGCAGGACACAAGAGTTGGACAATGGACATTCCTTGGACCCTGTTGGATGGAGATACGGAGCTCAAAGCATCCTCAGACAACTGGTCTTCTGCCTACCTGGTTTTGATTCTGTGCCTCTGGGTGAAAGTCGACCTCGGTGAAGTCCTTCATGGCCAGGAAGGAGGCTGGGGGATACGTAGACAGGATCCCTGCCTGTCTGGGGCTGCCACATGTCCCCCCTTCCTGTGGCATCTGGCTTTCTGCAGTGGCAGCTCTCCCAGGAATCTTCTGACATTCAACGCATGGACCAGAAGTTCTCCTCCTTGGTGAAGGATCTCCGAAGGGTGAGATGAGAGCTGCAAATTGATGGCTTTTCCCCTTTCCCGGTGAAGGCGATGGGTTAATTTAACCAACCGGCCCTGAACTTGCTTTCAAGACCACAGCCCATCCCTGGCCAACTAAGCCTTGGGAGAAGGGACTTGTTAAGCTGCTAGAAAATGAAAGAATGCGCAAGCATGAAAGCCACCAGGCGCCCCAGCGCCTTAATCCAACTCAGCTGAGGACTCCGCCAGGTCAGAGGCCCTGGCATGGGCTACAGTGCTCTTAAAGACACAGCGCTGCCCAACCAAACCAGGGCATCTGAACCACACACACACACATACATACACACACACGCACGCACACACATATTCCAATTTGGGTGGGATGCTAGAAGTGGTGGTGAGAAATACTTGCACAGGGTAGATTCCTGCTAAATATAGTGCAAGTGTCATGAAGGATCCTATAAACAAACAAAACGTTCTTCAAGCTGGGAGAGTAGAGTAGAGTAGAGTAGAGTAGAATAGGAGAGGAGAGGAGAGGAGAGGAGAGGAGAGGAGAGGAGAGGAGAAGAGAAGAGAAGAGAAGAGAAGAGAAGAGAAGAGAAGAGAAGAGAAGAGAAGAGAAGAGAAGAGAAGAGAAGAGAAGAGTAGAAGAGTAGAGTAGAGTAGAAGAGTAGAGCAGAGCAGAGCAGAGCAGAAGAGTAGAGTAGAGTAGAGTAGAGTAGAGTAGAGTAGAGTAGAGTAGAATAGAATAGAATAGAATAGAATAGAATAGAATAGAATAGAATAGAATAGAATAGAATAGAATAGAATAGAACAGAACAGAACAGAACAGAACAGATATTGGAATGAAGAATAAAGAATAGAGTAGAGTAGTGTGGAATGAGTAGCATAGAATAGGAATAGTGAAAAAATGACCATTTAAATGTTGTAACTTTAAATGGCCACTAAATGAACTGTTATAAGTGAAGGACTACCTCTCCCATGATCACAATTCAGGCCTTTGACAATGGGCATCTATTTATGACCTGTTACGGCATCGCACGGGGGGCGGGGTGGGGTGTATGGTGTTTACGGGATCACCGTTTACGATCTTCCCAGCCAGCTCCCAACAAGAAGCAAAATCAACGGGAGATGCCAGATTTTCCTTTTAACGCTTGTGCGATTCACAACCCTGGTGAAAAAAGTCGCAACATTGGCTTCGACTCGCTTAACCACCTTCCTTAGGCCACGGAGGTTCTATTTGGTCGTAAGCCGAGGAGTCCCTGTTCCCTCTTGGGTGCCAAACCTCTTTTCCGTGTCCTTGCGTCCAAAGTGCCATTGGCAGCACAGCTCTTCTAGCAGGACCGGGCATGTTGCTAAAACGCCCACATTCCAAGCGGCCCGTCGAGCCATTGCAAAACCTTTCTGGTCTTGTTCCAAAGCAAGGGACAAAGAGATCCTTGTTTGCCTGCTCAATTGCTCGGGAAGGAACACCAGCTCCTTATGGGCACTCAGATCTGTTTTTCAATCATTAATCCGCACCCTCGGCTGCATTTGCCTTCGTAATCTTGCTACCGAGACTAGTCCGCCTTTGGTGAGCCGGAGAGGCAATTAACTCAGCCAGGGTGTCCCGCTGGGAAGGATCAGGCAAGTTCCAGAAAAGGGGAAAACTTCAGAAAAAAAAAATGCTTGTATAATAGAGACAAAGATCCAAGAGAGGAATATGGAAGGCAAGCTAAGAAACGAACAATTAAAGCTTTAAAGCGGGCAAGAGACGATGGATAGAAAGGAAATATTTTTAAATATAATAGTGGCATAATTAAAAGTTAGAATAAGGATGCAAACTAGAGAGAATACACATTTTTATATAATAAGGTGAAGTAATAACAAGAGGGGAAATCAGAATTTGAACGATGGTATTATCAAGTATGCTTGAATAATATGGTGATCGGCATAAAGATAACATTAAATATTGAATAAATAATGGAAGATTATAACTTAATAGAAATATGTGTATTATTATTAGAACCATATAAGCTTGCTAAATGTAACAAATATGATTAATAGTATTTTGTTTGTAGTAAAAGGAATGAGACTTAGAATATGGGGATTGGCATAAAAATAACATAGTGAAATATTGAATAACTAAATAATGAAAGATTATAACTTAACATAAATATGTGTACTATTGCCAGAATTATATAAGCTTGTCAAACGTGGTATTATTTTATTTGTACTAAAATGTAAGGTGCTCAGTTGCCAAACTGTTCATGCATTGATATGTTTGTAAAAAAATAAAAAACTTGGGGAAAAAACAGCAACAAAAAACACTCGTATAAATGAGCCAAGCTACAGGGGATGAAGATGATCGGATGTCGCTTCGGCTTTGACTAGCTCAACTCTTAAGAAGAGTAAAATCACTTTTCCCAGAGATAATACAACTACACGCAGTAACAAACAGGCTTAGAAGGAGGCCTGGACTTATGACCACAACGGAGCCCAAAATTTCCACTGCCAAGCAAGGCTGTTAAGTGAGTTTGGCTCCATGTTACGACCTTCCTTGCCGTTTTCGTTAAATGAATCATGACAGTTGTTAAATTAGGCGCATGGCTGTTCAGACAATTTGGCTTCCCCATTGGCTTGGCTTGTCAGAAGCTCGCAAAAGGAGATCAGATGACTTCAGGACACGTCGACCGTCATAAAGATGAATCTGTTGCCAAACGTCTTAATTTTGACCACCTGACCCTGAGGAAGGATGCTTCAATAGTCGTAAGCGTGAGAAAAGGTCGTAAGTCACCTTTTTCAGTGCCATAGTAACTTCAAACATTCACTACACGAATGGTTGTAAATTGGGACTATCCGTTTAATTTCTTGAATACCTCAAGCCTTACAAATGGACTGCCCGCTTCCATCACCTGTGTATCACAGTATTATGTGCTCCTTCTCTATAATTTTACTACTGTTATCCCTGTGCTCTGTGCCACTGATGCTCCATCTTTTCTTCACCGCTATTTTCCCACTGTGCAAAAATGGAAGGTGCATTTTGGAGCGCGCACAGGGCTGGGATTCAGTTGGTTGGGACCGGTTCGGTTCGAACCGGTAGCTCTGACGATCAGCTGAGAGAGAACCAGTTTGCTCCGACGGTCAGCTGGGGCAGGCAGGTGCTATACCTACCTATATTTCCTTTGTTTGAAGCCCAGCTGATAGGCGCGGCAGAGCAGAGCCAAGCATCAGCTGTTTTACTCACTGGGGCTGTTGTAGAAGGTAAGTTTTAGAGCTGTTTTCAAATGCCCTGCATGCGGGCGGGGCACGAAGCGCCCGCTTAGCCAACCGATTGTTACATCAGTTGAATCCCACCACCGAGCGCGCACCCACCCTCTCCCCAGGTCCCCGAGCATCAAAATCTCTTGGGTCATCTCTTCTGCTCTTTCCCTGTCCTGGGATAGGGACCTTTGACTCCCTGATTTGGCTTTTAAGTAGCTCCCTTCCCAGACAGAGTGCCTCAGGAACTGCTGATAGTTTTACGGAAGAATGATCGAGTCTGTCATAACTGTCTGGTTTGGTACTTCAACCAAACAGGTAAGAGACTGTAACGGATAGTTAGGACTGCAGAAAAAAAAATGGCAACCAGCCTTCCTTCCACCATGGACCTGTATATTGTGTGGGTCAGGAGGAAGGTTAAGAAAATATCTGCAGACCATTCGCATGTCTGTTTTAATTCGTCCCCTCAGGGTGGTGCCAGAACAACTGCATGCCAAAACAACTAGAGCTTTTTTCCCTCCTGCCATCTCTGCTGAACACCTAATTCCCACAGTAGTCTTATGTCTAAGGATATTTACCTATGTAGTACGGCTGTATTACTTTTATCCTTCTCATTTGTTCTTTTCTTATTGGTATTATTAAAGGTAAAGGTTCCCCTTGCACATAGGCGCTAGTCATTCCCAACTCTAGTGGGTAGTGCTCATCTCCATTTCAAAGCCGAAGAGCCAGCGCTGTCCGAAGACGTCTCCGTGGTCATGTGGCCTGCACGACTCAACGCCAAAGGCGCATGGAATGATGTTACCTTCCCACCAAAGATGGTCCCTATTTTTCTACTTGCATTTTTTTACGTGCTTTCAAACTGCTAGGTTGGCAGAAGCTGGGACAAGGAACGGGAGCTCATCCCGTTACGCGGCAGCACTAGGGATTCGAACCGCTGAACTGCCGACCTTTCGATCGACAAGCTCAGCGTCTTAGCCACAGAGCCACCACATCCTTTTTGGTATCCTTTTTGATGTCATTATGATGATGATGTTATTACTCTGCTGTTTTGCACGTACACTGAGAGCTTCTGTACCAGAGACAAATTCCTTGTGTGCCTAATCGCGCTTGGTCAAATAAAAGTATTCAATTCATATTTTAGCAAAGTGAGCTGCCCATCCTATAACCCCCTCATGCCTGCAAATAGGCAGCCATGTCCTTCAGCTTCTTGCAGAAATACCACCTACCACTGCTGTGCTGAGGTCCACCCGCCGAGCCGTCCTCCTTCAGAGAAAATACAATGGGTCCACCGTCCAGATTGTGGCAGATTCAACAACAGTCAAGCCTCACAGCTCATCAGGGGCTGGGGGCTTCTTCCCGCACCACCCATCCCTCCCGTCAGAAAGATTTCTTGCCCGCAATTCACAGACACTTGTGCACAAACTGCAATGGGCTGTTCATCAACTTACAATTTTATTTCTGTACAAGCCTCCTTCCTGAGTGACCACGGTCCATTCCTCCAGCCTTGCTTACACAGTAAACAAGCTGTTCAGTCCAAACTGATAAATGAAAAAAAAAAAAACCCCACAAACACAAACACACACACACACACAAACGAAACGAAAAAAAAAAAATACCCCGTCCCAAACCAAGCAAAAATAGTAACACTGAGAAAGGCTTTGCTAGCCGGACCCTTGACGTCTAGTTACCCCTTCTGCCTTCCCCTCGGGGGTCCTGAGCATCCGCCTGGTTGAAATGGAGTGAAATATGCAAAGGGGAGGGCATTGGGGGGGGGGGGGGAAACAGGCCATGAGAATGGCAGAAGGGCATCGATGGGCATCCTTTGGGCTGCAAACTAAAGTGCCCACTCAAACCGACCTCAGTGCTCTGCTTGATTCATAACTGAGTTAAAGTTGGCTTGGTGCTTTTTTGTGAGAGGTGGGTGATGAAAAGGGGCGGGAATAAAACAGGGGAGGGGGGTTTCCACCCAGCAAATGTCTGGTTGTAAAACCGTCAAGGTGCTAACTCTAACTCTCAGCCCTTCAAGTAGTGCCTGCTTCAGAGGCGGGCTGAAAGGTTGACCCTGCACGATGGAGAATAAATAAGAGGATGGACGAGTTTGGTGAT
Organism: Coluber constrictor foxii; assembly: GCA_038048745.1. Taxonomy (NCBI): domain Eukaryota; kingdom Metazoa; phylum Chordata; class Lepidosauria; order Squamata; family Colubridae; genus Coluber; species Coluber constrictor. The sequence goes on from CM075967.1 coordinate 32,057,397, forward strand.
GCTGGCCAGCTGGCCCATCAAGCCCATCGCTCCCAAACTGGCTCAAACCTACCCCCCCCTCCCCCTCCAACGAAGTGCGTTTTGGCGACTCCACGGCATGCATGCAGCGAGAACCAAAATGAAAACTGAATCAGAGCAATCCTCATTTCGGAAAGGCAGTGAAAATAGTCCGAAGCGTTCCTGAATGGCCTCCATCTCAGGATGAACGAGGGATGTGGCAGAGAAAAGTTGAGACAGCAGGAGAAGAAAACCGAGGGATGTGGGGTTTTCCCCCCCGCCATATTTCTGCTGGTTGCGCTGTTGTGTCCCTTTCCGAAGGGCACTTGGATCTGCTGGGAACACACCGTGTCTTTCGTCTGGATGCTTTTAAGGCACAGTCGTGACAAGAAAACAGGTAGAATTGGATCCAGCGAGGCTCTGCTTTTGCGATAAAGTCAGTAAAAATCCGTCCACAAATGCTTCCAGTTTGTAAAAAAAGGAAACCAAGAGTAGCCCTGACCCTATGTGAAGAGATAGGAGTCGAAGTCCACGGTTCCTGCAGAGAAATCCCTCGCACACACACACACACCCTTCCCCGAGGAGGATCGTGCGAGAGCTGTGCAAAAAGAACAAACACGCCTTGCCGGATCTAAGATGCAAAATCGGATTCCGGGAAAACTTATCTAGTTCAGCAACTCTGTGGCCGAAGTGGCGTCCGACTGGAATCGGGCAGAGAGAAAACACCTCCATGGCTCAGCTCCAACACCCCCCCCCCAAGGGATCACAGGGGGACAGAAAGAACAGCTTATTGTACACCAAATTGTGGAAGGGTTAGGAGTGTGGGTGGACAAGAGGAGAAGGGAGGAAGGAAAAGGGAGGGAAGGAAAACATAGAAACCACCCCTGAGTAATTTTTTTTTTTCGGAGCGATGGCAGTAGCATGGAAACTGCCCTTCAAGGATGGTGTTTTATCCTTGGTTTTCTCCATCTTCTGTCCTGCGCGTGGGAGAAAGCCATCCCGGTAAAAACCGGCAACTTTAGTTAACGCTTTATTAAAAGCATTTTCTTCCTCCCTCCCTCTCTTTCTCTCTCTCTCTTTTTTTTGCTTTTGCTTGTTTTTTAGGAAAAAAGGGGGGGGGAAACCCAGTTTAGAAAAAAAATCCCTCAAGTCACCATTGTCCTGGGTCTCTGCACGCCCCCCACCCCACCCCACCCCGCTCCGGTTGCATTTCTGAGCTGGTGCATGGCTTGCGTCCTTCCTCTGGGATATTACGAGGATTCCTTTCTGTGGGGACGTGCGTGGCAGGTGGAGGAGGGGAGTGTGACCTTGAAGCTACATTCGGGAAGACGGGCTGGCCAGCTCATAGAAGAGGAGATAGGCGTCGCTGCTGCGGAGGTGGCCCAGGGAGATCGGCGTGACGCTGCGGGAAGGACAGAAAGGGAAATTGTCGTTAAGAGGGCGGGAGACCCATCTGGGATGTTGTGGGATGTAAATTATTATTATTATTTATTAAATTTATATACCGCCCTTCTCCTAGTGGACTCAGGGTGGTGTATAGCCAAGAATAAAAGCACTCCAATACAAAATTTAAAATATTAGTAAAAGAATTAAATAATTTTGGCCCAACAAATTTAAAAAACCAATAGACAATTAAAATTTAAAACCCGTAAAAATTTTAAACTTAAAAAGAGGGGGGGGGGGGGGTTACGCCAGCCCAGCTTGACAAAATAAAAAAGTTTTTAGGGCACAGCAAAAAGCCCGGAGATCAGGTATCATATGGATCTCAGGGGGCAAATCGTTCCAGAGGGCTGGTGCTGCCACAGAGAAAGCTCTCCCCCTGGGTGTCGCCAGCCAACATTGTCTGGCTGACGGCACCCTGAGGAGTCCCTCTCTGTGGGAGCGTACTGGCCGGTGGGAGGCTATCGGTGGCAGAAGGCGGTCCCGCAAGTACCCAGGCCCTATGCCATGGAGCGCTTTAAAGGTGGTCACCAACACCTTGAAGCGCACCCGGAAGATCACCGGAAGCCAATGCAGCTCACGCAGGAGAGGTGTCACATGGGAGCGCCCCCTCGCTCCCATAATCCCCCGCGCGGCCGCATTCTGCACCAGTTGGAGCCTCTGGGTGCACCTCAAGGGGAGCCCCATGTAGAGAGCATTGCAGTAGCCCAGGCGGGAAATGACGAGTGACTGTGCGTAATGAAGAACTGATGTAAGGAAAACTGGCAAGAAGAGACACCTACTTTGATTTCTGGCTGGTTCTGACCCACACTCACTCCAGCCCCAAGGGGTAAAGATAGAGAGTGCTGGCAGTCCTCATTTTACAACCAGAATCAGAACCAGTTTTCTGGTTGTACATCATTATGGTCCTCAGTTGAGGGACCCATGTGACTGGTCCTGAATCAAGGACAATTTTTTTTCTGTCGTTTGTTAAGTGAATCACTGTTATGCGAACAGTTCGGCTGTAAGTGTGAAGCTGTTCTTTTGAATGCTATTTTTTTTTTGCTGGAAATCGGCAAAAAAAAAATTGCCATTCATGGTCATGTGACTGCGGGATTTTGCGACTAGATGCAAAAACTGGGTGCATCATAAAGATGCACCCAGTTGTCACAGGACAGCGAGTGTGGGTGTATGCGGGACACATTTTAGGATAGCCAGAAGTGCATTATGGGCTGTAAATGCCCGTTCTGGTCCTGTTGTAATTCCAAATGGCTGTGAAACAACCAGTTGTAAATTAAGGACCATCAGAACATTTTACAGATTATTTTTTTTTAAAAAAAGAGACTGGATTAGTAAGAGACTTTGAGGAGTGAGCCATCCAAAGAGGCAAACTCTCCCTTTGGAAAGGGAGAATTGTGTTTCCCGGGCTGAATTATTATTATTATTATTATTTATTGGATTTATATACCGCCCTTCTCCTTGCGGACTCAGGGCGGTGAACAGCCAGATAAAAATACAATATACAAAAATTAAAAATCTTTAAAACCCATATAAGCATTGGCTGACAATTAAAAACAATTTAAATGTTAAAATACGACAACCCTAAAACACTAAAAATGTTAAAATACAATGGGGATCAGGCTAGACTGGCAAGCTGGAAAAGATACGTTTTCAGGGCCCGACGAAACGTCTGGAGGTCGGGGATCGTTCTCAGTTCTGGAGGAAGATCGTTCCAGAGGGTCGGGGCTGCCACAGAGAAGGCTCTCCCCCTGGGGGTCGCCAGCCGGCATTGTCTGGCTGACGGCACCCTGAGAAGGCCCTCTCTGTGGGAGCGAACCGGCCGGTGGGAGGCAATTGGCGGCAGAAGGCGGTCCCGTAAGTACCCTGGTCCTAAGCCATGGAGCGCTTTAAAGGTGATCACCAACACCTTGAAACGCACCCGGAAGTCCACCGGTAACCAATGCAGCTCGCGCAGGAGAGGAGTCACATGGGAGCGCCCCGTCGCTCCCATAATCCTCCGCGCGGCCGCATTCTGCACCAGTTGGAGCCTCCGGGTGCACCCCAAGGGGAGCCCCATGTAGAGAGCATTACAGTAATCCAGGCGAGAAGTGACGAGCGCCTGAGTGACTGTGCGTAGGGAGTCCCGATCTAGAAAGGGCCGCAACTGGCGTATCAGGCGAACCTGATAAAAAGCCCCCCTGGCCACAGAATGAGGAGAATGATTAGTATTAAACTCAAAATTTTTGTTGCTAAGTAAGACAGTTGGTGAGTTAAGTTTTGTCCCCTTTTATGACTTCTCTCGCTCGGGGGAAAAAGTTGGGAGGGCGAAAAGAGAGGCCGGGCACCAGCTTACCGTGAATCATTAAAGGCGTGCCATTCTCCAGAGACGGGACTCTTGCAGTAGGCCGTGTAATGGCCGCCCATCGTGGTCCCACTGTGGTTGGAGATGGCGTAGAGATTGTAAATTGCGTGATCTGAAAACAGAAGAGGTCAAATTAACGTCAGGGGAGCCTTTCGTTCACTTCTGGGTGTGCAAAAACCTGTGGCGGCCTCCATCGGAAGCGTGCAACGGCCGCCTCTTTCTCCCCAAATATTGCTAGCAGGATTTGCCGTGGCTTGACATTTGTTGACTTGCAAAAATAAATAAAATAAATAATCCGAAGATTCTCTTCATCACAATCTTGGCTCCCAAGAGGAGATTCGGAGGGAGAAGCAGAGTTTTCAATCTTTATTTTTATTTCATGATTATTTTACAGCAGTGGCCAAAATGGTGGAAACCTTTTGGGAAAAGTGTATTTTTCTAAAACTAGCTAAAAACTCCACTTTTTGGGGGGAGTAGTACCATAAAGTGATATATCCATGGAAAGATAATTTAATCAAGAATGTCATGCAATAACTTTTAGGAAGGATTTGCTATTAGAATAGCCGTTACACTATAAAGAAGAAAAGTGAAACATGTAGAAAAAAAATTGAGATATACAAAAATTAACACCGTAGAAAAAACGAGATATACAACAATTATCCCCATGTCAGTTAATACTTAGTTGGGTAATCTTTAGCACAGTGTTTCTCAACCTTGGTAGCTTGGAGATGGCTGGACTTCAACTCCCAGAATCCCCCAGCCAGCTGCGCTACTTTACCCTACCCAACCCTACTCTACTCTACTCCCATTCCATATTCTGTTCTGTTCTGTTCTGTTCTGTTCAATTCTATTTGGCTCAGTGACTGAGACACTGAGCTTGTTGATCAGAAAGATCAATAGTTTGGCAGTTCAATTCCCAAGTACAGGTCTCCTTGAGTGAGTAGGGGGTTGGACTAACTGATCTCCAAGGTCCCTTCCCACTCTATTACTGCTACTTACTAGTCTCACATACACCCAGATCGGCAGAAAAACTTCCCTCCGCGAAAGTGGGTCCCTGGCACCCAAATGGTTGGGGGTTGGTGGCCTAGATGACTCCCCCTCCCCCCCCCCCGCACCATCATCATCATCACCCTGGCTGGTTCTTCCAAATTCTGCTGGAGATACTCACTGCAATTCTGAGAGGCAAATTCCCGTAGATCCAGATCCTTAACTGGGAAATTGACAAAGGTGGTGAGTTTGCTGGATCGCATCCTGGCTTCGGAGAAACGTTTCAGGTCTGGGCGAGGAATTAAGGAAAAAAGGGGGGGGGCCAAACGGTTCCCACAAGCAAAGAATGTTTGTTTACTTTATCTTCTTCTTCTTCTTCTTCTTCCCCCATAATCCCTTGCGGGATGGAGTCTGGGGAACTGAATGGAACTAGCAGAGTGTTTTAATGGCCGGATGCCCTTCCTGTCATCAATGCAGAGTTTTGTTCGGCAGATATATTCTCAGAGTGCCGAGAGAGAGAAATATCTGCCGCTACCTAGGATCGAACTCACAGCCTTCCGATTGTGAAGCAAGAGCTCTATGTCTAGGCCACCACACCACTCCTTTGTTTATTTATTTTATATCCCACATGTATTACTTTTACAAATAACTCCAGCCATCCCACACAACTTCCTCCTCCTCTTTTCCCCACAACAACAACCCTGTGAGGCGGGTTGGGCTGAGAGAGAAGAGGACTGGCCCAAAGTCACCCAGCTGGCTTTCATGGCCAAGGCAGGACTTGAACTCATGACCTCCTGCTTTGTAGCCTAGCATCCTAACCTCAAGAAATGTAAAGCAAAAGCTGTAATTTATGTGTGTGTACATTCTACTCAGCGGTGAAATGCACTTACCTTCGCTACTGGATCAAAAATGTGAGTGCGTGCCTGCTCGCTATGCTCGTGTGCATCTCTTCTGCACATGTGCAGAGGGTCAAAAACGGGACATAATGACATCCTGGTGAGTGGGCGGAGTCTCCCAGCACTGGCCCTACCAGTTTGGGCAAGCCGGATAGATCCGGCCGGATTTCACCACTGGTTCTACTGCACTGAAAAAATTCTGCGCATTCTCAAACCCGAGAGGACTAGGATCTTGAAATAATAAACTTATTCAAGCTAAGTCCTCCGCAGGCTGGATTCTGGGCCCAATAAAACTGTCTGCATTTGATGGATGCTGATGGACACCTGTCAAGTCGCCACACATCCACATGTGAGGTCTCCTTGCTATGGAGCCTCCCACAGCGGTTGGATACGAGATGGACGTCAAATAAATCCCATAAATAAATAAACAGCCGAAGCCAAATCCTCTGGGGAAAATAGAAGGAAAGCAAGAAAGGATACGTAAAACCAGGATCTTGGGGAAACGTTGGATGCTGAATTTCTTCATGCATTTCGTCCTCGCTTTGCAATGGCAGCAGGTCTGCAGGGACAAAGGACAGCCGGGGTTTAGGAGAGGAGCACCAGAGATGTGGGGAGGGGGAGGGAAGGGTGCCCAGCGCACGAGGAAAGGCAGACATGGGAGAAGTGGCCCAAGCTGGGGTGTCAGGTTTTGAAGTCGTCTCAAATAAATTGCATTTCAAACAAAGTCTTTGATGAAAAAAAACCCTCTTATTTATTAAGCATGAACATTCTACTCCGACTCATCGCAGCCAACTCTGGCTTCCTCAGCCAAGACCCTCCTTTTCCTCTCCCCGCTCCTCTGCACTCATTGGCCATCTTCCCAGTCACTCTGCCCCTAATCTACTGCTCCCACTCAAAGGAATTTCCCCCCTCCCATCCCATTTTCTAGGTGATATTCTCTCCAGGGAAAATAAGTAGGTGAAGAGTCAACCGTCCCTTTCCAGATGCCTCCGCTTCTCCTTCTTATGTCAGCATTAGAGTAAGTGCAGCATGAAATGCTGACATGGGGGAAAAGCCAATGGCAGACTGGCGGGGCCGGCTTTGATTTCACAGAGTAAAAAAAAAAAAAACACCTTATTTTTAGAGAAAAAACTGACATGGGCAGGTTCAGATTAACAGAGTTGGAAGGGACCTTGTAGGTCATCTAGTCTAACCCCCTCTAGACCATTTTTGACAGATGGCAGTCCAATCTCTTCTTGAAAGCCTCCAGGGATGAAGCTCCCACAACTTCCAAGGACAACTTCTGTTCCATGGGTTGATTGTTCTCACCGTCAGGAAATTTCTCCTTATTTCCAGGTTGAATCTCTCCTTGATCAGTTTCCATCCATTATTCCTTGTCTGGCTTTCAGGTGCTTTGGAAAATAGCTTGACCCCCTTCCTCCTCTCTGGGGCAGTCCCTCAAATATTGGAAGATGCTCTCCTGTCTCCCCTGGTTCTTCTCTTTCACTAGACTAGCCATGCCCAGTTCCTGCAACCGTTCATCGTCTGTTTTAGCCTCCAGTCCCCTCATCATCCCAGTTGCTCTTCTCTGCACTCTTTCTAGAGTCTCAACATCTTTTTTTATAATGTGGTGACCAAAACTGGATGCAGTATTCTAGGTGTGGTCTTACTAAGGCTTTATAAAGTGGTACCCTTTCCCCCCCCAAAAAAAATAAGACATCCCTTGGCAATAAGCCCAATCGGGCTTTTGAGCGCAGGGCAATAAGGCCAAGCGCTTATTTCAGGGTTCAAAAAAATATAAGACAGGGTCTTATTTTCGGGGAAACACGGGTATTAATACCTCCCTTGATCTTGTTTGTATCCCCAGTTTAGGATTACATTGGCTTTTTTGGCTGCTGTCGCGCACTGATGGCTCATATATAGCTTGTCCACTATATAGCTGTCCACTAAGACTCCAAGATCCCTCTCCCAGTTACTACCATTAAGGTTGATGGAAACATTGAAGGCAGCCCTCCCATTATGGACTCAGCTCCTCTGCAGGTCCAAAAACCTAAGCTTGGGATCATCACCTAGGAGTGACGTTAGATCAGTCTTCCAACATTTGAGGAGCTGCCATGAAGATGAGGGAGTCCACCTATTTTCCAAAGCACCAGAAGGTAAGACAATAAACGATGGATGGAAACTAATCAAGGAGAGAAGCAACCTAGAACTAAAAGAAATTTCCTGGCAGCCAGAACAATTAACCAGTGGAACAATTTGCTTTCAAAAGTTGTGGGCGCCTCATCACTGGAGGCTTTTAATAAGAGATTGGGCAACCATTTATCTAGGATGGTGTAGAGTCTTTTTGTGTAGGGGGTTCGAGTAGAAGACCTCCAAGGTCCCATCCGATTCTGTTCTTCTGTTGAGTTCTGTTAAGCTTCACATGAGTCAGAGGCTGACACAACAACCAGATGAAGCAACAAGTAAAAGAAGAATAGGCATGTCTGATGTTTCCCAACCCATTAATCTAGACACTTAAATCCAGCTTTTCCAAAAAGCTTTTCCCAGACCAAAGAAATAATTTCCAAAGTTGGATTGGTCGATCTCCAAGATCCCTTCCAACTCTTATGATTCCTAAAAATCGTCAGCAACTTCATTTTGTGCAAAACTCCAAACCAATTTTTTGTTAAAAAAAGATTCATCTAGTGGTTGATTTTGAAATCTAGGGCTTAAAAACTCTTGGAATAAGAGACGTGAGCTGCATGCAGAAACCTGACGGATGAGGTTTTTTTGCAACTTCCTCCCCATCTGGACTTACAGGTTTCTCATCTCCATCTAGAACATCTTCCTTGGTGAAGAGTCGCATGCAGTCAATCAGATTCACCTCGCCGTAGCTTTTCTGCAGAAGGAGAAGGAGGAGGAGGAGAAGAAAAGAGAGAGAGGGAAGGAGGGAGGGAGGGAGGGAGGGAGGGAGATCCAAAAAGTTAGGTCACCAATGCAAGAAGAGGCAGATCTGGGGTCAACGGAAAGCCAATGGGAGCCCCAGGACGTAGAAGGTTACCTTGGCAATGGGCACGGACAGGTCCCAGAAAGGATCAAAGGCAGTGGAACAGTAGCCACAAGAACTGCAAGTCAAGGAGCTCTTTAGTTGCCCAACAAAGAGATCTAAAGAAAGAGAAGATGGGGAATATGAAGGTGGAGACCAAACAGAGTCACTATGTACGTAGGAGATGGACCTTCCTCCTGCCTGAAAGCTTGAAGAGATGCTTCACGTCATCCGAGTATGGGGAACAGAGGATCTGATCTCATGGTTGGGTTATCTCCATACTCTTAGTCACCGAGCAGCCAACTTACTTTTGACCTCATTTGTTGTGCAAGCTCAGGCTAATGTGGTTCACTGACGCTTCTCTGCGTAGGAGTTACCCATGACCTAGTTACGTGGATAGGTGCGCTACGCAACAGTGACAATGGAAGGCAGTTGTTTAAAAATGTAAGTTTTAGAAAGAAGCTTCAAAGTCTTGACTGGGGTTGGATCTCAACTCCATATTTCTCAAGGCTTTCTGAAGCTTCTCTTCCCAGTGCCTAGACCTGGAGATCTGGTGGAGATCCGTCTTCCGATTTTCCAAAATCAGCTGAGGAATTTCAGAGAGCACGAAACGCTCCTTGATCTTTGTGGTTGGCCATTCCCAACCCGGTTTGAGTTGCCAGTTTAGTTGCTGGGAAGCAAACACACAAATCACAGCCACAAAGTCAACACAAGCTTCTTGTGTGGCCCTGGAATCAGGGATGAAATCCTCCCAGTTCAGACCGGATCGCTTGATCCGGTAGCGATGGTGGCAGGTGGTTCAGAGAACCGGTAGCAAAAATCCCTGCCCGCCTTCCATGCTCAGCTGAGTCGCACGATCATCAGAGGCTTTTTTTTTCTTTTTACTTTTAAAAGCATTTTTTCTACAACCTCTTCGGATGAAAAAATGCTTTTAAAAGTAAAAAAAAAGCCTCTGATGATCGCGCGGCTCAGCTGGGATCCTCAGAGGCTTTTCAAAGCATTTTTTTTCCTGCAACCTCTTGGCCGAACAGGTAGTAAAAAAAATGCTTTGAAAAGTCTCTGATGATCCCAGCTGAGTTGCCTGATCAGCAGAGAGGCTTTTCAAAGCATTTTTTTAAAAAACGCCTCTCTGACGATCTCAGCTGAGTTGCCTGATCGCCAGAGGCTTTTCAAAGCATTAGAAAAAATGCTTTGAAAAGTTAAAAAAAAAAAAAAAGTTGGCCACGCTCACCCAGTCACATTACCCACCCACCAAGCCATGCCTACAGAACCGGTAGTAACACATTTTACGTTTCACCCCTGCCCTGAATGATTAGGTAAACTAGGATTGAATGAACGAAACTTGACCATTGGAAAGGTCAACGAATTTTCTAAAAAGTTTGCCTGGGTTCTGTGTGTCCAATGGGGGGTGGGGTCCAGCATTAGGTGGGAATCATACATTAAAAAGAGGGGGAAAAAAATAAGTTGATCATTAGCCAGGTTAATTACTGGGAAAAAAAAAACAATAACAACCTCACACTTTGCTGCAATTGAAATGTTGCTTTGAAATACCCAAGGAAGCCTGAACAAGATGACAATGAAAACGTTCTTTTAACAAAGTTTACTCCGAGTTCTATAAATATCAACAATTCAATGAACAAATTCAATGAACAGTTGCTCTTCCTGGCTTTGATCCGAGAACATCAAGACCAGACCTGACCTGGTACACATTTTTTAAAAGGAAATGAAACCGAAAGGAAGTGGAACGAAAAGGGAACGATGCATTCAACCAAGTTTTGAAAGAGGCAGCTATGCTGATTAGGGTCAACGCCTTCGGGGTGTTTCTGAAGATTTCGCCACCTTTGAAACCCACAACCGGCAAGGAAGTGACACTGTTGACTGCCATGGGAATGTAATTTCTCAACTACTTGAAGACTTGTGGACTTCAATTCCCAGAATTCCCCAAGCAACCCATGCTGGTCTTGAAAGTGGCCAAGGTTGACCACTTTTTATCAGGTGACACGCCTGATAATTTTGTGAATCACCCCCAATGCGTTTTTGTCTTAATGATGTCACCAAGTCCTTCTTCTTCCTACGCGACCACCAACTGAGATGACAGAAAAGTCCCAGAATGAGTGAAGAGGAGGCAGAGGAGCTGGTGGGGAGACTCTCTTGCTGGAAATGTGCTTTGTCCCTCAGTGCACCTACAATGGACCCCTTTCTGAGACAGTTCTCCAGAAAGGCTCTCCGAAGTCCAAATGGATTATCTCGCTTCAAAAAAATTTAGCCAAACCATTAAGGTAAAGGTAAAGGTTCCCCTTGCACATATGTGCTAGTCGTTCCCAACTCTAGGGGGCGATGCTCATCTCCGTTTCAAAGCCGAAGAGCCAGCGCTGTCTGAAGACGTCTCTGTGATCCTGTGGCCGACATTACTCAATGCCAAAGGTGCACGGAACGCTCTTACCTTCCCACCAAAGGTGGTCCCTATTTTTCTACTTGCATTTTTTAACGTGCTTTCGAACTGCTAGGTTGGCAGAAGCTGGGACAAGTCACGGGAGCTCAGCCCGTTACGTGGCACTAGGGATTCGAACGGCTGACCTTTCGATCAACAAGCTCAGCATCTTAGCCACTGAGCCACCACGTCCCTTTTTGCCAAATCATTGGTACATCTTCAATCAGTTTTTCTCACCCGTGGCAACTTTAAGAAGTCAAGAATTTAAGAATTGTGGCCGGGGAATTCTGGAAGGGGAAGTCCACCCCTCTTAAAGCATGCTGACTAGGGAATTCTGGGAACCGAAGTCTACCCATCTTAAAGTCGCCAAGCCCCCCTGCCTCACATCCATCAATCCACAAACTCTTTTTTTTGACTGCCTCACCAGAAACTCACCCCCAATCCGGCTGTCTTCTCTCGCGAGGTATCTCATCCACATCTGCCTACCCTTCTCGTCGTCCCTGCCAGAGACACGCAAGAGAGAGAGAAGGTGAAGAGGTTTTCCCAGTGGAGATCAACAGCTGTAAAGCACTGTGAAGCGGTATATAAGTCTAACTACTGCTGCTATCCCTCCCTCCCTCCCTCCCTCCCTCCCTCCCTCCCTTCCTTCCTTCCTTCTCTCCCAGTGGTTAGAATACAATATTGCAGGCTAACACTGCCCACTGCCAGGTGTTCGATCCTGACCAGCTCAAGATTGATTCAGCCTTCCCTCCTTCTGAGGTGGGTAAAATGAAGACCCACATTGTTGGGGGCCATAGGATGACTCTTTAAACCGCTTAGAGAGGGCTGTAAAAGCACGACGAAGTGGTATATAAGTGCTATGGCTATTGTACTTGAACCCAAACTGAGTCACCCTGATCTTTCTTTGAGGATCCAGCCCCATAGATGGACCTCTTCAAGCACAAGCTTGTTCAGTCCAGACCAGGCCAGGGGCATTGGCGTCCAGTGGTCTCCAGCCCCCCCCACCCCCACTGTCCCGGTGCTTCAGTTCTTCTGGGACTCACTGTAAATGGTCCAAGTTGTCATTGTTGCCTTTGGGACGGACCAACACCCGGTTCACTTCGCTGTGGAGCCCATCGAGGAGGAAGCGCAGGAACTCCTGGGCGTCCTGCTGGCTGCGAGAAAGGAAGGATGGGTGTCAATCTAAGGGGAAGGAGGTGCCAGTCAGGTCCCACCAAAGGAGCCTGGGAGCAGAAGAGGAAGCCGACTCTCTTCCTCCCCTCCTATCCTTCTGCATTTTTTTTGTATTAAATAAAAATATTTATTGATTTTTATGTATTAAATTTAGAGGCCAAAGCGATTCTGGGTGGTTAGGATTATTGACAGAAGGAAAGAAAAGGGGAGGACAGGAGGGGGAAGGAGAGGGAAGGAGAAAGGGGAGAGGACAGGAGGGGAGGAGACAGGAGGAGGAGAGGGACAGGGAGAGGAGACAGGAGAGGAGAAGAAGTTGGGGAGGGAGAGGGGAAGACGGGAGGAGAGGAGAATGAGGAGGAGGGAGAGGGGAAGAGAAAGGGGAAGGAAGAGAGGAGAGGAAAGGGAGAGGAGAGGGAGAGGATGGAGAGAAGAGGAGAGGGGAAGGAGGGGAGGGAGAAGGAGAGAGGGAGAGGAGAAGGAGGAGGGAGAAGGGGAGGAGAAGAAAGGAGAAGAAGAGGGAGAGGGGAAGAGAAAGGGGAAGGAAGAGAGGAGAGGAGAGGGAGAGGATGGAGAGAAGAGGAGAGGGGAAGGAGGGGAGGGAGAAGGAGAGAGGGAGAGGAGAAGGAGGAGGAGAAGGGGAGGAGAAGAAAGAGGAGAAGAAGAGGGAGAGGGGAAGAGAAAGGGGAAGGAAGAGAGGAGAGGAGAGGGAGAGGAGAGGGAGAGGATGGAGAGAAGAGGAGAGGGGAAGGAGGGGAGGGAGAAGGAGAGAGGGAGAGGAGAAGGAGGAGGGAGAAGGGAAGAGAAGAAAGAGGAGAGGAAGAGGTAGAGGGGAAGGGGAAAGGAAAGAGAGGAGAGAAGAGAGAAGAAGGAGAAGAGGGGAGGGGAGGAAGAGAGGAGAGGATGGAGAGGAGAGAAGAGAGAGGAGAGAGGAGAGGAGAAGGAGGGGAAGAGGAGAGAGAAGGAGATGAGGCCAAACTAACTCTCTCTCTTCATCAGATTTGGAAAGACAGGACACAGTAAGGCAGAGGTGGCCATCTTTGGATCTGCTAGAAGTTTTGGACTCTAGCATCCGCCATTCCCTACCGGAATGCTGAATGGGAGTTGTAGTTTCAAAGACCAACCGGACAACAGGTTGCTACGAAGGAAGGCAGAGCTAGCAAATGCTAAAAGCACTACTGAGGTTGAAGAAGGAGACGCAAGGGAGGAACGAAAAGTAACAGAGAAGGTATTAGATCCCCCTCTTACTTGTATCCCACAAAGCGGGGAGCGTATCGTTGAATCTGCATCTTGAATTCGGAAGGGCTCACGGATTCATTGGGAGACGAGGTCCACAACGCCTGGATGAGCTTGGCGAACTCTGGAGAGAGGGGGAGGAAGCAAGGCGGCCATGAATGCACGAGCACAGAAGACCCCAAGGTGGCCACGAAGAGCCAGACTTTGTTCCATCCCTTCTAGACCCAACGTGGGTCCCTGTGGGTAGACACGAGCTCTGGCTTACTTCCTAGCTATGATCCACATTACGGGAGATCGATGGGGCCCTAATGGCCAGTGTCCATGACGTTAACACCTGCCAAATAAGAGCAGGGAACTGGGCGGGTGGGGAGAGGAAGAGAAGAATTCAAGGGATTGAAGGGGTCCCTGGTGCTCTCTGAGCTTGCAAAAGTTTTCATGACCCAACTGGGTAACATTGTCAGTGCTAGAAGAAGTCTGAACCAGAGCAATCCCACTCCCTTCTACTACTGATGATGTTCCCTAGTTGGGTCATGAAACATCTGGAAGAAAACAGCCAGGCTCAAAGAGCTCAAAGGATCCTACAGTCTTCTTTTTCTTCCTCCTCTTCCTCTCCTCCTCCTCCTCCTTCTCCTCTCCTCCTCCTCTTCTCCTCCTCCTCCTCCTCCCCTCCTCCTCCTCTTTTTCCTCCTCTTCTCTTCTCCTCCTCCTCCTCTCCTCGTCCTCCTTTTCTTCCTCTTCTCCTCCAAATCTTCTCCTTTTCTTCTCTTCTTCCTCCTTTTCTCTTCTCCTCCTCCTCTCCTCCTCCTCCTCTCCTCGTCCTCCTTTTCTTCCTCTTCTCCTCCAAATCTCCTCCTTTTCTTCTCTTCCTCCTCCTCTTCTCCTCCTCCTCTCCTCCTCCTCCTCTTCTCCTTCTCCTTTTCCTCTCCTCCTCCTTTTCCTCCTCCTCTCCTCCCCCTTATCTTCTCCTCCTCCTCTCCTCCTCCTCCTCTTTTCTTTCCCTCTGAAAGTCATCTGCTTCAGCTTTCTCCCCCTCCTTCCTAGCCCGCTCCCATGAAGGGGCTTCCGGAGAGGAAGGCCCACATCCGCCTGCCAACTCTTTCCCCATTGTGCCCGAGCAAAATCTTGCCGCCTTCACCTGTCATGAGTGACATCTGCATGCGACTGTTGTTGTTGAGATCACGGACGTATTGGCTCTGCAGGCAGTAATCTCGCAGCTCTTTGGTGTTGCTCAGGCACTGCAGGATGGAGTTCATAAAACACTACAAGAGGCAGGAAAGAGAGAGAGAGAGAGAGAGAGAAATGAAGGCCAGGCTGCCAGGCCACCTCATCCTTTCTCCAGGTAACATCTGCCCAGGTTTCTCCTTCAAGCGAGAATGTTTGACCCCACCCCCACCCCTCCTTGGATGAACTTGGCTCCAGGAATTGTTTTTCAGAAAAAGAATTAGGCCTACCAGCTGGGCAGTCTGGAATGGGCAATGCCAACCATCTGAGGAGAAGCAGAAAATTATTGGCTATGCACCTGGCAAACTAAAGGGGTCCCTGACTTCTTTTAACAACCCCATAATCCCTTGTGGGGTGGAGTCTGGGCAACCGAATGGAGCTAGCAGAGTGTTTTCATGGCCGGATACCTTTCCTGTCGCCAATGTGGAGTTTTGTTCAGCAGAGAAATATCTGCTTCTACCAAGGATCGAACTCACAGCCTCCTGATTGTGAGGCCCTCTAAGCCACTGCACCACTCCAAAGGGGTCACTGACTATGACCTTCATTAAACTCTGTGCCAGGAGGGACCCTGTTTAAAAAAAAATCTAGGTACACCCCTCTGATTTCCACCTTGGAAAAGCTGATTTGGAACAAAGACTCACAGGGTTGGAAGGGACCTTGGAGGTCTTCTAGTCCAACCCCTTGCTCAAGGAGGGGGACCCTATTATCATTCTGGACAAATGGCTATCCAGTCTCTTCTTGAAAATCTCTAGGGATGGAATTACGTATTAATGATTGTGATAGGACCTAGGAGTGTATATTGAGGCAATGAATAATGAAAGATTGAAGGATGAAATTTTGATATCAATTGATGTGAAGAGTTAACTAATGGAAGTGAAAAGAAACACGTCTTTGGATATTATAGCGATATTGGAAGAGGAAAAAATAAAATAAAATTGAGATAGAAACAAGATATATATACATATATACATACATACATACATTCTTACTTTTGGTAGGTTTTATGTGTGTTTTTCTTTAAGCCAGGTTTTTCCTACGTAACCAAGATTTTTCTGCAAGCCTAGTTGAGTGAAATCACATTCACTACTTTTTGGGCTTTTTTTTTTCTTTTTTTCCTTTTCCTTCTTTTCATTCTGGCAGCCAGCAGATTTTGTGCTGCCCAATGGGAGACTTATACAGCTATTTCTGGCTCACTAGCCTTCATCAGTAAGCCACACCCACATCTCATGGGTTGCAGAAAAATCTTGGTTATGTAAGAAAACTTTTAAAGTGTTGGTTAGGATTTTAGCCAGAGTCTATCTCAATTTTATATCAGTGAAATATAAATTATATATATATATAATTTATATTTCGCTGATAAAGAAATAAAGGGAGACTAGTATAGATCCATTTCAAGCTACTTAGCTCTCATCAGCTAGCCATACCCTTACTTGGATTCAAACTTGGGCTTCCTGCATGTTAGGCAGTTGTATTAACCTCTGAGCCACAAGTTCTCCTCCCTTCATCAGCTTGAGCCAGGGGAGAGATTAAGTGTTTTTCTATTCAGGCACCTGGTCTACCCCAATATGCCGGAGGGAGGAATGCGACTGCTTGAGGGCTCCTGGATTGGAGCTGAAAGGCGAAAGGGAAGCGGTATGGTCCCTCCCACATGTTGGGGTGGACCAGGTGCCTTGATAGAAAAACACTTTATACATATACACACATACATACATACACATACATACAAACATACATACATAAAGGTATATGAAAGAACAAAAGGAAGGTTTAGAATTGGAGGGTGATAGTAAAAGATATATGTATATGAAACTATGAAAATGAAATATAAAAACTAGGAGTATTAACATTATGTTTATTGTACTGAAATGTATGATACCCAGATATCACACTATTCATGCATTGATATGTATAAACAATATAAAATTTTTTAAAAGACTTGAAATAATAATAATAAAAAAAGAGAAAATCTCTAGGGATGGAGTACCCACCACTTCTGGAGACAAGCTGTTCCACTTTTAATTGTGGAATTAACAGAATTCTCCTTAATTTGAGGTTGGACCTCTTCTTCGATAAGGTTCCACCCATTACTTCTTATCCTGCCCTCCATGCCCTCACCTATGTTTAAAAACAGCTCAAAGTAACTTTTAAAAATATATTTTAAAAAGGCCGCAAGCCGTTGCTATGGTGAAAAAATAATTAAGAAACCCAAAGGTTTTTTCGGGTTTATGTTTTTTTTTCCCCCCTCTGCTCACCCACAGTGTTCCATTGCGTCTGTGACTGACTCATGCTACGACGCACATGGGCACACACAGTCACACACAGACACGCTGGTTTGTCACGCCTGGGCAGAGATGCCCACCAGACTGGGGGATGGGCTTTGTTCGTCGGCTCCGTAAAAGCAAAGCTTTCAAGATGGGGGAGGAGGGGGCGTCAATGACTTTATGGAGCCCTCAAACCTTATTTTGGGGTAGGGCTTATATTATGAGCATCCTGAAAAATCACTCTAGGATTTATTATTAGGTCGGGTCTTATTTTGAGGGGAAACAGGGTACTAGTAGTGTTACTACCGGCTCTTCTCCTCCTCTTCCTCTTCCATCAACCGCTGGGTGGAAGTGGGTTATTTGGAGGGGAAATGGTAGCAAGAAGGAAGTGAGACTCTAGTTCCTTTCTCTCTTGTTGTGGTTGGGAGGAGGTCCCAGCAAATGTTTGCCCGAGAAGGAACTCCCTCCCATGGGCACCAAAGGGGAACCCACCTACACAGCCAATGCTAGCTCTAGAAGAGTGTATGTGGGAGTGTGAGGGAGTGACCGTCAGTGCTCAATTCTCCCATCAGGTCTGATGTCCATTTATTGTTTTAGAAGATGTCTTGACTCTCTCACTGCCAAGGAGCTTCCGGTGGTCAGGAGGGACAAGTAGCGTTGAGTGAACAGCGAGGCGACGTCAGATTAGCCATGTCAGATTTGTGGCAGGCAGGAAAAGTTTCCTTTCTTTCTTTTCGTTTCCTTTCTTCTGGCTGTCTCGACTTCTTCCCTTTCTTCCCTTCATTCCACTCATTTTCCTTTCCTCTCCTCTCCCTCTCTTCCCTCTTTTCTTCCTTTCCTTTCCTTTTTCTCTATTTCCTTTCCTTTTTTCCTTCCCTTCCCTTCCTTTCCTCCCTATTTTCTTCCTTTCCTTTTTCTCTATTTCCTTTTCTTTCCTTTTTCTCTAGTTCCTTTCTTTTCCTTTTTCTCTAGTTCCTTTCTTTTTCTTCCACTTCCTTCCCTCCTTCTTTTCTTCCTTTCCTTTTTCTCCATTTCCTTTCCTTTCCTTCCACTTCCTTTCCTCCTTCTTTTCTTCCTTTCCTTTTTCTCTATTTCCTTTCCTTTCCTTTTTCTCCATTTCCTTTCCTTTCCTTCCACTTCATTTCCTCCCTCTTCCTTTCCTTTCCTTCCCCCCTCTTTTCTTCCTTTCCTTTCCTCTTTCTCTATTTCCTTTCCTTTCCTTCTACTTCCTTCCCTTTCCTTTTCTCTCCTCCCTCCCTACCTCTCCCACCTCCTCCCCAACAAAAGGGAAGGAAGGAGAGACAGATGACAGATGGAAGGAAAAAAGAGTAGAAGAAACTTTTCCTGCCACAAATCGCAACACGGCTAATCTGTCTTTGCTGCCTTGCTTTTGCCTGCTATGGAACCTACTCTGAGAAGGACAATTAATAGTCAATCTTCCTGGCTCAAAAGGAGAGAAAAGTTGGCTGACGCTTCTGATGTAGCCATGATGTTCAGGGACCAGAAAGAAAATTTGTGTGTGTGTTGGAATGGGGAGGACTCGAGGCTTCCTGGAGTTGTGGCCACCACTTTGCCCATACCATCTTTCAGTGCAGATACAGAATCTTTCTTTGCCTACCAGTTGTCACATCTGGGTGTGGCAGGGTGACGCTATTTTCCGAAATAGTTACACAACTCTTCGGGGGCTCTCCTCTTCCTTTTGCACAAGTGAGAACAAAACTCCTCACAGTGTCATCCGAGAAGCGGAAGTGAGATAAAAGAGCCAGCAAACACAGCTCAGGCTTCCTCCCTCAACCAGACCCAATTGGCCCCGTTGAAGAGCTGAGCTGCAGTTGTGCGGTCACAGCTGTGAACAAGCCCCCTTGGGGGGGGGGGGTTTCCAAGAACCTGGTCAGGGGACATGGAGGGGAGGAGAGGCAGCCCCCTGCAAGGAATGAGCTCAGCAAGGATTGTAGGAGGAGAAATGTCCATGTCCGTCTATCACGGTTGAGATCTCACCACAGTTTTCCACAAGATGTCATGAAGGGAAGGGAAGGGAAGGGAAGGGAAGGGAAGGGAAGGGAAGGGAAGGGAAGGGAAGGGAAGGGAAGGGAAGGGAAGGAAGGAAGGAAGGAAGGAAGGAAGGAAGGAAGGAAGGAAGGAAGGAAGGAAAAGAGTGAGTGAGGGAGGGAAGAAGGAACAGAAGGAGTGAAGGAAGAGTGAGTGATGGAGGGAGGAAAGGAGAGAATAAGGAAGGAAGGAAGGAAGGAAGAGAGAAAGAAAAAAATGATGAGGGGAGGGAGGGAGGGAAGAAGGAAGGAAAGGTGATGAAGGGAGGGAGGGAGAGAGGGAGGGAGGAAGAGTGAGTGATGGAGGGAGGGAAGGAGAGAAGGAAGGAAGAAAGAAAAATGATGAAGGGAGGGAGGGAAGAAGGAAGGAAGGAAGGAAGGAAGGAAGGAAGGAAGGAAGGAAGGAAGGAAGGAAGGAAGGAAGGAAGGAAGGAAGGAAGGAAGACAGACTTACGGTGTTCCCGAGGTTTCGGAGACCAGTCAGACCTTGTACCGTTTTCGAATTCTGCAAAGAAAGGAGAAAGACCTGGTTTGTGAAAACCTTCAGACAATCATACAAAACTACAGGCAAAATTCGCCACGGGGCTCCCAGAATAGGAGACGGGGAGAACGGAAGGCAAAGAAATGGGA
Source organism: Coluber constrictor foxii (assembly GCA_038048745.1). Lineage (NCBI taxonomy): Eukaryota > Metazoa > Chordata > Lepidosauria > Squamata > Colubridae > Coluber > Coluber constrictor. The sequence continues at coordinate 32,077,059 of CM075967.1, forward strand.
TTCCCATCCAGCTGCGATTAGCAGAGGGGAGAAGGCCTGGTCCTATCCGGAAAGGACAGTGCCTTCTTTTATTTTTCCCAGAAGCCATTGGTTAGTTTCCAGTGTGATAAAAGGCTGGTTGTGGAACTCCCCGGGACTGGAGGATTCCAATTACAAACCCTAGAAATGAAACCCTTCTCCTTCAAAGGGTAACCATGCTGGCTGGGGAATTCTGGGAGTTGAAGTCCACATCTCTTAAAACGGCCAAGGTTGAGAAAGACCCCCGAGAGGCTCTTGAGCCCCTTTTTCTAACATCCCTGTTTTTATCCCGCACTCCGCTCATGCTTAGCCCCACAGCTCCGTGGCTTTCACGTTTCTAGTCCTCATCATTTTCTTCTTAACGCTGAAAACATTTCAAACAAATGACCAGGGAACGGCTCCATCTGATTCACCCAAAAATAGCACATCTAGCAAAACCATCCCTGGAATTAGTGCATTTAAAATCTCTCTCTCTCTCTTTCCCTCCCTCCCTCCCTCTCTCATCTTTATTGTCTGTCCGTCTGTCTGTCCATCCATCCATCTATTATCATGTTTATCCTTTGTCTGTCTCTCTATATCTATCAATCTATCAATCTCTCTCTCTCTCTCTCTCATCTTTATCCTCTGTCTGTCTGTCTCTCTCTCTCTCTCCCTCTCTCTCTAATCTTTATCCTTTGTCTCTCTATATCTGTCTGTCTGTTTGTCTATCTATCTATCTATCATCTATCTATCTATCTATCTATCATCTATCTATCTATCTATCTATCTATCTATCTATCTATCTATCTATCTATCTATCTATATCTATCTATCTATCTATCTATCTATCATCTATCTATCATCTTTATCCTCTGTCTGTCTCTCTCTCCCTCTTTCTCTCTCTAATCTTTCTTTTGTCTGTCTCTCTATATCTATCTCTGTATCTCTTTCTCTCTCATCTTTATCTGTCTGTCTATCTGTCTGTCTATCTTTCTCTCTCTAATCTTTATCTTTTGTCTGTCTCTCTATATCTATCTCTGTATCTCTGTATCTCTGTATCTCTGTATCTCTGTATCTCTGTATCTCTGTATCTCTGTATCTATCTATCTATCTATTATCTATCTATCTATCTATCTATCTATCTATCTATCTATCTATCTATCTATCTATCTATCTATCTATCTATCCATCCATCCATCCATCCATCCATCTATCTATCTATCTATCTATCATCTTTATCCTCTGTCTGTCTGTCTCTCTCTCTTTCTCTCTCTAATCTTTATCTTTTGTCTGTCTCTCTATATCTATCTCTGTATCTCTGTCTCTGTCTCTGTCTCTGTCTCTCTATCTATCTATCATCTTTATCCTCTGTCTGTCTGTCTCTCTTTCTCTCTCTAATCTTTATCTTTTGTCTGTCTCTCTATATCTATCTCTGTATCTCTGTATCTCTGTATCTCTGTATCTCTGTATCTATCTATCTATCTATCTATCTATCTATCTATCTATCTATCTATCTATCTATCTATCTATCTATCTATCTATCAATCACACGGACACAGAGAAATCTACCAATGCCCAGAGACTGGCATGAGCCACTCGGCCTTTGCCACCTGCTGGACTGGCCCCTTCGTCCAAGGACCGGCGGGGGTGGGTGGGTGGGCAAAGTCTCGCTTTCCACAGGAGAGATCCAACCAGTCGGGTGACGAGTCAGACTCGTCAGCAGAAACACCGCAGGATCTTGGCGGTTTATTAAGAGCCAGGACATAAATTCTTGGCACGGACGGATGTTCGGAACGGGTCCAGCTGGCACAGTCCCAGAGGCCAGTGTCCTTGCTCAGCCTCTCCTTGGAGTGGGGAGAGGAGAAGTGGGGCAGGAAAGGCAGGGAAGGGAAGCTGCACCAGGCAAGGAAGAGCTTTCCACCCCTAAGAAGTGATCAGTCCTCAACTTACGACCTCAACGGACTCCAAAACCTACGTTGCTAAGCAAGAAGTTTGTTAAGCGAGCTTGGTCCCATTTTGCGACGTCTCTTTGCCACGTTTTGTTAAAGGAATCCCTGAAGTTATCAAATCGGTAACACGGTTAAGTGAATCAGGCTTGGCTTGTCAGAAGGTCAGAGAAGAGGATCACGTGATCCCCGGGATAATGCGACCGTCGTAACTATGAACCAGTTATCAAGCATCTGAATGTAAATCATACGACCCTGCAATGGTCATAAGTCTAAAAAACGGTCATGAGTCGCTTTTTGCTCAGTGTCGTTGTTCTTTTGGAGCGGTCACTAAATGAACTCTGTAAGGCGAGGACTCCCTGTGCCAGGGATTTTAAGCGTTACTGGCCCGGCCAAGGATTGCAAGGAAAGGTAGGCTACGCAAAGCCCAGATCGGAGGCTTCACCTGGTAAACTTCTGCCTGCAGCTACTTTTGAAAAGATCAAGGTGGAGCAGGGGGAAGGACCAGACGGGGGGCTGGGTGGGGAGAGGACTCTAATTCTTTTGCGGGGTTGCCATTTTCCTGCTTCTCTTTACTTCTGCAGAAGCACCCAACTCTGCAGGCAAACGAAAGGGAGAGTACCCAGAAATGTTGAGAGAAACTGACCGGGGATGGAGACTGCGCGGAGGGTGATTTCGAACACAGGCCTGGGAAGACAAAGAACCCGGCATTGTTCTGCATGTTTTCCGCTCAGCCTCTTTCTTAGGGAGTTCTAGTTCTTTGGCCTCACTCTGCTTCAGGAGAGGCAAACTTCTCCTTCTCCCCCTTCCCTTCTTCATCTTCCTTCTCCTCTTCTTCTTTCTCCTCCTTTCCTCTTCTTCCTCCTTCTCCCCCCTTCTTTTACTTCCTTTTCTTTCTCCTCTTCCTCTTCTTCCTCCTCCACGTTCCCTTCTTCTTCCTCTTTATTTTTCCTCCCCTTCATGTCTTATTTCTCCTCCTCCCCTTCGCTTCTTCTTCTTTCTCCTCCTCTTCCTTTCTCCTTCTTTTTCCTCCACTTCTTCCTCTTCCTCCTCTTCTTCTCCTCCTCTTCCTCGTCCTCTTCCTCCTGGGCCATGGAGGAGGGTGGGATGTGTACCAAATAGGAAACCCAGCACTGAGCAGGACCCAGCCTGTGGCTCAGCCTCTTTCTTAGGGAGTTCAGGATATTTGGCCTCGCTCCGCTTCAGGAGGGGCAAACTTGGAGTGAAGTAGGGCAAAGATCTTTGAATCTCGGGAGGAAGCTCTCGCCGGCACGCTTGGTTGGCTTCCCGAGGCCGACTTCGACCTCCAACTTTCTCTCTGCTCTTTGGAAGCCGAGGCCAAACCTTGAGGACTAGCTGCTTCCCTCCCGGCCTGCCTTTTAAACCTCCCGTCAAAAGAGTCAGATGCGGAAGAGCCTGAGGTGTACGTGTGAATGGGGCGGATGGGGGTTACTCGCGTGTCTGAGCCTTCCCAACTTTTCGCCAGCAGAGATTTTTTTTTCAGCCAAAGGCCAGAGTGGGGGAGATCCACCCCTGCCCTTTGCCCAGATCTGGGGTTCGAAACCATCAAGGCCTGCTCTCGCGGGGTTCGCCTGGCTGCCTTGGCACCCCAGAAAGGGAGGCGAAGAGGGAGGCTGCTGCACTGGCGGCTCCAATTAGCGCTTCACATGTGCGAGTGGGAGGAATGCAGCCTTCTCCTTGACGACTGCCCAAAATAGACCCGTCTCCAAACAGCTCCGACTCCACTTTAATTGTGCACCCCATGCTTCCCCAGCCCAGCTTCCTGTCAAGCATGGAAAAAGAGGCAAGGGGTCTTATGCCCTCCTCTTTCTCTTCTTTTCCTTCCTCCCTCTCCTCCTTTTCTTCTTCCTCCTCCTCTTCTTCCGCCTTCTTCTTCCCCTTCCCTTCTTCTTCTTCCTCCTCTTCCTCCTCCACTCCTCTTCTTCTTTCTCCTCCTCTTCTTCCTCCCCCTTCCCTTCTTCCTCTTCCTCTTTGTTCTCCTCTACTTCCTCCACCTTCCCTTCTTCTTTCTCCTCCCCTCCCCTTCTTCCTCTTCTTCTTCCTCCTCCTCCTCCTCTTCTCCTCTTCTTCCTCCCCTTCCTTTTCCTCCTCCTCTTCTTCCTTCTCTTCTTCCTCCTTCTCCTCCCCCTTACCTTCTTCTTCTTCCTCTTTGTTCTCCTCTACTTCCTCCACCTTCCCTTCTTCTTCCTCCTCCCCTTCCCTTCTTCTTCTTCTTCCTCCTCCTCCTTCCTCCTCCCCTTCACTTCTTATTTCTCCTCCTCCTCCCCTCCCCTTCTTCTTCCTCTTCTTATTTCTCTTCCTCCTCTTTTTTCTCCTTCTTTCTCCTCCTCCTCTTCTTCCTCCTCCTCCTCGCCTTCTCCTTCTCCTTCAGTGGGAGCACAGAAAGCACCTCTTAACGCAACACACAGATCTGTGCCCAATGCCCACAAACCTCAACTGAATCCAATCCTTTCCCAGCCCTCCTTCACTCTACTCCCAGCTTGGCTTCTAACCTTCGCTCTCCCAGAAGAGATATACCTAAGTCCAAAGATATGCAATCAGCAGGAATTCAAGAAATGGGCCATCTGGATGGAGGCACGCGCCCCACCCGAAAGAGGCCCCCTCCCACCAAAACCTGAACATCTTTTGAGAAGGCATTTTCAAAAGATGTTCATTTTCATAGGTCAGCATTTTTCAAGTGTGAAAAACTTTCGAAGAAGGGCGGACTTCCATTCCCAGAATTCCCCAGTCGGCATGCTGGTTAGGGAATTCTGGGAGTTGGGAGTTCGCCTATGTTAAAAGTTGGCAAATTTGAAAAACAGACACGTGCACATTGTCCTACCTAAGATTATATCCTAAGGCTATAAAAAAGCAGTCCGTTTTTTTAAACAATCAAATCTCACTGGCTCAAGGTTGACTCAGCCTTCCATCCTTCCGAGGTGGGTAAAATGAGGACCAAGATTGTTGGGGGCATTATGCTATTTAGTATACCGTCGATTGTCGTAAGCCGCCCAGAGTCCTCGGAGAGTGGGCGGCTAAATAGTGGCCAAAATTGTAGAAACCTTTTGGGAGAAGTGTATTTCCTAAAATTAGCTGATAACACCACTTTTTTGGGGGAGTAGTACCATAAAATCATATATCAATGGAAAGATAATTTAATCAAGAATGTCATGCAATAACTTTCAGGAAGGATTTGCTATTAGAATAGCATTTACACTATAAAGAAGAAAAGTGAAACACATAGAAAAAAATGAGATATACAAAAATGATCACCGTAGAAAAAACGAGATATACAAAAACGATCCCCATGTCAGTTAATCCTTAGCTGGGTAACCTTTAGCATGAATGACGGCTTCACAACTCCTTCCCGTGGAGTGAACCAAGTCTTTGAGTTCTGCAGCTGTTCTAATATGAAACCAAGGTTGAATGATGGCTTCTATAAACTGGGTTTTATTGCTGGGTCGCTTCTGACTAACCAGTTTCTTTAGTCGGTTCCATAGATTTTCAATTGGGTTGAGGTCTGGGCTATTCCCAGGCCATTCCAGCAGTGGAATAGGATTATCTTGGAACGCCAAAAATAATAATAATAAAAAAAATGGTGTTACTAGTCATCAAACATCAAAAACACACTTTCCATAATTTTGGAAGGTTTCCACAATTTTGGCCACTACTGTATTTCAATGGTTGTTGCTTTAGTTCTGTTATTATCAGTGCTATTCCAAGCTATCAAGTGTGCGGCCAATCCGATGGGATAATCGGGGAGTATTTTAGTGCCCTGGGGAGACCGGACTGGAAATCTCCATCATGACGTCCGGGGCGGGGGGAGGATGAATTCCCTCATGTTCCACGCTAAGCTACTTATGCCGTGACAGGGATAAAAATGGAGAGCAGGGGAGGCAAAATATTAACGTAAAGGAAAATCTCTGCCTTCCTGGCATAAAATGGATTAAAAACGTCAGTCCTGCAATGCAAAGGAATTTGTGAAGATTTCTGGGGCAGAAACGGTGGGTGGCTCTTTATGAATTGTGCCCACGTTTTCAAATCAGGGAAGGGTCAAGACAGATGGCCAATGGACTCAGGACGATGCCAGTTAGATTTTCCAGAGTAAGGGTACAGCATATTCTTGGAACCCACAAATACAATCTGCAGGAAGAAAGTCCTCATTTAGTGACTACAATTGGGACAGGCAATTCGGTCCTTAAGCGAAGCAGCTGCTCGATAAAACTGCAAGTGTGCTTACGGTCTGACTTGAGTTCTCCTTTACTTTACAGGCCTGCGAAGGTCGTAAAGGCGAGAACGGATTGCACAGTTCATTGTCCATTACTGTAGCGCAAGCTGTCACTAAATGAGAACTGCCTGTTATGTCAGAATCCTGGACCCAAGCAATCATTACACAAAAAAGCGATAACCGAGGAAAATTCCTAAGATTTCTTAGAACTGCTGTAGATGTGCCAAAAGTGCTTTTTCAGGAGGTAATTGGACTTTCTGTTTTTTTTTGTTTAGAAGACATTTCGCTTCTCATCTAAGAAGCTTCTTCAGTTCTCACTGGATGGTGGGGAATGGAAGGATTGATACTCCTTGCAGACAGCTGATCATTTGCCTCCTTTTGGAGCATTGTTGAGGCCACCTGGAGGTTTATATGTGTCCTTAGGGTCACCTGAATGGTGCAAATAGTTCCTGGAATCTGCAATTTTTTCCACTGGAAATCCATTCCTACTCCCACACCATTCAAAGGGTGTTCATCCCAAATTGTACAGCCCAAAGTCTGTAGCAGACTACAGGTACCATTAGCACCACTCAGGTGACCCTGAGGACACAGCTAAACCTCCAAGGGCTTCAAAGAGCCTCTAAAACAGGAGTCGGCAACCCACGGCTCTGGAGCCGCATGTGGCTCTTTCATCCTTCTGCTGCAGCTCCTCGTTGCTAGTCGCCGCCACCATTGAAAGGGCTTCCGGTTAGGACAGGAAGAGGAAAAAGGACACCGCTCTAGGAGGAGACTCTGTGGTGGGAGAACTGGACTTCCAGCCGGCTCCAGAATTGACTGGGGGACTTCCGGTTACGACCTTTGTGGCTCTTTGAGCGTTTCTGGTTGCCGACCCCTGCTCTAAAAGGATTCAGATTGCCTGCTGTCTGCAAGGAATATAAATCCTTCCCTTCCCTCCCATCCAGTCAGAGCTGAGGAAGCTTCTTGGATGAGAAGCAAAATGTCCTCAGAAAAAAACAAGGCAGTCCTGAAAAAGCACTGTTGGGATGGCTTGGATGATGGAGAATCTCTACAGACTTTTAACTACACAATTTGGGATGGACGGACACCCTTTGAACGGTGTGGGAGTAGGAATGGAATTGCAGCAGTGGTGAAATCCAAATTTATTTACTACCGGTTCTGTGAGCATGGCTTGGTGGGCGTGGTGTGGCTTGGTGGGCGTGGCAGGGGAAGGGTACTGCAAAATCTCCATTCCCACCCCACTCCTGGGGGGGAAGGATATTGCAAAATCTCCATTCCCACCCCACTCGGGGGTCAGCCAGAAGTGATATTTACCGGTTCTCCGAACTGCTCAAAATTTCCGCTACTGGTTCTCCAGAACCTGTCAGAACCTGCTGGATTTCTCCTCCCTCAATTGCAGACTACAAGGACCGTTTGCACTACTCAGGGGACCCTGAGGACACAGATAAATCTCCAGGTGGCCTCAACGACCCTCTAAAAGGATGCAAAGGACCAGCTGTCTGCAAGGAGTAACAATCCTTCCATTCCCCACCATCCAGTCAGAGTTGAAGAAGCTTCTTGGATGAGAAGCGAAATGTCCTCAAAAGAAAACAAGAAAGTCCAGATGCCTCCTAAAAAAGCACCTCTGGGATAACTATGACCTGGATGACTGAGAATCTCTACAGACATCTGTTTTAGATACACAGAGACATCTATTTAGCTCCAGTGCGATTGCTCAGTTGGATAATTTCAGATGTCTTTAGGGTGGTGGTGTCTTTTCTGGAAGCCAACCTGGAGACCTTTCAAAGCCCAGCACGGCCATGGCAAAGACTGGCAAAGGGTTGGCGAAGCCGGCACCTTAAATGACCCCTCTGAACCTGCTTTGCTTCATCAACCTCCTTCCCAAGGGTTTCCCCGCCCGAAGAAGCGGAGACAAAATTCCTCAAGGAGACACCGAGGAACTGAGCCCTGGCGCATCATTCTGGCATGCGAGACTTGTCAGCTTGCATTCTTCAGCTGCGGGCGGCTGGCATCGGGAACCTGCCCTCGCAAATCCCGCAGCCAGGAGGGAGGCGAACGTGCACCTCGATACCTGGGCAATCTTGAGATGCAACTGCAGATGCAATCTTGTTTTGCACTCCAGCAAAATAAAAACAACAAGGCAATCACCGTGCACGAGTCGGGCATCTGGTGCAATTATCTCTTGCATGCTTTTGAAAAACGAGCCGCTAATGGTACAGGGATGGTCCCCGATCCTACCTGGAGGGCCTGTATATTCTTGGCCATTTTTTTTCTCTAAAGGATAATTCAGGAGCATGTTTTGCTCAAAGCAATTCAGGGTGGTGAGTGGGGGTGTCCTCCTTTCAAATGCCCTGCAGCCCACCCTCATACTAAATGCAGCTTTGCTGGGGTGGAGAATTCTGAGAGTTGAAGTCCGCACACCTTCAACACGCCCGGGTTGAAAAACTCTGGTTAAAAGAGCCGCAGAAATTGCTCTCCACCACTACGTTGTGATCACGATCACGTGGGGACCTATCAACCCCCTCCCCCTCGCCCACCCACCTACCCAAGTGTCAGGCATTGCCTTTTTCACCAAATAAAGGCTCTTAAGTGTGTGGGAGGCTTCCTTGAGCACAAAGAAGCTTAAAAGTTCTCCCTCAAGACTCAGAGAAAATAGAAGAGTTTTGCAAAGGGAGCTGCTAAGGGACACGTGATCATTTCATTTTGCCCTTTCCTGATACCCCCTCGCCCCTCTCCTTCCTAAACCCTCTTTTTCTGCGACTGAAGATTCCAGTTTCTCTCTGCCATCCTGGCTGTCTTCCTTTAGAAACAGGCCAGGAGCAAGAAGGAGAATCTCTTTGAGGGGTGGGGGGGGGGTCCTTGGTGGTCCCTGAGATGGGTTGTTTATTCACAAACGTTTCATGACCCACATAGGGAACATCCTCAGGGCTAGGAAGAAATGGGGTTTGCTCTCAGTTTATATTCTAGTGCAGGGGTCTGCAACCTTAAGCCCTCAAAGAGCCATTTGGACCTGTTTCCAACAGAAAAGAAAACACCGGGAGCCACAAAACCTGGGTGGGCGTAGCCAACTCGATGTCACTCACTTCCACCAGTCACATGATCCCCCTAGCCATGCCTTCTCAGCCGGTCTGAATTAATCAGCTGGTCTGAATTAATCTTGGAGTTAATCTAGTCTCATCTGAGTGCTGATTGCCGGTGGGTGTTTGGGTCTTTGTGTCTCCTTTTTGGTTTGTCGATTGTCTCTTTTGCATAGTATGTAGATATTGTTTATATCTATGTGTCTGTTGATGGCTAATTTGATCTCCTTTCTTTACTGTCCTGTATCAAATGCCGCACCGCGTGAGCTTGCAAGCCTTCCAGACTCCAAACTGACCCGTCCCGTCCTTTCATTCCTCTTCCAGCCAGCTGCGATTGGCGCTTTCCAGACCCAGCCTCTTGTGCCAAGGAAGTGCCAAGTTTGCACGGGGCAAAGAGGCCGGCTGAGGTTTTTTACATAACCAGGCCGGCTTCATTCATTCAACTGGCAAACAAAGGCCTGCCCCCACCGCAGGTGCAGGAGACAAGAGGGTTACGTAAGAGCCAAGGTGCACTTGAAGGGCATGGATCCCACCAGGGCAGGACAGATGCCCTCCCCGCTGAGAGAGCAGGCCTCGTGACCTTTGATCTTTTCTCTCCGGAACTTAGAATTCCAACCATGCATTGCAATCCAATCGGCCACCACTCCTTGTGCCCAGATGCAGAATTTCCCCCCACCTCCCCAATTATGCACGGGTTAACCTCTATGTGGGGGTGGGGGAGAGATGAAGGGCTGAATAGAAGCCCCACCCAAAGGAACCAGGGTGGGGGAGAGGGGGCATCTTTCCCCCAAGATTGCAGACTGTCTTGCTAGAACATGATTGTTTTTGACTCCGGGGAAGACAAAGGAAGGGTCTCCACAACTGTCCTGACCCTGGAAAGGCCTATTGAGAGGAGGGGTGAGCTGGGGGGACGAGATTTAGACTTTGTATTTCCTGCCCCTTCCCCCTATTCTTACCAATTCCCCTCTTCTGCCGGAAGGAGGACAAACAAAGGGTTTTTGGCCCCTTCGGGGAGGGGAGAGGAGTTTGCAAACCCCCCTCCCCGGGCCTATGCATGTGTCTCTGGAATTCCTGGAGACAGGCAGGCTAGATGGAAGCCTTCCCCCTCGCCCCCCACCCCTCTCCATTTTGATCTCTTGTTCTTACAATGGGAAAAAGCCAGCAAGCTGCTTTTAACCAAAGCCCTTAAGAGGCCCAGCTAATGCGTTGGTGACTCTGTTTCTCCATTCTGCAGGCAAAGGGTCTCCTGAGGCTGCTAACTGTCCTTGTTACTCTGTTCCCTCCCCCGCTATTCTCTCTCTCCTTCCCCTCCCCGCTTTCTCTCCTCTCCTTCTCCCTCTTTCTCCTCTTCTTCTCTCTCTCTTTCTCTCTCTCCCTCCCTCTTTCATTCTCATTATCTCTCTCCCTCTTTCTCCCTTTCCATCTTTCATTCTCTCTCCCTCTCTCTCCCTTTCTCCCTCCCTCCCTCCTTCCCTCTTTCATTCTCTTTCTCTCCCTCTCTTCTCTTTTCCTTTCCCTCCTTCCCTCCTTCTTTCATTCTCTCTTCCCTCCCTCCCTTTCTCTTTCATTCTCTCTCCCACCCTCCCTCCCTCTTTCATTCTCTTTCATTCTCTCCCTCCCTCTTTCTCCCTCCTTCCTTCTTTCATTCTCTCTCATTCTCTCTCTCTCTCCCTCCTTCCCTCTTTCATTCTCTCTTTCTTTCATTCTCTCCCTCCCTCTTTCTCCCTCCTTCCTTCTTTCATTCTCTCTCATTCTCTCTCTCTCCCTCCTTCCCTCTTTCATTCTCTTTCATTCTCTCCCTCCCTCTTTCTCCCTCCTTCCTTCTTTCATTCTCTCTCATTCTCTCTCTCTCCCTCCCTCCTTCCCTCTTTCATTCTCTCTCATTCTCTTTCTCTCCCTCTCCCTCTTTCTCTCTCTCCCTCTCTCCCTCCTTCCTCTTTCATTCTCTCTCTCTCTCAAATGAAGGCTTCTAAACACAGGCAGGGTCACGAGTGACAAGCTAACTCTCCCCCTCCCCCTTCAAGTTGGTACTGGAAAAATGCTAGATTGCCAAGGAACAAGTATTCTGAGATTAAAGGTTGATATATCGAGGCAACGATTAGAGAATTGTGTTAGGGTACGGACAGTGCAAGAAATCAGGAAACTGGTCGCTCCTTTTCTGACGGACAAATTCAATTCAAAGGCTTTGGTGAGCTCCCGAGAACTTATACCTCTGAATTAAATTTCTCTGTTGGAAAAGGACCAGCTTCCTGATCTTTTACTGACAGTTCGGGAGCCCCCATCAAAAGGCTTCTTGGAAGAAAAACCAGAGGATGTTGCAACAAGCTGCAGCAACCACCCATGAATCAAGCAGTCCAGGGGTGACTACCAGAGAAGGTCCTAGTCAAAGCTTTTCTGCTACGTGCATCCTGCGTGGACTATCTCCGTTGCGCCATTGTGGATTTTTTGACCCTACCTTGCAAACACCTGTCCTCACCTGTCCCTAGAAAGGAGAGGGGGGGGGCAAGCTTTGAGCTGCTTGCATTACAACTCCTATCATCCCCAGCAAGCCGCTTGGGGCCCAGGGGAGTCCCAACTCAGCAGGGTTGGTCTCCCCCAGTTTGAAAGCAGCTCTTCTCAAGCCCTTCCTAAAAACCCAGGTTGGCTTCACACGCGCCTTATTCAACCCGACCGCTGAACATTCAACCTTCACGTCAACTAACCGAGATTCCTTCCAAGCCGAGTCAGCCTCAGAGGGATCCTGAAGATCCTTCCTCCCCACCCCCTCTACCCCCTCCCCACCCCCGCGAAGGCAACTTCAAAGCACCGGTCTCTCTCCAGCCCCTGCTTCCGCAACCCTGCGCCCTCCCCAGCAAGCCGGAGCTCGTCCCCTGCCACCGTCAGCTAAGGAGCAAGAGAACTGTAGTCCAAAGAGGGTGAGTGGGTGGGTGGGACGCGAGAGATTTGTCCCCACCTCCCCGGGATCTGGCTCAATTGCCGCGGGGTGCAACGTGCCCCCCTATTTGTCCCCTCGGGTCCCGGGCGATCCTGTGTCCAGCCCAAGGGGGGCAGAAGGCAGGGGCAGAATCCGAGGGAATCTTCCCTCTCTACTACCCACCCACCCTCCCCTCTTTGCCCCCCAAGCTCGGGGCGATCCTGTGCCCAGCCCAAGGGGGGAAAGAAGGCAGGGGCAGAGCCCGGACTCCCTCCTGCCTACCTTCGCCTTCTTGACCATCAACCCACAAAGGTAGAGAGCAGCAAGGACCCCCCGACGCCCCTTCCCCACTTTGCCCCCCAAGTCCCGGGCGATCCTGTGCCCAGCCCAAGGGGGGCAGAGGGCAGGGGCAGGACCCGGGGGAGTCTCCCCTCCCTTCTATCCACCCACCCACCCACCCACCCCCGGACGCCCCTTTGCCCCTCAAATCCCGGACGACCCTGTGCCCAGCCCAAGGTGGGCAGAGGCAGAACCCGAGGGGGGGGATCTCCCTTCCCTAGTACCCACTACCCACCCGCTGCCGCCCCTTCCTTCCTCCTACCTTCGCCTTGTTGACCATTAACCCCACGAAGGTGGAGAGCAGCAGGGAGCCGGGCAAGGGCATCCGGGGGCGCAGCTCCTTGTGCCCGCCTGGCAGGGGCGAGGCGGGCGGCGAGGCGGGCAGGGTGACGGTGTAGGAGTTGCGCATGCTGCCGCCGGACCCTCCGCGGCGGCTCTTCCGACGGGCGCTGGGCGAGCGGGCGTCCTGGCTTCGGGCACAGCCGCGGCGGCGGCGGCGGCAGCAGCGGAGAGGACTCCGGCTCGGGCTGGCAGCGGCGAAGGCGGCACCTGGATCGCTCTGACCTCAAGCCGGGCGGGCGGGGCGGGCGGCGGGGCTCCCTCGAGGGAGGCGCCGACGGCCGAGCGCCCAGAGCCGCGCGGAGGGGGGAGCGCGAGGGACGCCCTCCGCAGCCCCCTCCCCTCGCCCAGGGCAGGCTGCAGCCCCAGGCGGGGGTGGGTGGGAGAGCCAGGAGGGGTTGGAAATGCCCCCCCCGGGGGGGAGGGAAGGGGAGAGGGCAGCTGCCCCCTCCCCAACCCCCCCCCCCGGTTATTTAATTTATGCTATTCTGTCCCCGCCCTAAAATCTCTTCTAGGGTATCCAATTTTAAATATTTGCTATTTCTAGGAAAATCCCTGAGGTCGACGGAAGGAGGCTTGAGAGTTGGAAATGCTGATGTTATTATTATTACTGTCCAACCTTCCTTAATTGATCGATCAGTGCTGTATAGATACATTTTTGTATTTAAGTATCATCTATGTAACTATCTATGTATCTATTTCTCATCTATCTCTTAGCAATTTCTCATCTGTCTGTCTGTCTGTCTACCTATCATCCATCCATCTATCTATCTATCTATCTATCTATCTATCTATCTATCTATCTATCTATCTATCTATCTATCTATCTATCTCTACCTACTATCTCTCTCTCTCTCTCTCTCTCTCTATCTACTATCTATCTGTCTGTGTCTGTCTCTATCTATCTATCTATCTATCTATCTATCTATCTATCTATCTATCTATCTATCATCTATCGATCGATCGATCGATCTATATCTATCTATCTATCTATCTATCTATCTATCTATCTATCTATCATCTATCTATCTATCTATCTATCTATCATCTCTATCTATCTACTAACTATCTCTATCTCTAATCTATCTATCTATCAATCTATCTATCATCTATCTATCTCTACCTACTATCTCTCTCTCTCTCTCTCTCTCTCCTATCTGTCTGTGTCTGTCTGTCTGTCTGTCTATCTATCTATCTATCTATCTATCTATCTATCTATCTATCTATCTATCTATCTATCTATCATCTATCTATCTATCTATCTATCTATCTATCTATCTATCTATCTATCTATCATCTATCTATCTATCTATCTATCTATCTATCATCTATCTCATCAATTTTTCTATCTATCTATCTTTCTGTCTGCCTGCCTGCCTGCCTGCCTGTCTACCTCTCTACTGAATAACTTTCCTGCAGAAGTTGTGAATGCTCCAACACTGGAAGTTTTAAAGAAGAGATTGGACAACCATTTGTCTGAAACGTTATAGGGTTTTATAGAAGACCTTATTTTTTATTTTTTGGGAGTTTCAAGAGAATCCTATTCCACTGCTGGAATGGCCTGGGAATAGCCCAGACCTTCACCCAATTGAAAATCTATGGAACCGATGAAAGAAACTTTTTAGTTAGAAGCGACCCAGCAATAAAATCCAGTTAACAGAAGCCATCATTCCATCTTGGGTTCACATTAGAACAGCGGCAGAACTCAAAGATTTGGTTCACTCCACGGGAAGGAGTTGTGAAGCCGTCATTCATGCTAAAGGTTACCCAATTAAGGATTAACTGACATGGGGATCATTTTTGTACATCTCGTTTTTTTCTACGTTGATCATTTTTATATATCTCGTTTGTTTCTACATGTTTCACTTTTCTTTCTATTGTAACAGCTATTCTAATAGCAAATCCTTCCTGAAAGTTATGGCATTACATCCTTGATGAAATTATCTTTCCATTGATATATAATTTAATGGTACTATTCCAAAAAAAAGTGCTGTTATTAGCTAGTTTTAGAAAATAGACTTTTCCCAAAAGGTATCCACAATTCTGGCCACAACTGCAAGTTTAACATTTAACAGTAACAGAGTTGGAAGGGGCTTTGGGGGTCATCTAGTCTGACCCCCTGCTCACGCAGGAGATCTGTACTGGGGATTCGAACCGCCAAATTGCCGATCTTTCTGATCGACAAGCCCAGTGTCACTCTTTCCTTCTACTTGGCAAAGTTGACAACATGCAGCCGGTTTTTAAAAAACCCACCAGCGACACAACAATGACACATAATTTAAAGCCAGGTGGTAATGCTGAACGTAAATTTTTACAAGCAGGTGCTAACGGGACAGTAACAGCAGCAACAGTAAGGACAAGGATGGCATCACAACACCAGGATCCTGATTCCTTTGAATGTTTACGACTTACGACTGTTGCAGTATCCTCACGGTCACAGGATCAGATGACAACTGACTCATACTTATGACGGTCGCACCAATCCAGGAGTGACCTGGGGTCCTAGTGATTTGCTTAACAACTAGAGCAAGAAACGGTTGTAGAATCGAGCAAAATTCACCTAAGAAATGTCTCACTGACCAACGTCAACTTTTGTGGCCGTAAATCGAGGACGACCTGTACTGTAGGGTTGCAAACCTCAAGAAAACCAGAAAGAGACCTCGGGTTCAACCGACAAACTTTCAAAAATCCTCTGCCAGTTATCCCCGCATTAAATATTCACTCGTGACCCAATCTAATCTACAAATAAGTTCTTGGAAGAAAATCCAAACATTTGCAGCAATGTTTGCTCTCAAATAACATCAGCAGTGGGTTGGAACCGAGGACGAAAACAATAATGGTTCGGTCTTGCTTTTTGAACTGGGTTCAAATCCTACCCATCCGGAACTGCCTGCGGGCTGGAACAGGGCCTCTGAGACTGTCCAGAGTACAGCTACTGTACTCCTCGGCTTACGACCACAATTGAGCCCCAACATTTCTGTTGTTGAGCGAGACAGCTGACAATCTTCCTTGCCACACTTGCTAAGGGAATCCCTTGCAGTCGTTAAGTTCATCACACAAGGTGATGACATCACACATAAGTGAATCTGGCTTCTCCATGCACTTTGCTTGTCCGAAGGTCGCAGAGGGACCCCCGGGATGCTACAACCATCATAAGTATACCAAGAGTTCGAAATTTGAACATGGGACCACAGGGATGGCTGCCACGTTCGTATGTGTGAAAAATGTTCTAAATCCCATTTTTCAGTCAGTCACTAAATGAACTGTTGGATGTGGAGGACTATCGGCACTCTTCCCTTATCAAACTATCTAATTAAATAAACTGTGTATCTTTATTGCAGACGCCTGGTGGCTAATATCAAGAGCAAAAGACATAGATCATAGATAGATAGATAGATAGATAGATAGATAGATAGATAGATAGATAGATAGATAGATAGATAGACAGACAGACAGACAGACAGACAGACAGACAGACAGACAGATATAGATGATAGAGATAGACAGATAGATAGATAGATATAGATATAGATATATAGGAGGTAGGTAGGTAGGTAGATATAGATATGTAGGTAGGTTGGTAAATAAAGATGAGAGATGGATAGATAGATGGATAGAAATGATAGAGCTAGATAGCTAGATTGATAGAGATAGATAGATAGATAGATAGATAGATAGATAGATAGATAGATAGATAGATAGATAGATAGATAGATAGATGATAGATAGAGGTATGTAGGAGGTAGGTATGTAGGTAGATAGATATAGATATGTAGGTAGGTAGGTAGGTAAAGATGAGACAGAGAGAGAGAGAGAGAGAGATGGATAGAGATGATAGAGGTAGATAGCTCGATTGAGAGATATAGAGATAGATAGATATAGAGATAGATAGATGGATGGATGGATGGATGGATGGATGGATGGATGGATGGATAGATAGATAGATAGATAGATAGATAGATAGACAGACAGACAGACAGACAGACAGACAGACAGACCGACAGACAGACAAATCCTGTTTCTCCCAAAATAAGACATCCCCTTATAATAAGCCCAATTGGGCTTTTGAGCGCATGGCAATAAGGCCAAGCACTTATTTCAGGGTTCAAAAAAATATAAGACCGGGTCTTATTTTCAGGGAAACGTGGAAGATAAATAAGATGAGTGAGAGAGGAAGGGAAGGTGAGAGAGGGAGAGAGCGTGCAAATCACATACTATAACATCCGGAACAAAAGTAACACAAATGAACTGCTCACTTATTTTTAATAAATCAAGCCACCTTCATTCCTCTCTCTCTCTCTCTCTCTCTCTCTCTCTCTCTCTCTCTCTCCCCCCCCCCCCCCACTTTTCCTTCATCCTCGAGGCAAATTTCTGTGCACAGGAGGCCTGCTGCAGAGAAAACTATGTTTAGCTTAGCTGAAGTAGAGCTATTTTTGGCCGGGATATAAATAAACCCAAGGAGACAGGCTGTAGTGCGCTGGTTGTGTGTCGTTCACTCCCCTCCCCTACTCCTCCCAGCATTATTTATCTCTTGGAATTTTAAGCCTCTCTTTTCGTCAGCAAGCTCCTGTCACTCCGTTTCATGCTCCCTGGGAACCCAGAGATAAAAGTTGCACCGGGGAGGGCAAAGCCAGGGGTGGGAGGTGCACTGGAGGTGCATGACCTCAAGCGTGCATGCGCCAAAGCGGCTCAGAAGCCCCACATTCTTGATTTGCACACAGCCATTCAAGCCGCTTCAGGAAAACGCTTCTGTCGTTGCGTCTTCGGTGCAAGCTTCACGGGGCTGGCAAATGTGCATGCACGGGTCTGGAACACAACTGCAGCCCTCAGGCAGCTGTGAGTTCATGGGAAGGGCCGGCAGACTTGGCTTTAGAGGTAATCCTCGATTTACGACGCATTTGTTTAGTGACCGATTAAGTTGTAACGGCCCTGGAAAAAAGGGACTTGCGACGCTCATTTCAAAACTTGGTTATAAATAGGGGTGGGATTCAGCTGGTTCAGACAGGTTCCAGCAAACCGGATGGCAATTTTACATCAGGTTTGCCGAACTGATAGTTACAAGGACTGGCTGGCCCATGGGGCCCATTTTGGATGCCAGCATGGAGGCTCTGGGAGGGCGAAAAATGGGCCTTCCAGAAGTTCTGGAACTCTGGAAATGGGCCAGGGGCCTCCGGAGCCCAGGGGAGGATGTTTTTGCCCTCTCAGAGGCTCAAGGAAAGCCTCCAGAGCCTGGGGAGGACGAAAATGCCCCCACCCGCCATGGTGCAGGAGGCTGAGTAGGCCACGCCCACCAAGGCCATGCCCACCCAGCAACCGGGCAGAGAACTGGCTGCTAAAATTTTTTAATCCCACCCCTGGTTATAGGCACTGCCCCGTTTTGCCCCGGAGTTGAGCAACTACCACCCTTTTAGGACTTGTGGACTTCAACTCCCAGAATTCCTCAGCCAGCCGTGCTGGGGAGGGAGAGAGGGGAGGAATTCTGGGAGTTGAGCTGTGCTGGCTCAGGAATTCTGGGAGTTGAAGTCCACAGGTCATAAAGGGGCCATAGTGGAGAAGGAGGAAGCCGAGAAGCAGGCCTAAACTCCCCTGATCCTGTTATTCCCCTTCCTTGGGGGTTCACTCTTTACAGCTATACTATTCTTGCACAGGGAGGCTCTTGTAATCTCTGCTGCCATTGGCAATCCTCCGTCAATGAACTTATAGCTGATCCATGAGATGTATTTGGCTGGGCATGACGGACATGGGAAGGCCCTCTATGCAACTACATATTGAGGGGGGGGGTCTTTAGTCTTCTGAAACTCAACCCCCCCCTTCCGTTTGGCCGAAACTCAAGATTTCACCACTTAGTACACCAGTGGGCTTCAAATTTTTTTTACTACTGGTTCTGTGGATGTGGCTTGGTGGGCGTGGCATGGCTTGGTGGGCGTGGCATGGCTTGGTGGGCATGGCAGGGGAAGGATACTGCAAAATCCCCATTCCCACCCCTCTCCAGGGAAAGGTTACTGCAAAATCCCCATTTCCTCCCGATCAGCTGGGACTCGAGAGGCAGAGAATAGATGGGGGCGGGGCCAGTCGGAATATTTACTACCGGTTCTCCGAACTGCTCAAAATTCCCGCTACCGGTTCTCCAGAACTGGTCAGAACCTGCTGAAACCCAGCTCTGGAGGACACCCAGGGCTGCCTCTGGCCGTTGGGGAAGGAACGTCACTCCTGGGGTGAGTCAGGATTTCTGGAAGCAAACTTAAGAGAGCCTGAGGACATTTCAGCCCCCAAGGATGTCCTCCCTTGCTCTTCCACCCCCACTCCCACTCCCCCACTTGTGCAAGGCCAATCGAAGCCGCCCAGGGCTTGACCTGTTGCAAGCAAAGAGAATTCAGGTAGGAGCAAAAATCTGCATTCGGCTGCAGATAGCACAGGAATCTACTTCAGGGCAGGTGAAATGCCCACGCTTTGATGGGTCTGGAAGTAGGGGGAGGGGGAGAAATGGGATGGAAGTCTGGCCTGGGGGAAGAGAGAAGGAAAGGGGTGGGGGGGGGGAAGATGTGCAGAGTGCCCCCCCCCCCAGGCATTTCACCCTGGCCCTCAGAAATACTGGCAGGGCAACTATCCAGCAATGATAGCATCTGGACTTTTCCTCCTCCATGTTAATTGTCGCTCTGCAAAATCCTGACTTCTTGATCTGCACAACCTCGGATGACTTCTCAACGTCCCACACTGTTCCCGCCCCCAGCCTCATAATTCACTTTCCAGGGGAAGGAGGGGTCTTTTGGAATTGAGCTTGGGGTCCCTTCTGAACTGGGGGTGGGCTTCGAAGGTGACCCAGATAGGGTCATCTTTTCAATCACTGCATTGTTTGAGTGCTGTTATTTTGGTGGGGGCTGTTCCTGCGGCACTGGGAAGGAGCTCCGTTTTTCCCGATGGAAAGGAAGAAGAGGCAGGATTTTTTTTAAAAAAGTGAAGTCCAGGCTGGAGGGAGGGCACCCCCTTGGAGGAGAGGGACATCCGTGGGCAGTTACTCCAGATAGCCTGCTGCTAGAAACAGGATGCTGGCTTGGTTGTGATCCAACAACTTTTCTACGAGGGGTCCTCGGTGCGCTCCGAAACTTGGTTGTTTTCGTGCAGATGTTTTATAGGAGCCTGGATAGCTCGGCAGACTAAGCACTGTAATTAACATTCAGCCCTCTGCAATTATTCTAAGTTCGAATCTCGTCAGGCTCAAGGTTGACTCAGCCTTCCATCCTTTCTAAGGTAGGTCAATTGAGGACCCAGTTTGTGGGGGCAATAAGCTGACTTTGTATAAAATATACAAAAGCATGAAGGCTATTGCTTGACGCATTGTAAGCCCCCCTGAGTCTTCGGAGGAGGGAGGCATATAAATCAAATTTTTTAAAAAAATGAATTATGACCCAACCAGGTAATATCATCAATTGGCACAGATGAGGTTGCCTAGTTTGGGCCATAACTGTCCTCAAGAAAACAACCAAGTTCAGAGAACACCAAGGACTCCACGACCCTCCAGCCTCCTCCTCCTCTTCTTCTTCCTCTTCCTCTTCTCTGCAAACCTTTACTACTGGTTCGCAACGGGATCGTGTGCCCCTTGCTTCTGCGTAGATCGCTTCTGATGATGTCAGGTTCAGTGGGAGGAGCCTCCCACCAGTTTTACTACCGGTTCTATAGAACCGGTCCGAACCAGGGACAACCCACCACTGCTGCAATCCCATTCCCTTCTAGAACTGAATGATGTTACCTACTTGGGTTATGGAACATCAGCAAGAAAACCACCCAGTTCAGAGAGCACCACTTCACAGTCCTGTAACCTCTCCTCTTCCTCCTCCCGCTCCTCCTCCTTCTCTCTGCAAACCCTCCTCCTTTCTAGCACTTCAAAAATTTTAGCAAGGGATTCACTGCTCGGCTGCTGGGTGGCCGTGGCCATGATGAGCGTAGCCTAGCTGACCTCCGGCACCATGGTGGTGGTTGCCCTCCCCGGGTTCTAGAGGCTTTGTTCGAGCCTCCGGAAGGGCAAAAATGGCCTCCCCAGGCTCCGGAGGCCTGTTTCTGGCCTTCCCGAACTTCCAGTAGGCTCATTTTTCACC
Source organism: Coluber constrictor foxii (assembly GCA_038048745.1). NCBI lineage: Eukaryota > Metazoa > Chordata > Lepidosauria > Squamata > Colubridae > Coluber > Coluber constrictor. The sequence goes on from CM075967.1 coordinate 32,097,989, forward strand.
TTCCACGAGTCTCCACCTGGACTTACCTGCATCCAAAATGGGCCGTGTGGAGGACTCCTGGGAGGGGTGGGGTGGGCGGGGCCAGCCAGGAGTGGGATTTGGGGGTTCTCTGAACTGCACAGAATCTTAGGTAGAGGTCCTCCTGAACCCCTGCAAACCCCCAGCAGCCTATCCCTGTTCTGGGCTTAATTATGTTCGTCAAACTGAAGATTTCTGGGAGAACCTGGGAGGCTCCCGTGGGAAACTAAGATCAAAGGCAATCACTCAAACGCTCACATCGCCGGAGCTTTGGGTCTTAATCAAGACTTCCAGGAATTATTACATTTCTTTCTCTGTTTTTCTCTCTCTTTTTTTTGGAACTAATAAGTTCCGTAAACTGAACAACTCTGAAAGAAGAACATTGGACTGATTCGAACTTTGTCCCTTCTTACAAATCCTTCCCTCGGTAATCCGTACGAGAATGCTAACTCAGGTTCACTGCATTCGGAGGCGTTATTCCTTAACTATTAATAGAGATGGAGGCTTCCTGACATTGCAAATTAGGAAGGGATAAAAGATAGTTTATTCCATCTAGCTGGGCCCATTTATTCCATCTAGCTGGGCTAGCCTGATCCCATCCTCCGTTTTTAAATTTGAATTTGATTTTAAATTGGGTTGTTTTAATTCTTGGCCAAATAATATTTAATAATTTTTAATTGTTTTTAACTTTTGTGTACCATGTTTTATTCTGGCCGTTCACCGCCCTGAGTCCACAAGGAGAAGGGCGGTTTATAAATTGAAATAATAAATAAATAAATAAATAAATAAATAAATAAATAAATAAATAAATAAATAAATAAATAGTTAGGGTGAGAAATGCAGCAGAGGCTAGGCTAATGGTCCATAGCAATAGCAATAGCATTTATATACCACTTTACAGCCCTCTCTAAGCAGTTTACAGAGTCCCCAATAACCTGAGTCATCATTTTACTGACCTTGGAAGGATGGAAGGCTGAGCCAACCTTGAATTGGTCAGGATTGAACTCCTGGCAACTGACAGAATTAATCTGCAATACTGCAGTCTAACAGGAAGGAAGGAAGGAAGGAAGGAAGGAAGGAAGGAAGGAAGGAAGGAAGGAAGGAAGGAAGGAAGGAAGGAAGGAAGGACAGGGAAATGCAACCAGCCCAGTGGTGAAATCCATTTTTTTTTACTACTGATTCTGTGGGCGTGGCTTGGTGGGCGTGGCTTGGTGGGCATGGCAGGGGAAGGATACTGCAAAATCTCCATTCCCTCCCCACTCCTGGGGGAAGGATATTGCAAAATTCCCATTCCCACCCCACTCTGGGACCAGCCAGAGGAGGCATTTGCCGGTTCTCCGAACTACTCAAAATTTCTGCTACCGGTTCACCAGAACCCGTCAGAACCTGCTGGATTTCACCCCTGAACCAGCCCCTTCCTTCAGTGTCCTCCCCCCCCTCCCCCAGGAAATCGCTTGTTTCACCAGCAGTGAAAGAGTCATCCTGTTAGACTTTCTGTTTCCCTGCCTCTCAGTCCTTGGCACAAGTTCCCGTTTTTTATGTAACCGATATAATCACTTAATACTCACTCGGGAACATGCAGAGAATCGCACAAACACACACGCCCGCGTACACACGCACGCCAGCTTGTTATGTCAATAGTCCTAAGAGACATTGAGAGAAGGCTGGGGCCCTGCAGGCGGTCACCACGGAGGGTGAACACGGTGGACAACTCGCTCCGGGTCTCTCATTTTGTCCGTGCTTTCCAGCTGTTCTTCCCCCAGGTGTGACACCCCCCAAAGGCCACAGGGTGGAGCTGCAGCTGGAAAGGCTGAGGACACCTTTAAAGTCAGCATCCTGCCGAAAGTTTATATCTGTACTCAACATACATAGCAATAGCACTTAGACTTATATACCACTTCACAGTGCTTTTACAGCCCTCTCTAAGCGGTTTACAGAGTCAGCCTTTTGCCCCCAACAATCTGGGTCGTTGTTTTACCGACCTCAGAAGGATGGAAGGCTGAGTCAACCTTGAGCCGGTCTGGATCGAACTCCTGGCAATGGGCAGAATTAGCAGCCTGCAATACTGCATTAATAAGGAAGGAAGGAAGGAAGGAAGGAAGGAAGGAAGGAAGGAAGGAAGGAAGGAAGGAAGGAAGGAAGGAAGGAAGGAAATTAGTGAATGCCCTTAGACTTATATACCGCTTCACAGTGCTTTTTACAGCCCTCTCTAAGCAGTTTACAGAGTCAGCCTCTTGCCCCCAACAATCTGGGTCCTCATTTTACCCACCTCGGAAGGATGGAAAACTGAGTCAACCTTGAGCCGGTCTGGATCAAACTGCTGGCAATGGGCAGAGTTAGCAGCTTGCAATACTGCATTTTAACAGGAAGGAAGGAAGGAAGGAAGGAAGGAAGGAAGGAAGGAAGGAAGGAAGGAAGGAAGGAAGGAAGGAAGGAAGGAAGGAAGGGCAATAGCAATAGCAATAGCAATAGCAATAGCAATAGCAATAGCAATAGCAATAGCAATAGCAATAGCAATAGCAATAGCAATAGTAATAGTAATACAATAGCACTTAGACTTATACACCGCTTCATAGTACTTTTACAGCCCTCTCTAAGCAATTTACAGAATCAGCCTCTTGCCCCCAACAATCTGGGTCCTCATTTTACCCACCTCAGAAGGATGGAAGGCTGAGTCAACCTTGAGCCTGGTGAGGTTTGAACCGACTGCTAGCAGTCAGCTGAACTAGCTTGCAGTACTGCACTCTAACCACTGCGCCACCTCCGCTCTGTTTCCACTTCACCCTTTCCTCAACCTGACATGGACTTTTTAGGAGTGCCTGTTGTCCCCATCTTTTGCCAAGTCAGACAGGTTGCCAAGCTAGAGAGAAGTTCCCTGAAGAGGAGCTCCAGCAGGAGTCCAAAAGTTCGAAAGACAAAATCTCTGGTCCCGGTGACCGACCCAGATTGGATCCTGCATCATTCAGGTTCCCTTAACTCAAGAACACAGAGAGCCCCGAGCCATTCAGGATGGTGGTGGTATTGGCGGCCGGTAACCCGGCGTTTAATCACTCCTGACCTCACCGGGACACAGTACAATTAGGCCACTGGGCCATGCCCTCGTTGGCCCAGGTACCACGGCCATTCCACCTGGCTGTGTTCCTGAGGAGATGAGGACATTGCGTGCCCGGAGCGTGCCAAGGGTGTGTTGGAAAAAAACAGCAATCAGGTGCGCTTGGAATGGATGGAAAAACAGGAGGTTACAGAGTGCAACGTTACTGGAGAATGAAACGGGGCCGTGAGGATTTGGATTTTTCGAGATTTACAACTGCCGAGGTTACAGAGGCTGATTGACAGTTCAGAGGTGAACTGTCAATTAACACCCTCCCCCTTTTATAAAAATAAGCTGCTAACAGATTTAGCAATTTAGCAAACAGTGGTCAATTTGGGCAGGATAAGAGAGGTTTGTATGTTGTGCGAAGGCTGGGTTAAGATAACATCTGGACCAGAGGTGAAATTAACTTACCTTCCCTACCAGTTCGCCAATGTGTGTGTGTGCGCTGAGCGCTCGATTGCTCCGCTCGCCATCGTCTGTGCATACACAGACTTAAAATGTCTGTGTATGCTTAAAATGTCACAAAAAGCGACATCGGGACGTTCGCGTGGATGGGCGGAGCCTCTGCATCTGCCGCTACCTATTTGCTCGATTCGTGTAGAACCAGCTGAATTTTACTCCGGTCTGAATTCTACGTTGCTACCTCAAGAAATCTCTTTCTTTGTGTTGATTTTAGTTCGACTCACCTTTCAGTGCTGGTTTGCATCAGTGAGGGCGCATTCCCGCCCCCACCCACCCAATTTTCCTAGTTCCATGGAAAAGGCAGAGCCCTCCTCCGCTCCCAACCCAGTTCAAATCGTGGACCCTCTTACCGGATTCTCCTTGCTCAGGACGTCTGTCTGGCTGTCAGTCCATTCCCACTGCTGAACGGAGGAACGGCTAGTGGGGCGGAAGGAAGGGGTGATGACCTCCGGGGTGGAGCCGTGTAAGCCAGGCCCCGGGGAGCGCCCCCCTTTGCGACTGTAGGACTCCAAGTATTCCTGGACATAATCCGAGTGTCTGCTGGTCTGGTAATATCCTTGGATGCTACAGAGCTCTTGTCGGGGGCGGGCGATGAAGGGGCTACGGGCAGAGGTGGAGGGGTAGGGGTCCGAGGACAGGTGCATGGAGGAGAGGTCCCGCGCCAAGTCGGAATGGCTGCTGGATTTCTTGCGTCCCAGCGGGTTGGAACCATAGCTGGTTGAAGGGCCGTTCGCAAAGGAGTAAGTGGCCCCTCCACTCAGCCCTGCGGCGGGCCGCAAGGGGACCCGGCAGTATCCGGGGCTCAGCCTGGTGCCCGAATCCGGCCGCTGGAGCAGCCTCCCGCCCCCATCGAAGTTCAAGGAAGAGGAGGCGGTAGCCCCCGACGTCCGCAGGTGGGTAGAAGTCAAGTAGCTGGAAGGAGAGGTGGGCTTGAGCTTCTCTTTGTCTGAATAGGAGGAGGAGAGTTTTGAAGAGTAGGAATAGGTGGCATAGCTGGTGGAGGCTTTGCTGCAAGGCAAGGTGTCCGAGTAGCGGGGTGAGTCCACGTAGCGCTTCAAGGTGGAAGAGAGCTGGGACATCCTGAGGGAGGGGGCGCTGGGGGAGATGCGGGTGGCATTGACTGAAAGAGAGCAAAAGCAGGAACCAGTTAGCTGGAAGGGCTGGCACAAAGTGGGGGGTCCTTGCCCCCCTTCAGGATCAGCAGAAAGGAAAGATCCAATGGCCTTCCAACAATGGTTGGCCAATGGAGTCTTCATGGTGTGCCGTTGACTGAATCCATGAAGTCAACTGGGAACATCTACTAGTCAACCAGGCATGATCCAAGAAGGCTAAAAGGGTTGACTCTGGTTAGTTCTTGGAAGGAGAAGTGTCTGGTATGTGGGGGACCAGAAGTGCCTGGCTGGACTGGGAAGTCAACCCCCCCTCCTTTGCCCACGTTGAGCCAACCCAGTATGGTATCATACCCAGAAGAAGACAAGAAGGTGTGAATCTGTCTACAAAAGTTGCCAGAAGTTGGGCTCAACGTCAAGCAGGCATGACTTGGTTCCAAGACCTGGACTTCAAGTCTTGAGATGGAAAGATGTGGTCCCAAACGCTTCCAGATGATTGCCAAGAAAACCACACAGGCGAGCCCAGATAATTTTCTTGGAGGCCACAATCATATCTAGTAGGAAGCGTTCATCCAAGATGGGGACTTGGCTTCCAAGCCCAGTCAACTTAGATGGTCTCCCATTGAAGCCATGATTGCTATTGCTAGTAAGGTTATTACTATTACTGCTATCATGATCATCATCATCATCAAAACATCAAAACACCATCAACAGAAGGGAAAATAAGATATATAGTGGTTAAATAGGGAGAAAAAATGGAGGGAGGGAGGGAGGGAAGAAGGAAGGAAGAGTAGCAGAATAGCAGAGTTAGGAAGGGACTTGGAAGTCTTCTAGTCCAATGGACTGAGTGCCCAAAGCACGCGCGAACCCCCAAAATGCAATGTGAACGTGCTCCCCCGTGCATAGGCTCCTATGCATGCACCCCCATGCATGCATGCACCCCCACATGCGCCCCTCCCCCTCATGTATGCAGCCCCCCACAAACTCCCATGTGCGCGCCCCCTACCTGTGTGTTTTCTATGCATGCATGCACCCCCCCGTGCATGCATGCGGCTCACCCCTCCTGCATGTGCAAATCCCCCCCCCGCAAATGGCCCACCCCCCACGCATGTGCAGCAGAGACCTGAAGACCAGCTGGTCAGCAGGAGGCATGCGCCCCTGCATGGCAGAGCTGAACTGGGGAGATGGCTCCCATACCTATAGAGAGGGCGAACACGTACCATTCCAGGCACATAGCTGTTCATTCTCTTCTTAAAAACTTCCAGTGTTGGAGCACCCACAATTATCTGGAGGCAAGTCTTTCCACTGATTTAATCTAATCATTGGTACAATTATTAAATTAAGTGTAACAAAAAAGGAGGAAGAGAGAGAGAGAGAAAGAGAGAGAGATCTATATAATAACTATTGACATTGATATCAAGTTTACCCAATCTTTCAGCTAATTAAATCTAGTCCGGAATAGGTGCCTTTTGCTTCAGCTTCTCATTTCTGGAAGACACAAGACTTTTCAAAAACAGATAACAGACCCATCTCCTGAATCTCTTCCTTGGTATCAAGAAGGTTAAATTTCTTCCCGTTCACATAAAACCATCCTCTCTGTCAATTCTTCCACTCTACGAGGGCTCCCTCTCAGCCCACCTGCCCCCACAAAGATATTCTGTCCCCCTTCCTCCCGATGCACCGTGCTCCCATCATTCTAACCCAGCTCGGCCTCTCAGCATGAGAGTCGTAGTCCCACATCTGAAGAGTAAATAACCTCGCCAGAAGAAGTTCAACTCTTTTTTGTCAGCTTTTGGAAAAATTGGAATTGGAAGCATCAAGGAGATGCGAAGCTCACGCGTGCCTCCTGCTGGTAAAACAACGTCATTTTGCAAAGAAACAGGTAGCTAAGAATGATAGGATAACTTACACAGGCGCTTGGTTCACAGAAGTTCAACTAAAGGGGGGTCAAAGCAGCAAAAATATGTTTTAAATATGAAGCCACAGCTGCCAATGTTTCAGCTGGGGTTGACCTGAATGTACATCAGGTTGTTCCTAAGGATCCAGGACAGAGGTCTTCAAACTTGGCAGCTTTAAGACTTGTAGACTTCAATTCCCAGAATTCATTAAAGTCCACAAGTCTTAAAGCTGCCAAGTTTGGGCACCCCTGACCTAGGATGTTGTCATGTATCGGATATGTGAAGAGTGTGGGGTCTTTTGCCGTTGATGGAAATTTTTTTTGTCAATACTCAGGTTTTCTAAATATCCTCAAAGATTCTCGAAGCTGCTATCATGTCACCCCAGTCCTTCTTTTCATTAAATTTTCATTAAGTAAAGGTAAAGGTTCCACTCGCACATACGTGCCAGTCATTCCTGACTCTAGGGGGCGGTGCTCATCTCCGTCTCAAAGCCGAAGAGCCAGTGCTGTCCGAAGACGTCTCCGTGGTCATGTGGCCAGCATGACTCAATGCCAAAGAAGCACGGAACGCAATTACCTTCTCACCAAAGGTGGTCCCTATTTTTCTACTTGCATTTTTTTACGTGCTTTCGAACTGCTACGTTGGCAGGAGCTGGGACAAGTAACGGGAGCTCACCCCGTTACGCGGCGCTAGGGACTCGAACCGCCGAACTGCCGACCTTTCGATCGACAAGCTCAGCGTCTTAGCCACTAAGCCACCGTGTCCCTTTTTCATTATTTTTCATTATTTTTCATTCATTACACTAGACATATGATGCCACTCTAATGGCAAAAAGTGAAGAGGAACTGAAGAGCCTCTTGATGCGGACGAAGAAGGAGAGTGCAAAAGTTGGCTTGAAACTCAACATTAAGAAAACTAAGATCATGGCTCCTGGCCCTCTCAATTCTTGGCAAATAGATGGGGAAGAAATGAAGGTAGTGATAGATTTTATTTTCCTGGGCTCCAAGATCACCGCAGGTGGGGACTGCAGCCAAGAAATTAAAAGACGCTTGCTCCTGGGGAGGAAAGCCATGGCAAATCTAGATAGCTTACTAAAAAGCAGAAATATCACCCTGCCAACAAAAGTGCGTATATTCAAGGTGATGGTTTTCCCAGTTGCAATGGATGGCTGTGAAAGTTGGACCATAAGGAAGGCTGAGCGCCAAAGAATTGAGGCCTTTGAACTCTGGTGCTGGAGAAGACTCCTGCAAGTCCCTTGGATTGCAAGGCGATCCAACCGGTCAGTCCTAGAGGAGATCAATCCTGACTGTTCTTTAGAAGGCCAGATCCTGAAGAGGACACTCAAATACTTTGGCCACCTAATGAGAAGGAAGGACTCCCTGGAGAAGAGCCTAATGCTGGGAACGATGGAGGGCAAAAGAAGAAGGGATGGCAGAGAAGGAGGTGGCTGGATGGAGTCCCTGAAGCAGTTGGCATGAGCTTAAATGGACTCCAGAGGATGGTAGAGAACAGAAAGGCCTGGAGGAACGTTGTCCATGGAGTTGTGATGGGTTGGATACGACTTCGCAACTAACAACAACAACAACAACAAGGTTTTCTAAATATCTCGAAGATTCTTGAAGACTGCTATCATGACACCCCTAGTCCTTCTTTTCATTAAATTTTCATTAGACTAGGCATACCCAATTCCCGTAACGGGTTTCCATATGTCAGATTTTAAACCAGGGACCACAACTTTCCTCCTGCAGCTTCTTTGCCCTTTTACCCTTCCGTAACCCGAGTGAAAACCGGGAGAGAAAAACTCCACCATCTGAATTCCTACCTGTCCGCCAACTCTTTTTAAAGCTCGCGCGATCCAAGCGGGGAAAGAAAATATTAATTCTTGCATGGAAAATCTGGGAACAGCCTGTTCTCCGAGGAGGAGGAGGAGGAGGAGGAGGAGGAGTCCTCTTTCAACACACCTTTGACACCTGGAGAGAAGCTTTCTCCAGCTCACCTGCTTTGGATGCCTCCCGAGCAGCTCACCTTCTTCATGTGATCTTTTGCTGCCGCATGCTTCTCCCTGTCACTAAGGGCATGAATAAGAAAGGCTGGGCAGGTCTCGTGGGAGCCTGTCACCGCAGCGGTGGCACCTGATAGCCTGGGGCACACGGGGCGCAGCACA